>PVIJ01000166.1:0-366283 GCA_004024925.1 Scalopus aquaticus
CTTTTTAAGTCAGTAATGATCTCAGTGCTAACCAGTGTAATGAACTCTTCTCACTACCAAAGACCACTTTGCAACTAAAGTCACGCCTCTGAAACCATCCCTTACTTATTGGAACTTTCTTCTCCCTAGGTTTCCAGGACACTGCTCTCTTCTGATTCTCCTCCTCCTTCCTCTCCTTCTCTTCTGCCCAGCTATTCAGTGGCAGGTTTCCTCAGGTAGCATCCTCAGGTCTCTTTCCTTCTCAATTCTACTTCTCTTCTTGGGTGATCTCATGAATTCTCATGGCTGCAATTAATATTATGATGATGACATTCAAATCGCTATCTTTAGTCAAGTGTCTCCTAGACACCAAATCCGTAATTTCAACTGCCTTCTAGACAACCTCACTAGGATATTCCACGAGTAAACAGTAAGAAAACATATCTCAAGAAAACACATCTCATTGTCTTTCCCTCAGCCCTGTTTAGCTTCCCATTATTCTTCATCTTGGTGCTCTCACCTTCAAAGCTAGAAACACTCTTCACCACCTCCCCAAGCCACCACATTACTATATGTCTTGCTGTTTCTTTTTAATCAAGCCTATTTCTGTATTTGCTTTTGAGGTATAGTTTACATGTAATGAAATGGATAGATCTGAAGTGTACAATTTGATAAGTTTTGATACATGGACATATCCATATAACCTCCGCACATATCAACCCATACAGAACATTTCCATCAACACAGAAAGATCCTTCATGCCCCTTCTTAGTAAATACTCTGCTCCCCCATTACACCCCCAGATAATCACTATTCTTACTTCTTTCACCATAGATTAGTTTGGCCTATTCCAGAATTTCATATAAATGCATACACACACACACACACACGCACACGCACACGCACACGCACACACACACACACCACATAAAATCTTTTGATTATATATAAATCTTTTGTGTCTGGCTTCTTTTTTCACAGAGCATGTTTCTGTGGTTCACATTTATCTGTCATTGATTCTTGTTTTACAACAAGAGGTATAATTGACATTCAACAATAATTCACACTTTTAAATTGTCCAATTTGATGAGTTTTGACAAATGCATACCATTATTTAACCACCACCACAATCAAGATATGAAACAGTTCATTTACAAATGTCCCCTTGTGGCCCTTTGCTATCAATCTGTCAATTCTCACTCCCTATCCACCAGCAATCAATGATCTGACTTCTGCCTTTTCCAGAAGGCCAAATAAATCATAGAGTATGTAGCCTCTTGAAAAAGCCTTCTTTCATTTCGCATTTGGCGTTTGGGATTTATCTATGTTGTTAAACGTAGTGTAGTTCTCTCCTTTATTGCTAATTTGTTTCATTTTATGGACATATCACCTTTTTTTAATATATATTTTTTATTGTTATTTGTATCTTTTACATTTTGTCTCCCCCTTGGGTAACCCACCACCAATTCACCCATGATCCATCTCTGTGGTCCCTTGTGTCCTTTTCTACTCCATTTTGTGCCTTATCCTCCCTCTTCCCCCTCCACCCCCCCATTAGTGTCTCTCTCCTATTCGGTTTACCGATAGTCCTGTTATAACTGAAACCATTCGATATTTTTCTCTTTCTTTCTGGCTTATTTCGCTGAGTATGATCCCCCCTAATTCCATCCATGTCGCTGCAAATTGCATGTGTTTATCTTCTTTGAATGCTGAATAGTATTCCATTTCATACCACATTTTTTTATCCATTCAACAGTTAGTGGACAGTTGGATTGCTTCCAGTTTGGGGAGATTACAAATAAAACTGCTATTTTGTGTACAGATATTTGTGTGAACATATGGTTTCATTTTTCTTGGGTGAAATCTCCCTACTGGAGTTCATCCTCCAAGTGCCATCAAAATTACCTTTATGAGTACAAATAAGCAAATAGACACTAAGGTTGATTCCTGGAGGATTTTAAATTAGTTACTTCTCAGATGGGTAAATTGGGTACAGGGGATCAATGTACAGTGGTGGAAAGACTTTTTTTTTGATAATTTATTTACATATTTTACATCACTGTTCATTTTTTTTTCCAGTGTTTGCTTTCTTTTCCCAGGTATAGTCCCCATAGAATTTCCACCACCAATTCACCCATGCACCATCACCATAGTCCCTTGTGTTCTTCCCCCCTCGTTTAACCTCTCCTCCCTTTCCCCTGCAGAATGTCTCTGATTTATAGTTGTCTGTTTATTTTTGTTTTGTTGGGTTTTTTATTATTTTTTCCCCGATCCCTTGTTTTGTACCCCTCTATTCTTCCTATAAGTGAAATCATCCGATGTTTTTCTTTTTCCTTCTGACTTATTTCACTGAGCATAACCCCTTCTAGCACCATCCATGTTGCTGCAAATGGCATTAGTTTAGCTTTTTTGATTGCTGAAGCATCTTCTTGATCCAGTCATCTATTTTTGGGCATTTGGGTTGTTTCCAAGTCTTACCTATTATAAATAGTGCTACAATAAACAAAGGAGTGTAGATATCCTTTTGGATTAATTTTTTTGAGTTCTTTGGATAGGAGTGGAATTGCTGGGTCATATGGTAGCTCCATTTTTAGTAGTCTGAGAAACCTCCACACAGCTTTCCATAGTCGTTGGACCAGTTTGCATTCCCACCAGCAATGTAGGAGAGTTCCTTTTTCACCACATCCTCGCCAACATTTGTTGTTGCTAGTTTTTTAAATATGTACCATTATTATTGGTGTAAATTGGTATCTCATTGTGGTTTTGATTTGCATTTCCCTGATTATAAGTGATGTTGAACATTTTTTCATATACCTGTTGGTCATTTGCATTTCCTCTTTGGAGAAGTGTCTTTTTAGCTCTTCTGCCCATTTTTTGACTTGATTGTTTAGTTTGTTTTTGTTGAGTCATGTGAGTTCTTTGTATATATTTGTGATTCATCCCTTGTCAGTTGTATGGAGTGCAAAAATTTTTTCCCAATCAGTAGGGTGTCTTTTTGTCTTAGTTAAGGTCTCTTCCGCAGTACAAAAGCTTTCTAGTTTGATGTAATCCCAGCTGTTTATCTTTGCCTTCATTTTCTTTGCTTTGGGGGATGAATCATTAAAGATGTTACTGAGAGGAATGTCATGTAGTGTTTTACCTATATTTTCTTCTACGTATTTTATGGTTTCAGGTCTTATGTTCAGTTCTTTTGCCCATTTTGAGTTGATTTTTGTGGGAACTAGACTTCTGGTGGTGAGCACAATGTAATATATACAGATGTCAAATTATAATACTGTGGACCTGAAAACTGTATGCTTTAATCCAATGTTACTGCAATAAAATAAAATGAAAAATTAAGTAAGTGTATTCCAGTAATGTATTGTATTCCCTTTGTGATAATTTTCTTGTGCCAAGCCTTAGGTCATTCATGATAAAAGTTAAAGGAGAAAATCATAATCCTATTGCTCCCGTGCTTGAAAAACGTTAGTGGCTGCTGTTGCCTGCAGGATGAACTTAAACTTGGTAGTCCTCTACAATCAGGCCCCACTCTACCCCCATGACCTCATCCTATTATAGGCTACCTCTAGTCACACTGAACTGTCCATTTCAAAAAATGTCACATCCTGTCATACTACTGTGTTTTGCCTGTCCTATTTCCTCTGCTAGTAATGACTTTCCCTGGCATCTGTAGGCAGAGCTGATAACTCTTGTGTATTTCTGGAGCACCTGAATCACTCTATTATTTGTACTGTCACTTAGCATTTCATGTCGCACCACTTGATGGCGGAGGCCTGTCTCATTCATTATTATATACCAAGTAGCCTGCACTATAAAAAACACAAGGAAACAATCAAGAAAAACTGAAAGAAGGGACAAAAAAAAAAAAGAAAGAAAAGAAAATTTTAAGTGAAAAATACTGTACGATTTTCGAAAAAGACAAAATAACCTGTAGCTACTATCTCGAATAACCCTGACTATAAGACTTGAAATATTCATAATAAGGCTACCATGATAAGGAAAAAAAGAGAAACTCTTATTAAGATTTTTACATGTTAAGGAAAAACTTGATAAAAGATAATTTAGTAGGAAGGGAAGGGGGAAGAGGTTTGACAGAGAAAATAAGAATGCATCAAAAGCCAAAGAGATTACTAAACATGTCATACCACTAGTTTTGGAATTGATCCACTAACCCTCCTCAGAAAAAAAAAAAGTTCCTCCTGAAGCTGTAATCCCTAAGGCAGTGGAAAGTGCTGACATTAGCCAGTACTTGCTGTCATTCAAATGCTATTGTATAAAGGAAATTCTTTTCACCTTGGCTTTGGATTTGAGCTCAAAACTTAAGGAGGAAGTCTTAATCTGGAGTCCAGCAAGAGAATTTGGAAAAAAAACACATCAAGATCTCATAGGAAAATGAACTAAATAAAGAAAAAAGTCCAGAGCCAATATGTTAGCCAGTCCAATAACTCAATATGATATCTGGCTACCATATGAAAAGGTAGATGTGAAAGGAGTACCTAGGACTAGGTACTATTGATTAGAGCAGAAAAAGTATCCCTTCTCAGGCCTGCACTGATGGAAAGGATGATACCATTTTTCATGAGATCTGGTTATAGGAGAGCAGAAGCCAGGACATAGGGCATGCCAAAAGTGGCTGGACTCTTTAGAGCTTGTCTTTAAATGGGCAGAGAAAGGGCCAGAGAGACCTGGCTCCCGAAGTTGGCTTTGTCATTTATTAACTAAATGACCTAGGACAAATTATTTTACCTTTATGGATTTTTTTTCTTGTCTAAAAAACATGGGTAATAAACACCAACAAAACAGTAAAGAGAACTAAAGGAAATAACCAGTAAAAAGTGCTGGACAAACGATAGGCACTTTTTATTAAGTCCCTTCTACAGTAAACTGTCCATACCATCTAAACAATAGCATAAAGAAGAATGTCTCAAAAAGTGGACTGCTTGATGACTTCCATTATTTCGCTGGCATTGGTGGTCTTGTTTACATTTTTGGGAAACATATGCAATCCTCCTCCTTTCTTTAACAAATACCAATAGACACCGGCCCTTTAGTAATGTCAGCTTACCCTCCAAAATGGTCTAGAATGACAGCAGTAAAGGGCCAATGTGGGATCCATTCAACAAAGAGGTGTATCGAGCATGGTATGTCCTCAGCGAAAATGCCACTGGTTGCCGACGACGCCAGTCTGATCGATTCTACAAGTGGCATGACAACTGCTTCAAACAATCCCAGGATGGAGAGGAGCAGTGGCATAGTCTGTCATTCCAGCCATCCTCAGACACACAGATAAAACCACTGTGAGCAGCAGCATCTTTAAAAGGCTAACTAACACCCTGTTGGTTTTGGTTCTTTTTCTTCAACTAGTCAAAAAAGCTGTTGTCAATCTGTTATCTCACTGTGTCAGTTTCCTAAACATATTTAAAGAATTGTTTAAGCACATATTTTACATGGTACCACATTTTTACAATCCTGAAAGTAGTGAAAATTACACTGTAAAAAATCTGTTTTAGTGACAGAGGCATCACAAATTCCATGCAAGAGCCTCTGACTAAGACGGTTTGATCGCCGAAACCCAGCTTCTGAGCCCCTTTTCTTCAGGTTGAGTTCTTTCAAGTACTAGCCTGGAGCCAGGGGCAAGGCCCTTCATCTCTTGAGGATGCATTTTCTTTACATCGACTATCTATTCTCTGAAGTTCTTTCCAGCGGTACAAACTTATGGAAAGGCTGTGTGGCTAAGTTTCAGGTAATTTGCGAAAGTTCCTAAGTATAAATTTAAATTCTAATAATACAATGCAAGCATATGTATTAATCATCCCATGCAAAATTTGGTTTGAGAGGAAGCTGCTTTTATAATCTATACCTTGTACAAAGCAGTAACTGGGAGAAAAGTTAAATGCATAGATGACAAAATGAATGGGAATACTGAAGCTATCTGGAAACAGAACTGGACATTACAGGTGGTGGGGTAGACAAGAAGTCACAGAACAGAAACTTAGACAGTCATGGAATGCTCCTGGCAAGATCCTGTGTGGAAGGGCAGAAACAACAACCAAAAAAGAATCACCACAGAAAGAATATAGTGGCGCCATCCCTGGTCTACTGGTTTCCTCTAAAAGCACCAACCCTCTGTTGAAGAAAATTATTCTGGGAGGCTCTCAATTCCTGTTTACTCTAAAACAAATGGAAGAGAAAAGAAAAACCCTAGCTTTTTCCTTGTAACATAAACCCTAGGGAAGGTTAGGGATCAGTGGGAAGCAGAGACTCACACAAATATACACACAGTACAAAATCATACCTGATGGAGGAGGTTAATGAAGCACATAAAATCCCAGAGCTGACAGGAAGTGGAATTAGAACCATAAAGAGAGACAACAACTTAAAAAACTCCAGATGCAATCAGTTTATCATAACTGAATACCAGTAGGGAGGGTCAAAGGAGACCCGGGCAGAAGAAATGGACTTAAGAGGGCATTTCACTGAGTCAGAGAAAGTCATTGCTTATTTCACCTGGGGCATTCTATTGCCATTAAGTTCAAGAAATTCTTAAGCTTCTGAGGGGAAATCAGAAATAGAAATAACAAATCAAATGGCAATCAAAATAGTACAGGAAACATTGAGAAAAGCTTGTGATGATTTTTAGACAAAAATTTTTACACTAAGAATTCTCAGAAATCATATAAGAGCCAAGTGATGTGGAAAAGAAATGTTTTTCTTTAATAAAGCTTTTGAAGTTGGAGTTAAATTCTTTGTGTTTCTTTCTCAAATTCTAAGAAGATCCCTTAGAATTGCAGTAATTCTAAGAGCTCAGGCCCTATCCAGACCAGATCCACCGGGAAGCCTACTGGGAGACCACCAAAAGGCAGTAAAGCAAATACCACTTGTTCATTAATTACTATTTCCTAAACATCCTCTAAGAGAGGGGCAGAAATGAGGGAGATAGTGGTGCTGCCCTCAGGGAGCTTCCAGTCCAGTGAGAGAGACATACACGTAACCAGGGAGCAGATGACATGCTGGTATTAACTGCAGATTATGAAGAGTGCTGGGATAGGGAAGGGGACCAACTCTGACTGAAAGACTTCATCAAAGATGAGGTACTTGACTTCATCATGAAAGTCATCAGTAATCTGTTAGGCGAAGTAACACGAGAAAGGTATTTCAGATTCCTTTCAGAGTCAGGTATATACTGAGGAATATATATCCTGGCATTCAAATACCAGGATAAAGGAGGTGCAAAGGTAAAGGATTAGGAAAGGGTCGGGATGATCCAGGGAAAAGGTGAAAGTTCTGATTTGGCTACTAAGAATTCAAGAAGATATGTTCAGAGACTACAGGGAAGTATATGTGTAAACAAACATCACAGTACAATAGGAAAAGAATAGAACAAGTACAGAACATTGAGAGTGGAGACATGACAGTCCGCTTTGTTAGACAAGGATTCTTAGAAGGGGCAATGTCAGGCTGAGACTTAGGATATAAACAGGAATGTGCAAGAGAGACCGGAGTTTTCTAGCTGGACAGAGAACATCTGCAGAGGCGCAAAGGCACCCCACGGTGCCCCATGGCACAACTGCACAATCAGGAGTAAGGGAGGAAGGGGATTGTGCATAAGTCAGCTGGGGTCAGCTCCCTAACAGCCCTAAAGGTCATATCAAGTTTCTATTTACAACTAAGTCTCAGGAGCAATTGAAGGGTATTAGAAGATATGATGTATATGCATTTAAAGAACATACCACAACCTGTCTTTTCCTGTTTAGTTTTGGTCCTGGTATACTACCTGCCATCTTCTATTCACAGTCTCAACACTTCCCTTTGTTTACTGCTCCTTAAGTACACACCGTTAAGATAATCTCTTAAAAAGATCGAGAATTACAAAGTCTAATCAAAAAGGTAAGAAAGTCAATTTTTAAATTGAGGACAAATCAAAGGCCAGACACTGTGCCAAGTACTTTGCAATGATGCTTGCTCTTCACAGTGCTCTCAGGAAGCTGGCACCATCATTCCTTCCATTTTATAGTTGAGGAAACACGATGAGAGTAACTTGCTGAAAACAGAAAGCTGGTCACATCATGTTCACTCCTTTCCCATTACTCTGACTCCTCGGCAAGCCGTAACTCCCAAGTCCTTACTGCCACATCGCCTCGCCCCAGGCTTTAATTATCAAGCCCACCAATAAGCGGTAGGGGTTTGCTAAAGCCGAACACCTGCTAAAAGCCAGTGCAACTTTATGGCCATTTGCACTGGTGATCTCTTAAAGCGTTCACATCCACGCAGAAAGCTAACGAGCACGGGGGCCCCCGCATTACGGCGACAGCTAGTGGGGGTCGGCAGGCAACAGGTTGCCTGGTCCAGGACTTGTGACCTGCCTCTCAATCTCTCCATGCAGTCAGTGGACTGGGATGGGAGAGAAAGGAAACAGAGAAGGAAGGAGAAGAGAAGAAAGGGGAGGGGGAAGAGCCCACTAGAAAGAAGACTAAAACAAAAAGGAGGAGTCATCGGAAAATGGGAGAAAGCACATACTGGTACCAGCCAGAGCTTCTTGGAACCGTTCCCAGTCTGGCTGCCAAAGAGCTCTGGAATATATTTGTTAGAGCTGGATTCCTGTACAGCGTGTTGCAGACTTGTCCTGATTGCACTCTGACAAAAAGACTCACACTTCAGTCCCAACCCCTGCTTCCCACACAGAAAGCTAGTGGCTCCTCAGAGGACCTCCAGCTAAGCTCAGCACTGGCCTCTTAGTAGGATCGTCACATGCTATGTGGGCTCAGAAAGAAATGCATCTACCACATAGCTCTGACTTCTATAGAATCAGCAAGCCTCTCCACCCCAGGATTCCATCCCAACTTCCCAAGACCCTTCTCATAAAACACATTAAGCTTCTCGAGTCTCCTTACCAAAACAACTGCTGCGATGGGGAACAAAGGTTTTACAGGCTGTAGCAATAGCTAGTTCAGCAGAGATTATAGTCTTAATGATCAGGTCTTCTACATGGGCCATTAATGCTACAAAAAAAAAAAAAAAAACAAAGAGACAAGAAACAAATACTAAAACGCATGGATTAGAAGGACTGGATTCCAGAACACAATATAATTATAAAAGCATGTGTGCTCATTCCAAACAGTCTCTAAATGGCATTCTTTTGAATGGGTGCTAGAGGAGAAGGCATTGTCTCCACACAGGTCAACACAGTTGAGAATGTAGGTGCTGGCGGATGTACTCAGATGGCTTCTGATGACAAAAACAAAGAGGAAAAAGAGCCTCTCTGCCTTCTCACTCATCCCTTTGTGGGTTAAGATAAATGGGCACACTGTGTCCCATTCTGCTCAAGTCTCAGGAGTCACATCCATTTAGACTCTGAGCCCTGGTCTCAACACTGCCCATTCTCCAATTAAGCAGCATGAATGAGGTTAACTTAGAAAAATTTGAACTCAGGGCTAATACAGATAGGCAATCTGTTATATAAAATGCTGACAGTATTTTAGGTTGCAGTTTAACATTCAAGACAGATAAATTCACTAAAGATTAAAGGAAGAAGGTAAGCCTTCCAAATTAGAAATAAAAGGGATTTCAGGAGTCATGGAAGGCCTGCTGTTCCTCTTGTCAACTGCAGCTGAAACTTAACACCATGAACAGTGACCCTGCTAGATGGCTTAGGGACACTGTCAGATTGGAAGGACTCCTGGTGAGAGACAATGGCCAGCCAATACAAAGACGTGTCAAAGGGGTAAAGACCAGGTACTCACCGGTTGTATCTCTGCCTTCTTGTTTCAGGTACCTAAGCATAGCACTCATACTCCATTTGTTCCCATAATCCTCCACCTCTGGATCATCACAACTAAAACAAATTAATGAATCAAGGTCACATAAGGCAACGAGGCCTGGCTGTAGAAACAAGTTTCTTTACAAATAGCCTTCTTGTCCTTTTAAGTCTTTCAAAAAGACCTTGCTGACTTCTACTCCCCCACTTTTCCTTGGTCCTTTCTGTCATTTATTCCTTTGTACCAATTTCTTCCACTGAAATGAAAATGCATATAGCAGCTGGCCTTATTGGAAGGCGGGGGAGGGGGCAGAAGGAAAGAAAAAGGCAAATTCTTCCTTAACCAAACAGGCACCATGAAATAGTGGAAGAAATGTGTGAAAGAAAGTAAACAAATTTAAGAGTGGTTACAGTATATTAATAGGTTGAATGTTCAGGGATACAAGCCTGGCCTTTGAGGTAAATGTCACATGAACCCACAAAACCACCTCTGGTGCCATTTTCAGACCAGAACCGAGTCTGAAAGGGCTAGTGAGCTAATCAAGTGGGGCATTTTAATGAGCTAAACAAGCACAGAATTATTTTAGCATCTGAAGCAAGCTCCTCCTTTCTGGTGGGAGACACAACTTTTTGGGGTATCTTCTGGGGTATTTCTGAAGAGAGCATGTACAAGAGTGACAATAAAAGTGATGACATACACACCGCTATAGGAGCAAAGTGGCTAATGGGGCAGACTCCCACAAATACTGGAGGGTTTTATAATCAGGCACTTGTGTTTTGCGGCCATCCCTTCATCTCCTACTACCACCCACCGCCCGCCAACAGCGTCTCTGCGCATCTTCCCAAGAAAAGGATATGATCTCTCCAACCCATTCCAAATGCTGGTCACAGGAGGTTCAGTGCAAACCATAGAGGTCCAGCAACTATGGCATCCCTACCAGATTCTTTTCTTTCCCTGGACCTGCTAAGCAACTATTTTTAGTTTGAGTAGAAAGTAACTGTTTGGATTTCTTTTTTATTTTTCCACTTTCTGGCAAAATTATCAGAATGAAAGAAAACAGAGCAAAAAGAATATTTCCACACAGCTGGGCTGGTCCTCCCTTTCACGGAATTCTGCTCTGAGATGGCCTCATTTCTTTATTTAATATACTCCTGACTCCCTACTCTACCCCCGATCATACAAGTATTTGTTTTAGAAAAGTTTAGAAAATAAATGAAAGCACACAAAATAAAATAAAAAACACCCACCCATGATCCTATCCAGCACTGCTAACACTCTGTTATATATCCTTTGAGTTTTCTTCTTTTCCTCCCCTCAGCAAAAGTAAAAGCTTTAGATATCTCATATATTCCAAAAATAAATAAATTGCAGGCAGTGTCAGGTAATCTGCTTTTTCCACCTAGAAATGTGTAGTAATAAACTTTATCTCTGATTTTATGGATACAACCCTCATTATTTCTTAAAGTTTAATTCCTAGAAATGGAATTGCTGGGTCAAAGGGTATAAATACTTTTAAGCTTTTGATACATTTTGCCAAGCGCCGAAATGACCTCATTTCTCAACTTCTAAAAAGTTCCATATGCCCACTGAATTCCCACCTCTAAGTCAAGTGAGGAAAGACAATAAGGAGGACAAAACTTGGGAAGGCGGCAGCAGATATGCCTCAACTCTATTAAATGACTCTGACAGTTTTCCATAAATTACACGGATCTAGATGTAAAGTTTTCCTCTAGTACCACATCTTGACTTTCCACTTCTGTAACACCCACATCGGAGACTGACTTCTCTGGCTCCCAGCTCAGGAGCAGCCAATACCTGACATAGTCTCCGCTCTTCTTATTCACACTGTAGTTTGTGAGGTGCATGAACTGGTTCCGAATGTTCTTGACTCCTTGATCATATCGCACGGTTGCAAACCTGAAAGAAAGGACACAGGTTATTTAAAGCCAGGCTCAGGGTTTCAAGAAAAGACAGGTAAGAGCTCAGGAATAATGAGATAGTAATAATGGGAGAATGACCACATTTACAAATACTCCCATACTAAGGGTTTCAATATAATAGCACAGTTAATTCAACTTTAAACAATCCTCTGAAGTGTAATATTACATCTGGTTTTCAAGACAGATACAAAAACATGTGAGCTTAGAAAGATTAAGTACCTTGCCCCAAATCACACTGACTCCAAAACCTATATCCTTAACCATGAGATGCTGCTTCTTTTATATGTAATGTTAAGCCAGAGGGAGGAAGAAAAACGAAAATAAGTCACTTCATAAATGCAAACCTGGGAAATTGTATGTAGAATGCAACTGTGTGTAAGATGACAGGGCACTAGTTGGTCAATAAATACTTAAGTGTCTATCTAGTTCCTGGTATGACAGCACTCTCTGTAAAATAATTAAGCTAAAAGACAAAGAGGACAGCATAGTCACACATATACTTAAAACTCACATCCACAGAAATGAGAACAAACTAATGTATAAAATTCATTTTTAAGAAAATAAAAGGGCAGCATTAACAGCAGATAAAGTCTGGGTCTTCGGTATAGCATAAATATGATAATGCAGGAGACTAATTCCTGAATTTGGAATGAAGGCAAAAAGACAGAGGGATTAAATATGGAGCCCACTGAAAACAGGGCCGCAATTTGATATCCTGGACTATCGTCAAAAGAAGACCAAAATACAAAATAAATGCGCCTCTGAAGGAAGTAACCAGGGAAAAAGAAAACTTTCCAGTGATGCTCAACATCAACAAAAGGATACTCGAGTCGAACGGTTATGGTAAATATCAACCCCTGTTTACATACCACTACAACCATATCACCCTCCACGAAAGTGGTTTTCCCATGAGGCACATCCAAGTGTGTGAAAAAAAAAACCCTGGAAGGCCGCAAGTTTATTTTCATATGATTTACAAATTATTTACATATGCTTACTTAGATTATGAAGTCAACATGATATTTTTACCACATTAAAGGAGAGCATTAAAAATTTTTCCTCTTCTCTGTTTCTTCTCACCCACCCACTATCTCAACTTCATAATTCAAGAAATACACAAGAATCAAAAAAAGAAAAGTGAAAAATACCCAAAGAAACTTAGAAAACTAAAACAAAGAAGCATCAGGAGGAAGGATGTGGACAGAGAGAAAATGTTGACCGAGCACACAGAGATAAGGGATAAGAGTTTGAGGAGCATTAATTAGATCTACACATGTGAAGGACCCCAGATTTTCTAGAAACTTCTAATAGTTATCACCTAACTTCCAGTCATGTTACTTCACAGAGAGCAAATCTGGCCTACATAGCCCAATCTTCTTCCACAGAGATTCTCTAAGCAAGTGGGACAGAGTCATTCTCTGAATTGCTGTGAAATGCAAAGGAAGCCCATGCCGGCCCCACAGAGGCTGTTGGCCTTACCCAGACATTACCTCAGGGACATACCACCTGACATTCTCTCCACCCATGAATAATGATCTAAAAGGAGGGAAGAGGTTCTGCTTCAGATACTGAGGTTTTTCATCTCTCCTACACACGAGTATCTGATGGAATCTGGTCAATAACACGAAGAGACTGGAGAAGGCCTTGCCGTTAACTCAACCTGGCACCGGCTCGTCCATCATTCCTACAGTCCTTTTCTCAAGAGGACTGCATCCCTTAAAAGTAAGGTGTCTGCTTTCTGATATTCCTTTCTGCTGGGGAGTTTAGATTTTGAGCCCCGGGCAAGGACAACATTATTAATGTCATAGAGTGGGCTTCGACAGAGAGTAAGGAGCAATTAGAATTTGAGGGAAAATCAAAAAGACAAAACTTACACTCAACGGAAGGTAACACAAAAAGTGGCTGTTAAAGCAGTAGTGTTACACTCCATTTCACTAAGCCAACAAGAATGCAAAAGACCATAGGTACGAAGGAAAAAATCATTGTGTGTGCTCATCTTTCCACCTAATCCAGGAAGATGTTACTATTCTCCCTAAATCTGTGTTGACTAGACCACATTCGTCTCTGATGACCATTTTCCATATTTTCTTCTTGTCTGACCAGAGGTCCCAGTAGTCGCAGAGCGAGCCTCCTACTCAATTTTTGATGGACCCACAAAGATTTTATCGATTTTAAATAAATTTTTATTAAGGTAACAGTTTATAACAATATATTAATTTCAAGTGGACCCTGTTATATTCAATACAGAGCTTATTTAAAGCACTTAAATTACTAGGACCGCATTCAGAAATCAGACCTTTACTGCAGCTCAGTAGTAGTCAAGGCCCATGTGAGGGAGACGGTGGATAGGATGGAAAGGCAGTCCCAAGACAGTACAAGGAGCTTATCCAAATAGGGCCGCAGTCCCCATGGGGTCAAAGTTCACACAGGTGAGTATCTGAGTGGGGGTGGTGGCCAGGGAAGTTGAGAGATTGGTTTTATACAAGGGAATTGAGTAAGTAAGTATATTGAATATAATGGGAAAGAAATTTATTACTCTTGGAGAAAAGAGATCTTGAAATATGGAAAGGGTAAAAGCTAACAGAAACCCTTCAGTTAGGGACTAGAATTGGAGGTATTAGAATGAATTCCTGTGTTGTACTATACAGACACATGGAACATTAACACATGGAACATGGAATATTAACATGTACAGATGTACATGTTAATATACATATATATACACATGTATTTCCTAGGTCTGTCCACTGCAAGGATTTAGGAGCAGAGACACTCCAGAGCACTAAGTATACTGAGGCCCCTAGAGCTTGACTTCTAAATGCAATTCTCCATTAAAGATAACCAGTGTTCCTTGGTGAAAATGGTTGATTTCAGGGATGAAGCAAAGAAGGAACAAGATGAGCCTGTAACATCATGTGCTCGGAGAAAGAGGGGACATGTCAAAAGGACACAAAAATCAGTTCAATGGCCAGATCTGGGGCAGTTGGGGCACTAAAGGAAGTCATGACCATAAGGATTATATCCTATAAGTACAACAGGAACCCTTGAGTCCACATTAGCACTGAATCACTAAACGATACATAAATGGGAAGGGACGTTCTTCCTTGATCAGGTCTTCTCTTGCTAAGTAGAAGGACTGAATGATGGTATTAGAAAATCATCATTCAGCAACCATCACGGTAAGAATTCATGTGGGCAAAAAACATTAATGGCTATTAAGATTATTGGGTAAAAATGAGATGAGGAAAAAGATTTTACATGGTCTCAAAGTACCTCCTCATAAAATACTTACCAGCTACAGAGGGGGAGCAAAGTAACTTTACAGTGGAGAAATCTGGCAGACATCACCTTAAGCAAGTGGTCCAATACCACTAAATGGTTACAGCGCATCGTCAGACCCAGCACAATGAGAACACAGCATTGCGTCTGCGGTATTCTGGGTCTTATCCTGAGAAAATACCTGACGAACCCAAAGGGACATTATATAAAATAACTGACCTGAAATCTTCAAAAATATTAAGGTCAGAAAGGTGAGGAACTGATCCAGACCCAAAGGGAAAAGAGTCCTGACAAAGTAGCTGATAATCCCGGATTGGACGCTTCTGTTATGAAGAACATCACTATGACAACAGGCATAAGGTGAATGGGGTCTCATCATAATGTCTGCATCACTTTTCTATAAGTTTGAAATGGCTTCAAAATTAAAAGTCTAAAACAAGTCTAAAAACAAGGATAAGTTTCTCAACAGAAATATTTCTTCAGCTCCCCTTAAAAAACCACAAGATCTGAAAAAAAACATACCAGAAAAACTCCGTGAGATCTGACTAAATACCACCTGTTTGAGTGCATTTAGGCTGCTCTAGCAAAATACCAAAAGCTGGGAGGCTCATACACAACGGAAATTTATTTCTGAGGTCCCAGAGGAGAGGGGAGGGGAGGACTCTCTTTTCTTTGCCAAATCTGAAATCCTAGGTACCACTTCACCGCCTACTGATTTATTTTATTAATATTTCTTTATTTATTATTTATTTATTTATGCATACAAGCTGGGGTACAGGCCAGAGGCGTGGGGTGGCGAGAGGGTTCACCAGAGACAGAGTGGGGAGCAGAACAGGTAAATCGACGGAAACACACTGCTGAGGGGAGCAGAGAGTGAGGCAGGAGAGGTCTGCCATGCCATTTGGGAATCTCCCTGGCCAGGCGTCGAACTCGCAACGCCGCTGCCGACAGTTCCACAGCGCAGCACCTAACCGCTGTGCCACCAGGGAGGCCCAAGCCTACTGATTTAATAAGGAACTGTAAGTGTACTTCTTTTTACCACACTGAAACATACATGGGTTATCTTTTTTTTTTTTAATATATTTTTTTTTTTTTATGTCTTTTACATTTTGTATTTCCCTTGGGTAACCCACCACCAATTCACCCGTGATCCATCTCCATGGTCCCTTGTGTTCTTTTCTATTCCATGTTGTGCCCTTATCCTCCCCTCCTCCCCGCCCCCACCACCGACCCACTGAGTGTCTCTCTCCTATTTGGTTTCCTTATAGTCCTGTTATAAGTGAAACCATTCGATATTTTTCTTTTTCTTCCTGGCTTATTTCACTGAGTATGATCCCCTCTAATTCCATCCATGTTGCTGCAAATTGCATGTGTTTATCTTCTTTGAATGCTGAATAGTATTCCATTGTGTATATGTACCACATCTTCTTGATCCAATCATCTATTTTTGGACATCTGGGTTGCTTCCATACCTTTGCTACTGTGAACAGTGCCGCAGTGAACAAACAGGTGCACGTATCCTACTAACTAAAAGGAAAGAAAACGGAGGAATTTCACTCCCTGATTTCAAACTATACTACAAAGCCATAATAATTAAAACAGCATGGTACTGGAACAAAAACAGACAGAAAGACCAATGAACTGAATAGAATACCCAGAATTAAAGCCACGTATCTATGAACAACTAATCTTTGACAAAGGAGCAAAGAAAATGCAGTGGAACAAGGACAGTCTATTCAATAAATGGTGCTGGGAAAACTGGACAGCCACATGCAAAAAAATGAAGCTAGGCTACTACCTCACACCCTGCACAAAAGTCAACTCAAAATGGATAAAAGACCTGGATGTTAGACCTGAAACAATAAAATGTATAGAAGAAAATATAGGCAAAACTCTACACGACATACATCTCAGCAAAATCTTGAAAGACGTATTCCTCAAAGCGAAGGAAGTGAAAGACAAGATAAACAGATGGGATTACATCAAAATAAAAAGCTTCTGTACAGCAAAAGAGACATTAACCAAAACCAACAGACACCCTACCAACTGGGAAAAGATCTTTGCACACAATCCATCTGATAAAGGACTGATAACAAAAATTTACAAGGGACTCACACAACTCAACAAAAACAAAGCCAATAACCCAGTCAAAAAATGGGCAGAAGAGCTCAAAAGGCAATTCTCCAAAGAAAAGCAAATGGCCAACAGATACATGAAAAAATGCTCAACATCACTTATAATCAAGGAAATGCAAATCAAAACCACTATGACCACCTCACACCTGTGAGGATGGCACATATTAAAAATACAGGCAACAACAAATGCTGGAAAGGATGTGGAGAAAAAGGAACTCTACTACACTGCTGGTGGGAATGTGAACTGGTCCAACCACTATGGAAAGCTGTATGGCGATTCCTCAGACTGCTCAACATGGAGCTCCCATACGACCCAGCAATCCCACTTTTGGGAATTTACCCAAAGCATACATGGGTTATCTTTACCCTAACAATATTTTCACTCTGACAATAACTCGCAAATCAAAAGCTACACTCCTTTTTTATTTCAATTGTTCCTCCTTGAGAATTAAAACAAGGTTAGTTGGCCTAAATAGAACTCCTGAGTGTCTGAGAAAAGGATTTCAACTGTACTGGATAAGCATAAACTTAAACTGCATCTGAACAGCTTGTTCCAGAAACTTTATCAATATGGATCCAAAGGAAGGAAAACACCAAAGTTTGTGAGAGCTTCTAAACTTTCTCTCCCCATTCAAAAACTATCTTGTGCACTTGGGTGGTAGGAAAACAATGCTGATAGCATCTGAGGGGAGAAACGCAGTATTGTAAAAAAAAAATGATAATAATAAACAAGGATGTTTAAAAAATTAACACATAAAACACCAAGGTTAAAAAAAAAAAAAGAAAGAATCAACTATCTTGTTTGTCTAAGAGTATGTCACCAGAGTCAGATCATGGAGAGCTAACCCCCTACTTTAAGGGCTACCCATTCTAACAGATGTGACTAACAGATATAGAAAAAGCAGAGAGGCGGCCAGCCCTGAGGAGGCTCTGGCTGTACAAGAGTTATCTTCCGGCAGGTGTAGCTACCCAGAGCCAGGAACGCCTGGAGGATGAAGAGACAACACCTCAGGCAGTCTTGCCAGGAGCCAGTGGGTTTCATACTGGCCTGACCCAGAAAAATCTTATGGAAGAGAACAAGAGGCCCAAGAGTTCTCTGATCTGCTGTCAACCAGCTGCAGCAGGGAGACTGCCAAAGTGCTACAGTGACTAGGCAGCACCCTCCGGAGCCGTCTGGGAGGGGATTACCAGCCTGATCCCCTGTCTTTAGAGCCAGAAATGACTCAAACTTCACAAACAGCAAGGGCCTGCCAGGGAGGGTGACAATGAGCCCTGGAGAGGTTTTCTCCCCCTTGTCAGTATCTCACCCCCCTCCCCTTGCTGCTGTGGCAGATTCTGGACAGTGTGCAGCCTGTGAGGTAATCTGAATTCCTTGGCAACCAGCAAGCACCTGAATTCTTTCAAAACCACAGGAATCCAGCAGAGAAAAGGTAAATATCCCTGCGGAGCCAGTGTTAATTAGCAAGGAAGGCTACTGAAGAAGGAACTGGAGTGGGGGGGAAGGGAAGGCATTACAAATGCTTTGGGGTGTTTTCTGAATTTCTACTGAGTAACATGGCTGAGGCAGGAAAAGGCTGTCCCCGAATGGGGCCTTCTCTGTGTCTTCTGCTCCCACCTCTGCAGCGTGGGTAGAGCTCTCCTAGTTCCCTGCATGGACTTTCCCCAAGATGCTAGTGCTACCTATCTTCAGGCTTTGACACCTTTGGTTTTTAACTCAATTTTGCTTTAATTTTTTATTTTTCCCGTTTCAGGGAAAAGTTGGCTATTAGCTTTGTCTCAAAAAAAAAAGGACGGACCTCACCAAAGCAGTTAAATCACATGATGGATACAGCTAAAAGTGTAAAATTCAGGACAAAGTCTTTCTGGATTCCACCTCTGACAGGAAAGAGAATCTACACCATTTTGGTAGAGGAGTGCACCCCTCTCTGGAAACTGAGTGTCCCCTGCTGGTGCAAACAGCAACACACATGTGAAACTCAAAAGAAGGGTAGGCCTCCTTCTGGGACAGAACACTGGACTCAAACACCGAAAAGATAATCTTTCTTTCAACGCCTCGATATTTTGCTCACATACAAGAAAATAATCAGTTTTCCTACTTCTCGTGTTAATGAAACAGCAAGGACAACTGAAACTATTAGTAGAAATAAGCTATGCAGGGTCTTTTAAACTTTGGTCAATTTAAGAGGTAAGGATTTACACAAAATACTTATTTAACAAAACTGTCTTGTGAAATGACCTGAACCTGTCACCGAAGCATTTATGTTGAGGCCCAAAACAGAAGCGTTATGGGATAAAGACCTCTTTTCTAAAGAAAGAAACCAATTACATTTGCTGCCAGTTCTCTTTAGGAAAGATCATGGTTTTCCTCATCAAACCTCAAAATAAAACAGCCTAATGATCACATCCCACAGTGATTATCTTTAGTAACGTCTACATAAAACACACGTGACCCCAGATTAGTAAAGGCTGCAGATCAGGAGATGCTATGGACTGTCGCTGAATGTAATGACACAGTTGAGTGGATTCTGAGGATTAGAAAGAAGCAGATGAAAGCCAAGATACACAATGAGTTAAGGCACAGGAACTGAGACACTTGGAAATCATTGTGCAAAGCAATGTATCCTCCTAAGACTCTGGCTAACTGTCTCTCATACATCCATGCACTATCCTCTTAGTAAAGCTTTAATGTTCACCTATATCTTTAGGCATAACAAGTCAGCAGAGCCCTGAAAATTTTCTATTTTGGGGGTTCACTTATGTCTGATTTTTAAAAAGCTGTTTTCCAAATTATTCACAGGGAATGCATCTCTCTCTCTCTCTCTCTCTCTCTCTCTCCACTCCCCCCCCACCCGTGGATTCAAAAGAGAATGACTCAATTGAGTGGATTTTGACTTCCAACACACACCCAACAGTCAAAGCACTGCCTATCTATAGCATGTTCCATACTAAACATTGGCATTGCTCTCAGTTCATGTCTGAACCACTGGGCCCTTAAAACCATGTGAAATTTTACCAATAGAGGCGGCTATTAATATTGTAGGTCAACTGACTTTAGAACATCCATATGCAAAACATACTGATATCCTCGAGAACCAGTGAGCAGAACCTTGATATCATTTTAGTACTTGAAAAATCAAATTTGTGGCATAAGCAACAAGGTAAGTGAGGATGAGTGCAGGGAGGAGGGTGGAGAAGTTCATGATATGTAAAAGGAAAGGCTTAGACATCTCCAGCTATAAGACAGAAAATTCTTAGCACTTTCTACACCTAAGCATAAATAAGGGATATTGGCTACCTTCTTTGTGTTCTAGATGATACAGAACTCAGCTTTTATAACAACACTTCAAAGTGAGAATACGGGTCTACAAACACTGAAGAAAACTTCTTTCCTACAAAAATTTGACTAGAGCTAATAATCAGTTTGTGCTCAGCTCGGTCCAGTCCTTTACCTAACAACTGAGAAATGTTTTAGTTTTCCCCCTTCCTCAAGTTTCAAGGAACCAGAGGCCAGACTAGGGAGCTTCAATAGCCTCCAGTGTTCACAGGGTTCAAACTCATAAATCTTAGTTAGGAATATGACAGAGCTCATAAATGCTGTCACTGCCACCTAGTGGTGAAAGGAAGACACAGCTCCACCAACTAGGATCTGGCTAACCTGATCTACCAGTTACAGAATGGATCAAATCTGAGTACATAAAATAATTAAAATACCATTCTAAAATAACAGTTGTGAGAGCATGGGAATATGTGTCAAAGCACCTATACTTAAACAAGGAGTCTTCTTTTATCAATGGTACTTCCCGTCTTCAAAGAGCATCTTCTAAAATAAATACATACATACAGGTGATGCTTTTCCACTGGCTGCGACTGCTCACAGCTGCAAGCACCTCCTACATGGCGATGCTCTGTAAGACCACTATGCACAAGAGGAACTTCAGGGCATGATAGTTGGTAAAAGTATCATATTAATTTTGTGGGGAGAAAGAACAAGCACAATAAAATTAGTTTATAGAATGTAAAGGGTCTATGAAAACACAGTCACCTGCAAGATTCTATGGACCTGGGAAAGAAAACGTGAAACTTTTACAAATTGAACATTACTTTCTAAGTAAGCCACATTACCTTAAAACCTAAAAAATACCTCAAGAAAAACAGAATAATACAACCACTGTAAAGTACATTACTTTCAGGTTTAAAAAAAAAAAAAAAGGTCACTAATGCCCCCTAAATACAAAAGCAATAGAAAAGGTCTTCAGCTCTCAGGCCTTGGGCTCTGTAGTCCAAATTCCTGCTCCACTGCCAGTCAGCTGGAAGATATTGGGAAAGCGACTTCAAGTTCCCTTACCTCTTTAGCCTCAGTTTTCTCAACCAAAAAAAGTGCATCAACCATTGTTGTATTAAGTGTCTGATACACATGGGGTTTTATTTTTTCTTTCTAGATCTATTGTGAAGAAAGGACAACGGCAAATTATCTTAATACCCCAGAGACTTCATAACAATTGCCACCGTATGAAGATAGTGTGTGATCCTGGATGGCCGGTGGGCAAGGTCTGTGTGGTTATCCATGTGTGTGGATATGCAAGGGAGACCATAAAGTACTGAGGCTGACTTCTATAACCCAGAATTGAACATAACAGAAAGAAACAGCCTAATCTTACTGCACTCCTTAGGGGCCTACTCTAATATGCAGCTCCTACCCCGAGTCTTACCGCGCCAATCCTTCTTCATAGAGATAGATGACAAGAGGATCATAGGAAGTCACCAGCACATAGAGGCGCACATCAAACTTGAAATCTAGGGGAAAAAAATTGAATTCACAAGAAAAACTAAGTTAATCTGTTTTCTGTTCAGAATGAACAGGAAAATTTACAACAAACAAAAATGAAAGAACAGTTCTCCCTCCATAAAACATACACTGTCCATTCATCTTACCTTGGGAGATAAATAGTAACTGCACATCATAAATATATACACATATATAATTAGTGTATGTACTATGCATATACATGCACATATATAAAGAGGACAAGAAAGTTTATATATGTGTATGGCACAGTTTTTATATATATTTGCTACAGTATAACCAATGAAGCTATTTCTTTTTTTATTTTCTCATTTTATTTTCAAAATATTCTCATGTGGTAGATAAGAAACCAGCCTCATCTTTGAAGCATGGTCACCAAGAATTTCCAACTGCTTAATAAAGACTTACTAGAGAAGATTATGAAAATGTTGATTAAAAACTTAGCATAATCATGCCAAATCAGCCAAGGGCCTAATCACAACTTACCATCTATGAGCAGGGGATTGTTAATGTAACGGGAGACCAGGATGTTCTCTTCCAGGGAAATCTGGTTTGGCTATGGAGAAAAGAGAAAACATGAAAGGGCAAAAATGCAAAGGAATCCTAACCGACAATAAAAAACAATGTTTTTAACCGTTTAGAAGCAGTTAATTCAGAAAACTAAGACGCTAAGAAAAGCTTTCCCTCAAGCTACTCATATATTTAATCAGCGACATAAGACATCACTTCCATAAACATGGTGGGCATAAAATTACGAGGGAAAAAATTAATTCACCCAGCACCTCTCACATAATAGAGAGCCTAAAGGGTTTCAAAGATGTATACACAAGATATTAAAGTTATATGCCAAAAAAATAAAAATTACTTAAAAGCAAATTAAAACTTGCTTTCTTCCAAATGTAAAGTAGGATGGAAACTTTAAGATGCTACCATTATTGTTAAATGAAGGATTCCTCAAGTCACTTAGAGAACTTCAGCGACAGGTCTTTCCACAGGAGGTCTCAGAGTAAACCCTGTGAACGGGATGGGTGTTTCCCTGATTCATTCAAAGAAACTCGCTATGTAACTGTAGGCGAGATTGAACTAGATCTTTTAAAGATTTTTTTTTAATGAAGTTATTTACACAATCAGTGAATACTGCTGGACACGGCATAAGACACTGGGGATACAGTGATAGAGAATACAAATACAATCCCAGCCCTCAGAGCCTAACCCCTACTCTAAAGAGTTTAATTTAGGTAAAGAGAACAAAACATGTCATCTCAAAGACGATAAAGCGGCATATCCGCAAGCGCAGGATGCGAGGGCACAGCACGGAAATGCACAGTCAGACAGGACGGGGCCTGAAGGCTTGCCCTGGAAGGTTCGGGGGTGGGTGCTGAAAATTATGAAGCACAGGGTGGAAAGAAGGGGAGCGCCTCACAGGAAGACAGCACCACAAAGTCCAGAGGAAAGGAGAGAGCAGGCATCCTGCACTGGGGCTAAAAGATTGACCTGGGAAAGAATGAAGATTTGGTTAGGCAACAAGGAGGGAGGGACCCCATTGGCAATAGGAGATGAATCCTGGCAAGGGGAGTTAGATTTAACATGGTGGGAAGAGGAAATTACTACGGACTCTTAATTAAGTAAATAGTATGATTAAAATAGCTGGAACTGAACAATTCTACACGAGATTAGATAAGACAGAAATCAGTTGGAAGTCACCACCACAATCCATATAGGAAGGACAAAAAGAATCCAAAAGGGAAGTGTCTATAATAATAATTGTGATGATAATAGCTACTGTAGCAGCAGCAGAGATACTTAACATTGGCAGAGAAAAGTAAAACTTAATAAATGTACCGAACATTTGCTCTGTGCCATGCACTGTTCTAATTCTGCACAAGTACCATGGAATGTAATCCTCACCCAGCTCCATGTAGTAGGTAGATCACCAGCTAAATATTACAGATGAGGAAAGAGTCAGAGAAGTTTAGGAATCTGCTCAAAGTCACACAGCACTAAAGTGAAAGAGCAGCATCTGAACCCAAGCAGTCTGCTTCAGAGGCTTAACTCTTAAGCACTCTCCACCTCTTTCTCCAATGTTCTGACCTGTAATAGTTGTCCCCCAAAGTCACAAGCATATCTTTACAATAATGCATTTGTTATCCCAAATAGTAGTTACCATAAAATAAGGATGACTTTCTGAGCCCATAACATTATACACAACCACAATGAGCAATTCTGGAGGCAAGATGATGAGATCCCCTCTCATTTCCCACTGTGGTTACCTCAAACTCAGAATACAACCTGCACAATGCATCTCTATGCACCACGAGGACACTGCCATAGCAGTACTGATTCATGCCCATGGCCTCGACCATCCACACCATTTCCCGACCCCCTCCATCTCGATCAGTTTCTCACAAATACTTTCTCCATTCTGAGTTAGCTCAGTGTGGAAGAACTGATATGGTCACAGCACGAAGCAGTAAACTGCAGGTTGTGTCCCAAACTTAAAATTAAACAATTGGAGTTTTCTTCCAACTGGCTGACAACTACAGGCTACCAGAGACATATGTCCACCCAACTCTCCCCCAAAACAGGATACCCAGGTAGCAGTCTTCTCGCCATGTCCCATCTAACACCCAGGCCATTTCCTTCCTTCCTTTCTTCATCCTGCATGTTTGTCCTTGGAGTATTGCATCACAAAACCTCTTACATTACTTAGATCGCTTTAACATTGTTCAATGGTCTGTATCATTTCTACCTGCATTAGAAATACAACTGTAAGCTCATAGAAGAAAAGAACAGTTTGGGCAGTTTCTTCATATACTGCTGTGTACTAATGAGCAACTAAAAAAGCTTTTTGATATCTTCAAAATCTGTTTCCTTTGCATCCATCCCCAATGAATTCATTTTAAATGATTTCAGTTCTGGGCCTCCCTGGTGGTGCAACGGGTTAAGTGCAGCACTGTGGAGCTGTCAGCAGCTGCAGTGCGAGTTTGATGCCCAGCTGGGGAGATTCCCGCATGGCGCAGCAGACCTCTCCTGCCTTGCCCGCTGCTCCCCTCAGCAGTGTATTTCCGTCCATCTGCCTGTTCTGCTCCCCACTCTGTCTCCGGTGAACCCTCTCACCGCCTCACGCCTCTGGTCTATATCCCAGCTTATATGCATAAATAAATAAATCTTAAAAAAAAAACCTGCAAAAAAAAAAATTTCAATTCTAAGCTCAAATTGCCCTCCAAAGTGTGCTAAAGCAAGAATATGCATTGTTGGGAAAAACTGGAAACACTCTTTTAACTGGATTTGAAGATTAAAGCTCAAGGAATTTAGAAAGTCACTGTAAGGTAGAACAGTATAGCAGTTAAGAAAGTATGATCTGGAATCAGCTAGACCCGAGTTAGAATCTGACTTACCAATTACTAAGGAAATAATAGTAATAAGAAAGAAAATTAAGTATGAACAAAATATGAGTCAAGAGAAAGCAGAGGCCAAGTGAGCGGGAGGAGCCCTCTGTAAAGAGCCCACAAGAAGTCCCCTCCTCCCCAGTTAGGGGTCAACACGAATCCCTGGAAACCTCTCCCCTGGAGCTATGCACAGACATAGCACAAAAGGTATTTTCCTTCTAATAAAATCTTCTATCTTCTATATTATTGCCTTTCTCACACACAAATTACCCACCATTGGTCGTGAGTTAAGGGGCACCCTGTCTGGATATTGACAACTGCCTCAAAAATAAATTCTTCTGCCATGAGCTCGTCTCAAAGTGCCTCTATCCTGAGAAAACCCCCCCATCTCCACACCTTACAGAGATATCAGGTGCTATGTGGGCAGGGCACGGGACAGTGTCTTCTTCCAGGTTAATCCTCATTTTGACTTCCAAAAACAAATATTTTTCCCCTTTGTACAGTGCTGCATAGTATTTTTAAGTTAACTACTGGATACAGCTCTTATGAAGACTAAATGAGATTACATTTGGAAGGTACAGTGATAAGCACATAATAATGCTCAAGAAATACCAGTTGTTATTAATGCTGCAAATTCAACAGTGTCAACGTGATTCTACCCACAAATTTCCACAACTCAGCAGAATTCTCATGGCCTCCACATGCTACCCTACTTTGAGTCAAGCTCTGAGCTATAATAAAGGCATGTAAGAATTAGCATGTCCCTGTTCCTCGAAGGGGAGTCCCTAAGTATTTGTTCAACAATGAGAAAAAGAGAGAGCACATAAGCTAACAGTATATAAACAAACAAAAAGAAGAGAGCTGTACAGAATTTTATTTACAAATACAGGAATGAAGGCAGTGGCCAAAATCCTCTCCTGATACTACAAAATTGCGGGAAAATATTAATATTGTATTTGCCATGGATAATGTGTGAGACAAAGAAGACTAAATTTAACTTCCATAATCAAATTCATACCTTCATTAGAAAACACCAGTTATTTCCCCTCCTTCATTTTAATATGCTAAATTGGGAAAATACGGCCTTTAGTCATGGTTACTGAAGGAGCTGGGGCAAACACAACTCTGTTCCTTGATGCTGGACTTCTAGAGTTAAACTAAAGAGCACATCATTAAGAGACCACATTCACCAGTCTGCTGAGATGCTTCCATCTGGAGGGGCGCCTACTTCTCTTCACTATTACATAAAAGTAATGCTTTTTCTAGCCTTTATCCTGTTCTCGTAATAGGAAAAGTTGCTATTTGCAGATATTTTTCAAAAGGTTATGACTATTATCGGAGAATTTTAAGAAGAGGCCCTCTCACTCCATGAAAAGACAATATGTTGTCTCTTGGCCCTCACACCTCACTCTGCCCACCCCCTTGCCCCCCCAAAGTCCCTCCCTCACTCACATTCGTTCTGCTCCAGACCCTCTCCGCCTGAACACTCTACTCCCTCCCCCTCCAATCTGAAAGGAAAGCAGGCAGCAGCCCTGGAAACAGTTACTTCATCCACTTGGCTAATGGGTCACATATTCCATGGGAAAGGATCCAGGTATGGAAAAGAGGGGATGGTTAGTCCTGTGTGGAAGGAGGAGAAGAGTATTAACTACATGGTTTGCAGGTATGGGTAAAAGGTGAGAAAAGTCCAGTTTGGGAGTGAAATGGGAATGTTTTCCCATTATGTCCACGTTGCCAGCTCTCCTGGTGCCTGCTGGCATCTTCCCAGGCTTCTGTCTGGCACCTCCACCAAATACCTCAAAGCATCAGACTCATTCCAAAGCTTCACGGAGGGGGAAGGGGAGACACAGGATCCTGCCAAGTACTTTGATCTATGCAGGGGGTCTCTAGGGATTCAGCCCAGGGAGAGGTGGGAGGGAGAACAGGAGCCTGCCAAACACATTCTCTAAAGACATGTCACCCCCTTTATGAGATGCAGCATCCAGGGAAGAGTTAGGGCACAGGGTTCTCAGCCCCACCAAGGAAAGTTTAACTTTTCTATACTTTATGATGTTGGTTTTAAAATAACAAATCACTAGAGTAAAAAAGCATTCCAAAAGAAAAGAAGTCCCAGATGAGCTGGGAATAGATCCTATTCTTTTTGACTCATGTCTAAGAAAATAAAAAGTAAACTTGTACCACAGTTAATTTTCAATAGCAATTCCATTTGGCAGTTATGCACCAAACCCAAACTAGAGCCTTCTATGAGATTCAAACAACACTGGAGCTCCTGGCGTGGAGCTGAAGGAAAAGCTGTCGGACAGGAGCCTTCACGCCAAGGTCAGCACTGACACAAGGAAAGAGATCCAAGGCATCTGACCTGGGCCTTAAGTCACATGAGACCCAGGATTAAAGGCCTCCAGATGGCCCCGGACATGTAGGCCTGGGCTACAGCAGTTGCTGTATCAGAACCAGCACAATAAAGGTCTGGTCATCAATGTTTACCGTAGTTTTTGGTCCAGACTGAATTTAATGACTTTCCAATGGCAGAAACTCCACAGAAGGCTACTTTCTATGTGTATAGAAAATAATTCCAAGCACGTGAAAAGTGGTGGCTTTAGGATGGAGTACTGATGACACACACAACACAGCTGCCTCCCCTTCCCATTCTCTCCCACAGTCCCTCTGCAAGGACAGAGAAGATATTTTTAAAAGAAGAAATGATAAAGCTAGAAAATAGTTAATGAAGCCAACAAAAGACCAAAAGTTTAAGGAAATCCTGAAAGATAGAAAGCAGATGGGATCAGGTTGGGAAAACAGAGCACAGGAAGGCCCAGCCCAAAATATCAGAGGTGAGAGTGATCTTCCCAAGGAGGCCTCTGAGAAGTTTCACACTGAGTGAAAAACAAGAAGAGTAGGAGTGGGCCAAGGAACAAGAATCAGATAATTCATTGCAAACAGGATTCGAAAAAGTAAGGCCACTGGGCCTGGTTCAACACTCAAAGCATTGCCCTCAGGAAAACCTTATGATTATACTCGGGAGGACATCTTGTATGTGTGTAGGGATGTGAGAGAAGAATGGAACTTGAGGTTGTTCTATCCCTACCACAGATACAAAGGAGAAAGTCCAAGAGAGAAATCACTAGAATCTTACTTTGTGCTACAAGTCCTGCCCTATTTTGGCAAGGGGGATGTTCCTTACCATGTCCACCAAAGGTGAAGTTACACAGTTAGGTTCTCATCCAAGAAGAAGCTATTAGGGAAACCCATACCAACTGAGAATTATATTAGTCTATGCTTTTGTTCAGAAATATGACTCAATACATAAGGTCAACGATATTGATAAAACCCAATAGCAAGAAAGAGACAACCCTAATGTAAGCAGACTGAGTCAAAGTCTGGTGAACTGGCATCCCCTACAGGGGTTTACTGTTAAAGGTGAACTGCAGCCACGTGATCTGAAGCCCACCAGGTGGGCTTCCTGGCTTCACGAGACCTGGGACAGGAAGGCGGGGTCTAGGAGATTTAAATAGGCCCCCAAAAAGGAAGATAGGGACAGATGCCATTATGTACAACTAGAAGAAGGAGATGCCACGATGTGGGAATGAAGACTTAGGGCCAAAGACTTTGAAGGCTTTGTAAGTAGTCGAAGAAAAAGGCAGGGGCCCGAGGTGGGCACCTTTTTAAAATGTGTGAGTGCAGTCTGATGGGCTGTCTGGCCGCTGTAGCTGCCATGTGCAGTTTTGTTAGCCTGATGCTGTGTTGGAGCATCATGGAAGTTTTAAAAGCATTTTTAGTTGTGTTCTGTGTCGTCCTTGCAAGTCGGAATTTGGCCTACAGTCTGATCAGTACACGTCGGTACACGTCGGAAAAAAGACACCAGTGTGGTGGGAAAACTTCATCAACATAAGAAAGAAGATGCAGAGTTAAAAATGTGTCCTATTGTCTGGAAGAGGAGGTACATCTCAGAAGTGGTGGGAACACGCCATCTTTGTTACTTTTCTGGGACTTAAACGACTAAACATTATTATCACCTTTTTGGGACTTAAAAGGACTGGACATTGTTTTAAGTAAGGTAAATGGCCATATGTTAACTTCAGTAACTTTTGTTTACCTCAGTTAAATTTAGTAATGTTTTGCCTTTCCCTGTTTGTTAAATAAATCCTAATGTTGTTTTCCCCCTAAACCTGAGTAGATTTATAAATGCATGCGCAGGTGCAGAACTAAGATAGTGACCAGTAACAACTGAGGCACTGCCTTTTGTCTAAGTTTAAAAAGGCCTCATTTTCCCGGTAACACTAAGAAATATAAAAAATAGAAGAAAACTTCAAGAAAATTTTGATTGGTATCCTCAGGAAGACCAGCAGGTAAGTTAAGCAACAGACTGCTATTAAAATAAATAAAAAGCAATTAGAAAATAATTTCTGGGAACCAGGACCAATGATGTAGAAAAATAGTGATAGAATAATAAAATGAATAAAACTCATACAGGTGATCCCAGAAGGTGAAGGTGACGAAATCAAAGAATTAAAAAGGAGAGAAAAGTTAACACGAAGACCCAAAATGCCTCAGGAAAGAGTTAAAAGGTACAACAAATGGGTAATTTTCCCTGAACTAAAGAAAAACATTGGTTTCCAGATTGAAAGGGCCAATCAAAAGTCTAAGAGGAAGAAAGAAAAAAGATCCAGACTTCAATATTGGCTAAATTTCAAAATTCCAAAGCTGTCAAGCTTTCATTGATGAATAATGTACTCAAATTCACTTTCTTTCTTTTTTTCTTCAACTTTTTTCCATCTTCCCACCTATCTACATAGCTATATCAGTAACTACTTAATACCACTCTCATGGTCACCATATTGTATTGATAAGGAAAGTGTACAAAAGAAGAAATATAAAGCACAGTTTCTATATACTATATATTACAGTGTTATTTTCTACTGCAGGTCAAATTCTTTTTTGTGGGGGGCGGATAAAAGTGTTTTGTCAAATACAATTATTATGGTTTCCCACAATAGATTTTGAAATTTTGGAAAACAGAGTTGGTTTGAATTTTAAAAAAAACCTTTTTTTACTCAACTTGTAAACCAGAGAAATTGAAGAGAATGTGAATGTTATAAACCTTTAAAGTATAAAAATAATAAAAAGTAATCAAGCAGATGGAATGTGGAAGGGAGGGGAGATGATGTGAATACAATAAATATCAAACTGGGAATTAATAAATACAATGTAACATTGGGAAAAGAAACACATACCAACTATAAGAAGTTATTAGTCTTATTAATTACTAGTATTATGTCTAGGGAATGAGACTAGGTTGGTATTTTATTTTATTTATTCTACATTATTCTACTTACAAACGACTTGTAGTGAGGTTTTTGCAAAGAATAATGACTGATGACTTTTGAAAAAAGATGAGAAGGAAGCAGAAGAAGAGAGGGGAGAAGGAGAGGAACAGAAGCAGAAGTAGCAGCAAGGATGCCATACCAAATTAGGGCTCATTTCCTTAATGACCGTGAGGGTGGGAACCCATAATTCTGCTCAACATGGAAAAGAATTGTATGTACTAGCAATTACTATTTAGTGCTGTGGAATGACCATAACAGTATGATGAAAGTAAGAAAGGTATGGGCCTCCCTGGTGGCGCAGCAGTTGAGCGCTGCCTGTGGAGCTGTCGGCAGCGACGATGCAAGTTCAATGCGCGGCCGGGGAGATTCCAACATGGCGCGGCAGACCCCTCCTATCTTGCCCGCTGCTCCCCTCAGCAGTCTATTTCCGTCGATCTGCCTGTTCTGCTCCCCACTCTGTCTCTGGTGAACCTTCTCACCACCCCATACCTCTGGCCTGTATCCCAGCTTATATGCATAAATAAAAAAATCTTTAAAAAAAAAAAAAAAGTAAGTAAGAAAGGTACCTCTTTTCTGCTGACACCAAAGGTTGCCCTTCCCCAAACTGAATTTTTAGCCAGAGTAACAGCTGGCATGGAGGAGAGTGCCGCCAGTAAAGTGCACAGGGGAACAGCAGCCAACTCATGCTACTCTCAATTCATACTTCAGAACCAGACCTCAGAAGAACACCTGCTCTTAATGAACAGGAAACCTACTAGTAGCTTGGGCAAAGGGCAAAGCAGGCAAGGACAAGGAGAAAAATATGGGTTGCCGCATACTTACGTTGTTGATCAGGTAGACGCCCCGCCCTCTAGAAGAGGCCACTGGTTTTACTATCCATGGTCCCCGATCCTTTGAATATGAATCTGCTCAAAATATCAGGAGAGAAGAACAGGGAGAGAGAAACAAAAAGAAAAGAGGAACATGACTTTATCATCGTTAATTTCAAGTAATATTAACTACTCAGGTAGCCAAAGAATATTCCAAATTTCTAAGAGGAAGGCAGCAGCTAAAATAACTTGTATTTTTGGATTAGCCTTAAAAATGAAAACAAAAACAGAGATAAGAAAGATAGGAAAAGAGGGGCCTCCCCGGTGGTGCAGCGGTTGAGCGCTGCGCTGTGGAGCTGTCAACACGAGTTCGACGCCCAACCGGGGAGAGTCCCACATGGTGCGGCAGACCTCTCCTGCCTCACCTGCTGCTCCCCTCAGCAGTGTACTTCTGATCTGCCTGTTCTGCTCCCCACTCTGTCTCTGGTGAACGCTCTCGCCACCCCACGCCTCTGGCTTGTACCCCAGCTTGTACGTATAAATAAAAAAAAAAAAAAGAAAGATAGGAAAAGAGACAGAGCAGGAGGAAGAAAGGAAAGGAGAGAAGGAGGGAGAAGAATGGAAGAACAGAGAGAAAGAGGAAGAGAAGAGGAGAGGAGGAAGAAATAGCAAAATTACAACAGATTATGTAACGTATTTCTTCCACCATTTCCTCCCTTGAATGAGGGGCTGAAAACAAAATAAGGTAAATATCTGAATGTAAATCTATTACTGTCACAAAAACCTCCTGAATCTTAGAGACTCTCACCTCCATTAACTACAGAACCTCCAAAAGCTCACAAAGCAGACAGTGACAATGAGTCAAATCTAGGTCTCCTAATAACGGTTACTTTCCTGAAGCAATTTCTCTGCGTTTATTTAAAAAAAAAAAAAAACTAAACATTAACACACCTTAAACAATGTGCAAGTGGAGAAAATGGACAATTTATAAGCGATTCAAAGGTGACCTTTACTTTTGTTCTTTTCCCAGGGTCAGGTTTACACTTTAAATACCTTTCGATCATGGGGAGAGAAACCAGACAACTGACGCTCAGATTCCCAAAGGTTTACAGCTGGCTCTGTCCCTGACTTCGGAAAGGCCCAAGGACATGGGAGAGAAGCAGGGGCAAAGGACTCTCCCTCTGATAGGAGGTGTGCTTTCAAGGGTCCCCAACAGCAACTACTAGACTATGTCAGTGCCACGAACCACGGCACCAAGGTCGTCCACTCTCCCCCACCTTCCCCTGCGTTTTCTCCTACTGCAACTTAATCAGAAAAACGGTAACGTGCCATTCCACTCCTAGATACATTTATCCTCTAGTTCTGCTCATATATTTGAGAAATGGTACATGTTCAAGATTATTCAATTAGCAAAAGATGTCAATTAATTAATACACCATATCACATATATATGGCGCCAGCAAACTTTTATAAAAAGGTAACCAATGAATATTTTAGGCTTTGTGGGGCTATGCAATCTCTGTTGCAACTATTCAATCCCACCACCGTGGCTCAAAAGTAGCCATAAACAATATGTAAACAAAGGGTCACAATTATGTGCAATAAAGCTTTATTTATGGACACTAAATTTCAGTTTCAAGAAGCCACAAAATATAATTTTTCTTTTGATTTTTTTCAATCATTAAAAAAATAAAAACTATTCTTAGAAACAGGCAGAGAACCAGATTTGATTCATGGGCCCTGTCTGCAAGACACCTGATCTACTAATGGGACATTGAGCAGACACATAAAGTGACGATAAAATGAATGAACAAGTAGGGAATGATCTCAAAGGTAGGCAGTTAGTGGGAAAAAGCAAGGTGCTGGGCAACGTAGAGTGGAATATATAGTTTCCATTTTGCCAGATTCTGAGGGGACGATGGATTGAGCATAGAAAAACTATTCACAACAGCCAAGACATGGAAACAGCCCAAGTGCCCAACGATGGGACACTGGATGAAGAAGATGCGGCATATATACACACGGGACACTACCCGGCCATTTGCTAAGATTTACTAAGCCCTCTTATAGTTCTAATAATATGATTCTATAAATTTGCGGAATGCTATGAAATCCAGTCAGCTGTAGTTAACTGGCTGACAGCAAAATTTTGCCCATTTCTTAGCATCATCTCTCAGTCTCTCCTGTAACTAAAATGGCCATATGACAAAATTCTGGGACTAATTCTACAATTACAAATAAGCAGAGATCTGCTGGGGGCCAGGGGATAATTTTGCTTTTCCCATACTGCCACTGCAGGATCTTCCTGTTGCATTCTTCTTCCTGCTTAGAGAGCTGTCCACTGGGGGGAGTGGCTGGTACTGGCAAGTGTCCTTAGTTAGCTCTTCAGGGCCACAGATCTCCGATTCTACTAGGTACTGTAACTAGCAATAAGGGGCACCAGGAGTCTAGAAAGATCTATGCCATGTATTCCAACCCCACTCTCGAATTACTGGGCACAGGTTAGGGGCATGCAGTTTTTCACATCTCTTGAGCTAGTGACTGGTATCTGGACTAGATTTTTACACAGGTGGATTTAAGATACTCCCGTTTTGTACAAAGAGCTATAAATTCATGAGATTCGTCTTGACTGGCATCTCTAGTGTCTTTTTACAGTCCTCACATCCATTACTTATCGGGTCCCTTTCAAAGGCCCTTCCAAGGCTATCTCCATCTCTGTCTGCTCCTCTCAAACGCCCCAATCCATCCCTCCTTCCAGACCTGGGGCCACACCACTCTCCTTACCAAGAAAGCTGGAAATTTGTAATAAAAATCTACTCGCCTGCTTTCCTGTCCATCTAAAACTTTGCTGGGCTATCACCTGGCCTTCTTCCTTCCCTTCTTTCAGGAGAAACATGCCCACTTTCTTCCCAAAGCCCCACCTTCTACTTGGGCTCCTGATTTAATTCCCCTGCCTCCTGTGGCTCCCATCCCCTGCGTATAGGTCCGAGCTCGTCCCCGACCCCTCTGTGGTGCTTCCTCTCCTTCCCTTTCTCCCCCTTGGTGATCCCATCTACCTTTGTCCCTGCAACTTCCAGAATCTGTACCTCTGGTCAGAGCTCAAAGCTGCCTTTCAAACTGCCTACAAAACATGATCAGATGGAAACCTACAGGTACTTCGTAGCCACAGCTGACCCAATATTCAACACCTCTCTCCACCTGTAGCAGCGCTTTCTGACTCTCCTGGTTACACTAACTGGTTAAAGATTGAATGAGACCCCCCAGCTCCACAGATTCACACTTTTAGTGATATCAGCCTCACCAGTCATGGTTAGTTTATTCTCCCACTCTTTCCAGTCCCTCCTTTCCATTCTGGCTGCCTAGTTCAGTCGTGTCATTTCTTACCCAGATTACTGCAATAATCCTCCAGTGACCTCTGTTGCTTTCCCTGCCCCCTCCAATTTATTTCAGGCAGTTATTTTTCTAAAGGCCAACCTATTCACACCCCTTTCCCTCTTAAAAATATCCTATCGCCCTCTCTCAAGTACACACTGGAATGTCAGAAACACAAGAATGATGGAGAAAATGGCATCTTCCACATTAGAAGATGCAGGTGGACACCAAAGGAAGAGACTATGAAGAAGAGTCTCCTTGAAAGAGGAAGCAGTAGAAGTAGGTGGATGTCCCTGATAACACGCAGACTGAACAACATAATTAGCCTAATGATGCCAGATTTCTCCCAAACGGATTCAAGTTTCGAGATCAGGGATTCTGGACAACTGGCAAAGAAGGGACTGGCAACCTGGCAAGACTGAAACCAAGAAGATTCCTCTCACATCTTCCCTCTCCCCTCCTCCACAAACACGGAGAGCTGAGCTGTGGTCGGTGGTGGCCGGCAGCAATGAGTGCTTTGTTCTGGGGACTAAGGATCACTATCTGCCCGTGAGAACTGACCCAGCGCTAAATGTGGTAGCTTTCAGTTAAGGCTGCATTAATTCTACATGTTCTACTGACTATTTGAATTCATTTTTTGTGAAAAAGTAGAACATGTAAGAGAATAATAAGCTGAGATAGCAATTCTATTGGAAGGCAGGTCAGGCTTGAACAGACCGCGAAGTGCAACGCCAGCCAATCACCTCCACAAGCACCCCCACCCCTACCCCACCCCCAAAAAGCGGGGAAGAACAGTAGAATAAGAAATAGCAGCGAAGGGGAAAAGGAAATTTTCCACTTAGGTTCCTTTGTATTTTAATAGGGAATTACTCTATATTTTAATTTCTCATTAGAAATTCAACAACAGTCAGCGTTCATATCTGGGACCCTCCTACACTGCCGACCCACCAGTTGAAGCATTCTGATGTTATTATGGCGTTTTATTGCATTTTTTTAAATTATGGACTAATATATCTCAACTTGAAGTAGAACATCTGTGACGCTCCTATCAGGGGCTTAATTCCATCAAGAAGCTGCTATCAGACACCTTTCCAAGAATTTTCCATATATGAACCTATTTGAATAGCCCAATTAAGAGCAGTACTAGTAATAGTTCCATTTTATAAAGGAGGAAGCTAAGACACAGAGAGGTTTGGGAAATATGGCTAGAGTCACATAACAAAATCTCTTAACTACCAATTTTTGGCTGTGAGTACACTGTAGTTTTGAAGTCAACTCAATCTATCTAATACAATTCTAACCCACTTCAGAGCCTCCTGTGGACAAACACTAAACTGCCCACCAATGATGCCAGCTGGAGCAACAAGTGCTCTCAGAGAAATGGCCTCACCATGGTGGAAGAAGGAAATCATGTCAAACGCATGCCTGACAATGCCTGACGAACACATGCGTTCTCTGTACTCAAGCCTCTTGGGTGTAGTCAGGCTCTGCCCCCACAGAGGAGAGTCTGAAATAGCCCTGCTCCTCTGCTAGGACTTGGGGAGGGAAGTTCACTTCAAGGCAAAAGAACTAAGAAGCCCAGTGAGACTTGGACCCAGGTCACACGTTCGGATCTGGCTTTACCAGCAACACAACTGGCATTCAGGTTCCTTTGGGGCTCCCATGTGTAGTTTTCAGTAAGTCTCACTTCAGGAAGAGTATGTGACTAACTGGTTCCTCCAAAATTTAAAATCAAGAGATGTTCTTTGGTAGCCCAAAGAACGTAAGTCACACAAAACCAGAAATCAAGATGACAGAACTATTTCTTAAGTGGAAAGGGGAAAGATACACCAAGAAGGAAACAGCAGTAGTTCAGAGGCAGAGTATCTAAATCCTGACATAGCACCTACTCCTGTCAATGAGGAGAGGAGACTTTATATAAAGACAGAGGCCGGCGTACGGGACTAACCTGCCCTCACTTATGATGCTGATGAGCTTACTAAGAATAAACATACAGGTGCACAATCAGAATAAAGAAGCACTTTAAAGTTTTCTATGCAACCATTTTACTAAAGAAACACAGGTTTTTCAGGATTTGAAAAGTTCTGATGGGTGACTGATTTGAGGCAGTGCTTGGGGTATGTCTGTCCCAAGTTTAGATGCTGGGGAAGGGGCTTCCTGCACTTACTACAGAATTCTGCATACTCAGCGGGTAGCAGGAAGGTCTGAGGGAGGATGTGAAAAGCCTTGAATCCGTGTGTGTGCTGCATTCGAATGATGTTTTTGTATAGTCGGTCCTTCCGGGTTAGCTCGTATGACCTACAAATCAGAAAGGTATTTTCACTTCAGTAAACTACGATTCAGAAGTTCTTCCAACTGATCACAATTGAAAGAGTACAGTTCACAGTTCTAGGGAAGTTACTGAGAACAATATTATATCCCAAATCCATCAATCTGCCAACTCAAAAGGTTTACTAATCATCTTCCAGAAGTGGATTTCTTTGGTCAGATTTATCCAATGAAATATGCTTTAAGTACAGTGAGATTTGCCCTCTTGACTGTATACTTCTGAGTCTCAACAAAAACAGTGATATAACCACCACTACACTCAAGAAATGCGCCAAAGGATAGTTTTAACATTCCCACATTATCTCAAGTCCCTCTGCAGTCAACCCTGCCAATCACCCCCAGACCCTGGAAAATATTCATCTGTTTTCTGTCCCTGATTTTGCCTTTCCAGAAAGTCAAATAAGTGGAATTATACAGTATGCATCTTTTTGAGACCAGCTTCTTTCACTGAGCATAACACAACTGAGATTTACCTTTGTTACATATATCAATATTTTATTCCTTTTCGTGGCTTAGTAATTGTTTATTCACTCCCTAGTTAAGGACATATAGGTTTCCAGCTTTTGAAGATTCTGAATAAAGTCACAATAAGCATTTGCACACAAGATTTTGTAAGTTTTTATGTGAATGTAAGTTTTCATCTCTCCAGGAGTGGGACTGTTGAGTTTAATAAGATTATTTAGTAAGATGTAGAGTTATTCACTTCTGCATAATGAAGAACCCCCCAAAAAAGCAGCTTAAAATAAACATTCTCTAATTGCACAATTTTTGTGGGTCAGGATATGGGATTGGTAGAGCTGGGTAGTTCTGCCGTGGGATCTCTCATGAGATTACAGTCCAGATGCTGGCCAGGGCTGCAGACCTCAGGCTGAACCGATGCTGGAGGACTTGACCTCCAGAAAGCCCTCTCAGATGGGGCTGGTTGGTGGCAGGAAGCCTCAGTTCCTCCCCATGTGACTTTTTCCATTAGGCTAACTGAGTGCCTTCATGACATGACAGCTGTTTTCTCCCAGATCCAGAGACCCAAGAGGGAAAGAAAGAACAAGAAAGAAGCTGCAGAGTCTTTTATCGATGTCTTTTATGACCTAGTGTCAGAAGCAACACACTCACATCTGCCACATTCTTTTTGTTAAATGCAACTCACTAAGTCCAGTCCACACTCAAGAACAGAGAAATTAAGCCCAACCTTCTGAAGATAATGTCAAGATATATCTGGACCTAATTTAGAGACACCACATAAACATGCTTCACTCTGTAAGAAACTGCTGAGCTGGCACCCCACGTCCCCACAGCAGTTGTGGTGTTCCAGCTGCACTGCGTCCTGGCCAGCACGAGGGGTTGTCCAGTTTGTTTGCTTCTTAGCCATTCGGATAGGTACAGAGCAGTTTCTCGTAGTTTTTATTTGCATACCACAACCCACAATCACGACTGATGCTGAGCATCTCTTCATGTCTGTGTAAATGCTTTGGTGAAACATCTCTTCAAACATTTTGCCAATTTTGAGATATTGGGTTGTTTTCCTTGTTATGGAGTTTTAAGAGCTTATTATATGTTTTGGATACAAATTCTTTTTTAAAAAAAATTTATATGGCACAACACACCTCTCCTTTTCTCACCTGCTGCTCCCCTCAGCAGTGTACTTCAGTCGATCTGCCTGTTCTGCTCCCCACTCTGTCTCTGGTGAATCCTCTCACCCCCCACACCTCTGGCCTACACCGCAGCTTGTATGCATAAATAAATCTTTTTTAAAATATTTATTCATTTATTTATACATAGAAGAACTGGGGTGTAAGCCAGCGGTGCAGGGTGTTGTGGGGGGGGGGCAGGATTCACCAGAGACATAGTGGGGAGCAGAGCAGGAGGATCTACTGAAGTACACTGCTGAAGGGAGCAGCGGGCAAAACAAGAGAGGTCTGCTGTGCCACATGGGTCAGCTCCCTGGCCAGGATCCAGCTCAGTAGAGATGACAGTGCTGAACCTTAATCCCTACACCACCAGGGAGGCCCCTGGATACAAATTCTTTATCAGATACGTGTTTTGCAAATATTTTTCTCTCAGTTGGTGGCTTGTCTTTTCATTTTCTTAGCACTGTTTTTCAAAGAGGAGATATTTTAAATGTTGATGAAATCCAATTTATCAATTTTTTCTTATAGATTGTGCTTTTATTGTAATAGTTGAGAAATCTTTGCCTAATCCAAGGTCATAAAGATTTTCTCCTATGTCTTCTTCTAGAACTTTTAGTGTTAGGTTTTTAAAGACTGTTTAAATATCCAGTTAAAATAGATACATCTGATTGACTTCAAGCACCCAGTCACACATGTAGGAAACCAAATCCACTTCTTCTAGGCATTAAAGAAAGAATAAGATCTGAATTATTTTCTGCCCATAAAGCTCAGACATAAACTTGTGATGAAGACTCAAAATATACATTTGTCCAAATTATGAAGAAACTATCTGACAATAGAGACAGAACAGGCTAGATATTTATACACAATGACTAGTAAAAGATACTAGAATTGAAAAATCAAGAAAGAACCCTCATTTCATGAAAATGAGGAGACAAGTATATGATATAACTGAAAATAAAACTTGCCAGCATGTGTAGCACCTGGGACATAAGTCCTGGAAATAAAACTAGGTGTTACCACCGACCAGCTAAGGGAATTGTTATTGGTCCTGTGTCTCATAAGATAGATGGGATTAGCCTCCCTCTTCTCATTAGTCCATGTATCTCTCCAAATATTCTAAATAATATTCAGCCTGCTAGACTAAAGCAGAGTTTCAACATCAATTGTATTCCTATTTTCTTTGTCATAGAAGTAATCAGTACGAAACCCTGTTCACAAAAATAATAACTAACACGTATATAGTGCTTATTACATGGCAGGCAAACTCTGTTCTAAGCACTTGCGACCTTGATATGTAAAATTCTCACAACTCCACTGAAGTATGGGTTGTTAGTACCTTCTTTTACCAGTGAGGAAACTGATGCTCAGAAATTGATGCTCACTTGCCCAATGCGACTTAGCAGAGCTGGGACGTGGGCCCAGGTAGTTGGCTGGTTATAGAGTCTGTTTCTACTCACTGGGTAATATGGCCTCTCTAGGCTGCCATTAACAAATGTGGCTGGAAGGGCTTTTCTATAATAACACTCAATTCTTTAAACTCCTCCTAATAATATGTCAAAAGTGATAAGATCATCTATCAATAAAATTATATTTAATGATTATCAGCTGACAACTTCATGATGTGGTCCTCTTTCAATTCTGTTAAAAGCAAAGAAACTGAAAGTACTATCATGGAAAACAGGATTTGTTCAGCTATGACCAGAAGTCAATTAAACACCATTTTTTTGTGTGTGTCTTACTTGGAACCCTGGAGATTTTTACACCCAAGGACTATGCAACATATTAAGAGTTTGGTGGACCATTTATTATAAAGGGAAAAAAGAGAAATTGAGAAAGGGGGTAAAAAGGGAGAACTCAACTACACAAGGGGCTCTCAAGTTGCTGATTTGAGGAAAGAGAACCTGTGGGACTTACAGTCCAGAAACAACTCTCCTTTAAAACCACTCATGGCCCACAATCCTCGGAAAGGCATCGTCCATGCTCAGAGATATGAAACCTCGTTTTACTAGCAGGCTGCTGTCCTATAGCATACTTTTCTCTTTTTAGGGACATTTAATTATATCTGCTGGCTACATGCCCCAATGCCGGGTATCTTTAAAAGGAATAAAGTAGTTACAAAAGCATTATTACCTGGGAAAGTGATTAACCTTTTGTGCTTCAGAAAGAGTGCGAAGTAAGAAGGGCTTCAGGTGGGATCCTGTCCACATTAGGTTATAGTCAGTGCTGCTTGGGTGAACCTGAGAGCAGATAAAAGGCAAGATAAAAAAACATCAGAGAGAGCCCCTCTCTAAGCAGAGCAATGACAGAAAAGGCCAGAGATGTTTCATATACAGAGTACTCACAAGAGAAAGACAAAAGTTGAGTATAGAGAACAGGAGGACAATCCAGTTTAAAGAATGGAAGAGAAGGAGAAATCTCCAATACAAAAAGCAGAATAAATCAGCCCTCCTGTAGAAAGTCTAGGTGTCTCTTACTATTCTTGCATATCAAAGTATGAGATGAGGAACCAACCCCAAAACTCCATTCTCAGACAATCCTTGTGTTCTTGCAGGTGCTGGGTATAAAATACTGATCAGAACTAAAAGCTTCTAGCAGCAAATCAACTTAGAATTCATTTGTAAGGATCATTTTTCCATTCATGCAACAATTATATATTCTATCTACCTAATGTGATAGGTAACATGTTAAAGTCTTAGAGAAAAAATAGCAATAATACAGGAGAGAAACTCATGAAAAATTCTTCAAATGTCTACTTCAGACTTTAACTTAGGAAAAGGAACTAGGAAGCAGATTTTTATCAATTATCTCAAAATATCTAAGTGGAAGCCTGTCCAACATTTTGACATGTCCGTTTTAATGTCACATTTCAGTTTTCTCAATTTTCTTTGGAAACAACATACTCCTTGACTTTAAAGGACCAGCCAAATACCCATCCCTTCCCTTCCCCAAGGAGTGAATCCATGACCCGAGCTGGGCCAGTCATTCTATCTCCAGAGTGTGATTCTTGAACTTAGAAAGGCACAGGGACAATAAATGGAATTGAGTCACATGCATGGCAGACCTTGGGGGTATGTTCCTAAAGATTCCTACTGTCAGAGCCCCCTGCTGTCCTGACCTGCCTTTAAAAGGTCCGTCTCTTCAGCTTTTCCTCTAATTGTGCTAGCCATCCTCTGACCACCTTTCTTACACATGCCTTTTGGTTTAAGTTAGACAGTCTGTTTCTGTTGCTTCCAATCAAAGAACCTAAATTGGTTATCAGACAATCCTAAAACCATAGCAAGAAACACTTTTTTGCAATCCTTCCACCCCCCAAAAAAATTTTTTTGGAAATGTTTTCCATGTATTTCAAGGTAAAAGCAGTAAAGCCACTCAGAAATTCAATCCCGGTTCTGCAACATCACAAAGCACTGGCCCCATATACTTTCTAGATTGGCCCTGTTCAGTGACATTTAGTTAGGCTAGGCTTTCCAGCTTTGGAGCAGGTCAAATGAGGCAGCAAAAAGGAGCTTACTTCATGAAATCCATGGGCTGTCAGAATGCTGCGTACCAGTCGACTGTCTGTTCGCACAATCTTGTAAGACAAATGATAACGTTCTAAAGATAAACAGAGAGAACCAAGTTCAGTAACAAGAAAGTTAACTGCAGAGACAGAAACTATAAGATGGAGGCTTGTTGAATTATACCCCATAGCACCATATTGCCGCTCGTATGCTACTGTATAGTAGGTTGAAAATTATTTTGGAAAAGGTTTCTTCCACTGAGATTTGTTTTGGGGTCACAAAAAAATGGAGGAAAGTTACTTCTTTGTTGCCACTAGTTTCTATTTGATACCTTCAATCAGAAGTCGAGGCAATACAGCAAAGTAGAATTAGCAGTACCTGTGACCCTGCTGCCAATAACTATCAGATATTTCAATATTATTTTATAGCTGTTAGTTACCTCAAAATATCACTTATTTGCACATTTAAAAATTATGAGCTAACCTTCCTACCACTAAATCACTTCCTATAATGCACTAATAAAAAAGCATATACTTATCACAAATTTGGTTTAAAAAATAATTTGATAACTATATTTCAATACAACTGACTATCTTTGTAGTCATATGTATTTTTAAATGAACTTAAAAGACATTACTGTCAAGAGAACCACAGTCTTCTCCAGTGGCACAGGACCCACTGCACCAAAAAAGGTTAAGAACTGCTGCTCTAACTTTGACAAACCTGGAGATACTTCTGGAAGCAACATCACAATGGCTGCCCGAGGAAAACTCCAAGTTCAGTTCAGACTTGTGTTGGTGGGTAACGATGGTACTGGGAAGATTGCTCATAAGATGTCATTTGACTGGTGAATTTGAGAGGAAGTATGTAGCTACCTTGGGTGCTGAAGTCCATCCCCTTGTCCCACGCCAACTGAGGACCTGCTAAGCCCAGAGTGTGGGATACAGCAAGGGGGAATTTGGTGGACTAGAGATGCCTGCTATATCCGAGCCCCGTGTGCCATCATCATGTTTGACAGAACATTATTACTTATACGACTGCACTTAGAGGGCACAGCGACATGGTACAAGTAATGAAAACATCCCCATTGTGTTCTGAGGCAATAAAGTAGATACAAAGGACAGGAAAGTTAAAGTAAAATCTACTGTCTTTAACCAAAAGCAGGATCTTTGGTATTAGGACATTTCTGTCCAAAGTAACTACAACTCTGAAAAGCCCTTCCTCTGCATCGCTAGAAAATGAACTGGAGACCCTAACTTGGGGCTGGCTGCCATGCCTACTGTTGCCCCACCTGAGGCTGTCATGGACCCAGCTCTGGCAGTGCAGTATGAGCACAAGTTAGAGGTTGTTCAGACACCTGCTGTCCCAGATGAGGATGATGAGGATGAAGCTGGAGCCCAGCTGAGGAGTCTGGTGTTACAGGCCACTGTTCTATGATGCCAGGACTGCAGACATGTTTGTCACTTTTTATTCAACTAAGCAGAACATACGCTTAATCTTCAGGATGCTGGCGGTGATGAATGGGCCTTGGGGTGAATGTGGCAATTAAAAAAACCTTCATTTTCTGGATCTGCACATTTAGCTATTTGGGGGCGCGGGTATTTCCTTCTTTCAAGTATAAGACTGCTGCAGTCACCTCATAATATTCAGAGGTGAAATCTTATTTGTGACTACCATCCAAATTCCTTTTTGTTTAGAATCAGAATAAAGTTGTATTTCAAAAAAATATAGGAAGCCATCTGTGTCCAACAACATTCAGCCACAGTGTATCTTAGACCAGAGGTTATAACCAGGTGGCCAGGTCAAAACCAACCCACAGGCCCACATTGTCCAATTCAGCACAGTGCCCACCAGCCTGCTCCACACATTCATATTTCTTGCCAGGCCCCCGTAAGCATTTTGTATTCGTGACCCCTGTCTCAGAGGACAAGCTGTAATCACGTGTGATTTCTATACGTCCCCAAAGACTAACATTTACTCTAGAAGACTAAATTCAATTGCTTTTCATGCATCACTACAAATTGTTTGAAAAAATTAGCTAAGAATTCTACAGAGGGATTTTTTTTAAAGGACTGCATAGTGAACAACCTCTGAATAGGATAACAGAATCTTACAGACGGTCCCCAGAATAACATTTAGCCTCTAAGCCAAAGACAAATGTTTCTTTTCACGCATTTACGAGAAAATATTCACAAATCTCTGCTGCTACCTGGAGACACTGTCCAGCCCTGGCAGGACACCATGCAAAGCAGACGCAGGAGGTTCGAATGGAAAGTCTAGATGTTCCATGCTTCTCATTCTTGTGACAAACTTTGAATGCACAGCTACAGGGTTTTCCCCGTGATCAATCATTCCTATGTCGCCTTTGCAAAATAACAAAAAGAATGTAGAGTCCTGTGTTTACTTTGGTGCAGAGTAGAATGTAAGATGCAATACAGTACCCAGCTCAGGAGTCAGTGTTCTGGTCCCAAGTTGGGAAGAGAAATCACAAAACAAGACTGGAATATCTTGCTATACCAAAAAAAAAAAAAAAAAAAGAGGAAACGTGTTCAAAAACTGGTTGGGAGCATGTACAGAGATCTTCGGAATCTTAAAGGGGCTCCCAATGGCCAAATCTGAGGTAACTGGAACATGAAAACGAAGAGTGGCGAGGATAGATTATAACTCACTTATTCAAAAGTTTTTTATTGTTTGTTATTGCTTCTATAACAAATGACCACCTTGTGGCTTAAACAATATAAATTTCTTGTCCTACAGTCCTGATGATCAGAAGTCTGATACAGCTCTCACCATGAATCATCAGGGCTGCTGCTTTTTACAGGCAGTTTCTAGAGGCCATCCCTTTTGGGGGGGGGCTTGTAGTCCCCACCCCCACTATTTTCAAAGCCAGCAATGTGGGCCTCTTACGTCCATCTGGCTTCCCGTCTGCCTCCTTCCACTTTAAAGGACCCCTGTGATTACACTGGGCCTGCTTGGATAATCTCTTTACAGCAACCTACCTACAGCCTTGATACCCCTTTGCCATTGACATTTTCACAGGTTTTGAGGATTAGAAGGTAGACATCTTTGAGGGACTATTATTCTGTCCACAACAGAGAGGAAAACTCTTCTTTACAGAAAAGTCAGCTAATAAAGGTAGGAAGAAAAACAGAAAAACACCATTCTACAAAAACCATAAAAGTAAGTGATTCAGGGCCTCCCTGGTGGCACAGCGGTTGAGCGCTGCGCTGTGGAGCTGCCGGCAGCAGCAATGCGAGTTCGACGCCCAGCCGGGGAGAATCCCGCGTGGTGCGGCAGACCTCTCCTGCCTCGCCCGCTGCTCCCCTCAGCAGTGTATTTCTGATCTACCTGTTCTGCTCCCCACTCTGTCTCTGGTGAAACCTCTCGCCGCCCCACGCCTCTGGCCTGTACCCCAGCTTGTATGTATAAATAAATTAAAAACCTAAAAAAAAAAAAGTGATTCAGATGAGACTAAGTGGATACCAGTATTGGGGAGAGAGACTATTGGGGGATAGGATGTTCACAATCTCAAGATACTTCTCCAGAGAATGCTTCTAACAACGGAGGAAGGTACCTTGAAACACTCTGGTAGACACGATCTTAACCAAATAATCAAATGTGCCACTGATAATGCAATATAAAGAAATCGCACGCTTGCTAATGTGACATACTGAGGACGCAACCTGACTCAGTGAAGTTCCTTTAGTTTTTCAGTCTGAATCACTGTTTTCACATGTGAAAACAGCGAGATGAGCTCAAACTTAAGGACATCTGCAAAGCAGCTAGCCTGAAATCTTCAAAAATGTCAATGTCATGATATACAAAAAAAAAAAAAGAAAGAAAGAAAAAAGCCCTGGCTATGGCTGTAGATTTAGGAGACCAAAGAAATAGGGCAGCTAAATGCAATTTGATTGGATCCTGGATTTAAAACAATAGGTCTAAAGGATAAAATTGGAATTACTGGGGAAATCTCGGCAGGAACTGTATATTAGGTAAGAGTATTTCACCAAAGACAAACCTCCTGAGTGCCATCACTGTACTCTGGTTATCAGAGGATGCCTTTGTTCTTAGGAGAGGCCTGCTAAACAAAGATATAGCTGTGAAGTATTTGAACTAATTCTCAAATGGCTCAAAAAGAGGCAAGCATGTATGGAAAAATGGTAATGATAAATCTAAGGAAAGAATATACATGTGTTCATTACAGTGTTCTTGCCATTTGTCTTAAGGTTTTTGATTTTTCTAAATAAAAGTTTTTAAAAAATGAAAGATAACCAAGACTTTTTATTATGATAACTAGTCAGTCACATTTCCAATTTTGCACATGCAAAAAATCAAAGCATCAGGCCTCCTGGTGGTGCAAGGGGTTAAATCTCAGCACTATGAAGCTATCCGCTGCAGTGGCTGCATAAGTTCAATCCTCGGGCCACGGAGCTGACCCACATAATGCAGCAGACCGCTCCTGTCTCACCCATTGCTCCCTTCAGCAGTGTATTTCAGAAGATTCTGCTCCCCACTCTGTCTCTGGTGGGCCCTCTCAGCCCCCCAAGCCTCTGGCCTACACCCCAGCTCTTGTATGCATAAATAAATAAATCTTTAAAAAAGAAAATCAAAGCATCATCACCTGCTGGAGGTCAGGACTGTGCCCAATTTTGTGCCTGTCCTGCAGTACTTGCCATGCAGTGCCAGGCCACAGGGATGGTGACCAGGTGTGTGAAAAACAGAGAATGAGCATGGGGACTAAAAGAAGGGGGTGACAAGAGAATGATTATGTCTCTGGAGTAGAACGCTGAGGTTCAAATCCTGCCTCTATTAGTGCCCCAGATAGGCTTCTCAAAAGGATTCAACCACAGGATTAGTCTCTGAGCAGATCTATGTCAGTTATTTAAGTGAGAGCGAGACCAAGGGTGTCCAACAATTGAGAAATCTGAAGCAGCAATTCACAAAAGTTATTCAAATTGTTCTTTTCACAAGGAAAGGGGAATAAAATTATTAAGCCTCAAGGAATTGGGAAGATAAAACTCAAAAACATAGTTTGGAAAAAAAAGTTTAGTGGCTTTTTCTTTAGTCACAGAATAAGAGAAAAAGAAGACTTAAAGGTTCTAAAAAATAGTGATTCCTTGAATAATGGGATGACCACATTGCTCTATCCTAACTTCTGATAGATGTTAGCTATTCTAAAAAAGAAAGGTCTGCCTTTGGCATGGAATATAGAGATGAACTTATATAACAAACAGACCTAAAGACGCATATTCCGGGGAGATTATTTGTTTTTGTTGTTTTCACCCACCTTTGACACTTTGACTCTAGTCATATTTAGAGTTTCTCAGCAAATGTTAAAAACCTTCAGTTATTTAGGTTTCAGAGAACATAAATGAACCATGTCCCTTTAGGAGATAACTGAGCAACTTGCCAGGGGATTAGAATATAAGGACTCTTAGGGAGGGAGGAGGACTCAAATCCCAGAAGCAGGCATGCATTGTGCTCTGAAAGCCTGTCTTACAGAGCAGTGACAGCCTTTAAATTCATTTCAAAGTAGAAGAGATCCATTTCAACAAGTAGAATAAGGAGCATAAGCTCCATATGCCTGTTCTACACCAAACATTAAACAGTCTAATTTAATTTTCACAGTGCGTGGAAGATAGCTACATTTACTAATAATTAAATCAGTTAAGAGAGTTTAAATGACTTTCCCAAAACTCACAGGCAAAAATGGTAAGATTGGAATTTGAACCAATGACTAAGAACCCAGGCACAGGCTCCTTCCCCTACACGACATGACAGGTCTGACTCACAGCATTAACGAGTCAGAGCACTGCATAAAATCAAAGAGCAGTGTAGTTAAATGAAATTGAGATTAAAACAACAATAGAGAAATAAACAAAATTAAAAGGTGACTCTTTAAAATGATCACCAAAAAAATCATCAAAATTGACAAACCTCTTGCTAAACTGACTTAAAAAAATTTCAAATTATTCAAATCAAAAGCAAAGTGGAATATTGCTACTGACCTCACCAAAAAAAGAGGACTAAAAGAATACTATGTGAAACTGTATGCCAACAAATTAGATAAACTAAATAAAATGGACAAAAGTAGTAACACACAAACTGCCAAAACTGACTCAATAGGAACAGAAAACATGGACAGAACTATAAGTAGAGGTTAAAGCTGAAATTGAAAACCTCCCAACAATGCTCAGGACTTGAGAACTCTACCAAAACAGTTGATAGAATTAATATCAATCCTTCTCAACTCATTCTATGAGACCAGCATTGCCTGATACTAAAGCCACAAAGGCATCACAAGAAGACTACATAACATTATCCTGTATGAAAACAGATGCCAAAATTCTCCACAAAATGGGGTCTCCCTGGTGGCGCAGGGTTAAAGTCTCAGCACTATCAAGCTATCACCAGCCACTGCAGCAAGCATTTGATCCCCAAGCAGGGCAAACAAACATGGCGCAGCAGACCGCTCCTGTTTTGCCCGCTGCTCCCCTTAGCAGTGCATTTTAGTAGATCTGCCTGTTCTGCTCCCCACTCTGTCTCTGGTGAATCTTTTCACCTCTCACTCCTCGCGTCTATATCTCAGTTACTGTATGCATAAATAAATAAAAATAAATCTTAAAAAAAATTTTTCAATAAAATACTAACAAACCAAATCTAGGAACATATTAAAAGGACTATACACCATGATCAAGCAGGATTTATCTCAGGTGTGTAAGGGTGGTTCAACATACAAATGCTAAATTAAAGTAATACACCCCATTAATAGACTGAAGGGAGGGGAAAACAACTACCTCGTATTATGTTGAAAAAGCATTTGACAAAAATCCACCAACCCTGCACAACTAAAAACACTCAACAAAGGAACAGAAGGAAACTTTCTCAGCATGATAAAATGCATTCATCAAAAAAGCAGTTAACATCATATAAAACTGTGAAAAACTGAAAACTTGCCCTGAAGATGAACGCTAAGATAAAGACGCCCACTTTCATCACATCTATTCAACACTGTCCTGGAGGTTCTAGTGAGAACATTTAGGCAAATAAAAGAAATAAAAAGGATCCAAAATGGAAAGGAAGTAAACTTATCTCTATTACAGATGACATGATCTTACATACAGACAATGCTACAGAATCTACATGTATATAAAAACTATTTAAAAAATGAGCAAAGTTTCAAACCATGAATTCAATATACAAAAATCAATTGTATTTATATACTGTCAATGAACAACACAAAAATGAAACTGAGAAAACAATTCTATTTATAAGAATAAAATATTCTTATTCAAAGAATAAAATAATAAGGAATTTAGCCAAGGAGACACAAGATTTGAAGAGTGAAATCTATAAAACATCGCTAAAAAATAAACTGAAGACCTAAATAAATCGAAAGACATCCCACTTTCAATATTAAGATGGCAATACTCCCCAAAATGCTGTACAGATTCAATGCACTCTAAGCCCAAAATTCATACAGAACTAAAAGGGAGCCTAAGTAGCAAAATAAATCTTGAAAAAAAAGAAGAGCACTGACTCATACTTGCCAATTTCAAAACTCAGTACAAAAGTACAGTAATCAAAACAATATTAGTACTGGCATAAAGATAAACATACAGATCACTGAAATAATAAGAGCCCAGATCTAAACCTAAACATCTTTGGTCAACTGATTTTCAATAATAGTGTGAAAACTATTCAATAGGGAAAGAGTAGTCTCTCCAACTAATCATACAGCAGGATATCCAAACACAAAAGAATGAGGGTGGACCTTTATCTAACATTAAAGCAACAAAATAAAAAAAAAAAGATTAATTGGAGATCATGAAAATAAAAACCTTTTGCTCATAAAACAACACTACCAAGTACATGAAAAGATAAACCACATGAACGCTCATGAACGTTCCCAGTAGCACTATTTAAAAAGCCGAAAGGTGGAAAGTCATTTACCAACTGATGAACAGAATGTGGTATATCTATACGATGACTATGATTCAGTCCAAAAAAAAATGAAGCAATAAAACATGCTACAACATGGATAAACCTTGAAGACCCCAGGCTGTCAAAACAAACCACACACAAAAGGCCATAGGCTGTAACAATCCATTTATATGAAATATCCAGAAAAGACAAATCCACAGAGACAGAAGTAGATTAGTAGTTGCTAGGAGCTGGGGGCAAGAGGGAATGGGGTCCAACAGCTTAAAGGATACAGGACTTAATTTTACTTTGGGGATGATAAACATGTTCTGGAACTTAACAGTGGTGATTGCGAACGATCTTAAACACACTGTGAATATACTAAATGTCACTGAAGTATAGACTCCAAAATGGTTAAAACAGTAAACTTTGTTATGTGTATCTTACAACAATTTTAAAAATAACAATAAACACATCTATACGTAATACTGTAAAAAAATTCAAAGAGGAAAGAATAATTGCAAAGAGCAATCTAAGAAATCAGAACTAATCCTTCCAAGTAAAACAAATGCAAAGGTTTTTCTCAAGACAAAGGCCCTTTCACTACCTGCAGGTGATACCACTTTCTGCAAGACCAGGTGGTCATGGCCCCACACAGACCTGCCCTCTGTGGGGAAAAAGACATACCCACCTCCAATGACTCGAATATTGTTGTCCTTTGTCAGAATGGCCTCAGCGTGGAACACTAAAACGGGAATTCTCCGGCAGCCCCCAGTCCACATGATACACGGATGGTCGCTGCAACGAGGAGAAAAGGCTTGATTCATTCACAGCTCAAACTCTGAGTTAACAACCAAAGCAGATCTCCATGGTAGGCTGATTAGCAACGATCCCTTTGTTCCAGCATGAGAACCTCCCAGTGTTTTACCATTCATATCCATGTAATTTAAGATTAATGCTCTCTGTTCTAAAAACGGGCCTTGATTCATTCCATCATCCTGGGAGTGACCAGGGATGAGTCCAGAAGTCAACAGAGTGAGGAGCCAGTGTCAGGAGACAAGTGTAGACCCTCTGAGAAAGCAATGTCTTCTTTGCCTTCTGGAGCAGCTACAGGAGAGATGGCCTTTCTTCCCCTTGAAGAGAATGAAAGGTTCCAGAAGGGCAACTGTCACTGTGTGACCTGGAGAGGAGAGCCTAGACTGTTGCTAAAGGAGGAATCAGTGGGAGCCTGACAAAGGAGGCAGTCAGTGGGAGCCTAACAGATGGAATGAGGGAAATAAGATCCTGTGGGGCAAATGTAGAGTTGCAGAATCAAGTCGTACCTAAATATAAGTTAATAAATTCCCTTTATTATTTAAGACAATGTATGCCTTAGTTCCCAGACATAGAGAATCCTAATATTTCACAATAATCTCCATGCCCCTTGAACACCCTGTAGTGCCTTTTAAAGCAAATTTGATGACCTGGCTGAAGATTCTGAGCTAGGAAGCCTACTTAAAACAAGTACTCCAATTAAAACCGCCTATTTTAAAGAAAGCCTCTATTAAGTCCAACAGTATGGGCTCCTCCAGGAAAGGATCTCTAACTTTCTTTTCTTTCCCCATCCTAAGGAAATCTCAGTTTAATTAATCTTAGACAATGTACATTTACTTACAGATCAGGAAAATCTTCAACCTCCTCAGTACAAGGAGGTTGAAAAGAAATCAACTGAGTCCCTACAAATTGCTAGAAAATTAAATAAGAGCTTTTCACAAAATAAGCTATTTCACTTAATCCTCTTACCTACACTATAAACTAAACAAATGACCCCCCATCTTCGCTTAAGAGGTCTTCCCAAGGTCATACAGCTGGTGAAATGAGGGGAAACGTGCCTCAGCTGTTGTTTCTACCCTCCCTATCTTCCTAACCCCATTTCAGTATTGTTCTGTACATGGAACACCTTAAACTCAACTGTTTGGGAAACTTAAACTAATCAATTCCTTAAATGGAGTAAGATCCATTTTGTCAAGATGCAGGCTGCTAGCAAAAACTTACAAGACCACACCCCTTAACAAAGATCTGACCACAAATCTCAGGGCCAAGCCAGACCCTCTCAACCCAAGTTTAAAAAGAGCAACACTTTGAATGCCCTGCCATGCTACTGATCTGAGAAGTGGGGCAGCCTTTAGACTGAATGAGCTGCCAAAAGCCTTTCAGTAAAGAAAACAAAGAACACCATACCTAGTTCATTTCCGGTTTTCTAGAAATGGAATGGGGATGCTTACTACCCTTGCCCTCTGGCTTGGGTGCTTGTGCCCATTAGTGAGAAATTTTGTTTACAGAGTATATTCTTTAGTAAGAAGAGTTTCTGTGGTTTGCTTGCTTTTTAATCTTAAACACCTGTAAAATACAGGCAGGGGCCAGATGATTCCTATGTTCTCTTCCAACTTTAATTTTTCCATTTCTAAGTCAGATGATAGAGGGAAAAATAGACAGCCTACACGACAAAGTCTTGGACAGAAACTCTGGACACTATCCAAACTTCCTTGCCAATCTAGCACTAGTTACCAACTGGCACCACTGTGTCTTAGCAGTCACAAACAATGGATTATTGCCACAAATTAAAAATGCCTGATAAAAGATAGGAACACAATAAATAAACAGCTGAGGAGAGCCAAGGCCCTAACTAAGTTATCTGTGGAGAGCCAAATCCTGAGAGGGAAATCTTTTACTCACAACTTACGAAAATATAAAAAGGAAGTAAACAAATTATTAATTCAGTCAGCTCAACTAAAACACACTGGAGGCAGATGCTGACATCACGAGAACCAGGTTCCCACCAGGTGGCGCTACAAGGAAAAGATTCAAAATTATTAGGAAACTGAAGATCAGGACCTCAAATTTCCATCCACAGCAGAAACTGGTATAAATTAAGAAAACAAGCCATTACAGACATGAAAGAACATTTGAATGATTAATTGTTGTAGAGTCCAGTCTATGGTTCACCTTATTAGAAGCTTAAGAACATTTCGGTTTTTAAGAAGCATTCCAAGACTCATTCCAAGGAGTCAGCCCACATAACTCAAAGCTTCTATTCCTTAGTCATACCAATGCCCCTGCTGGAAATACCTTCTTGTCTACTTCTCGCTATTCACTTAATCCCACTCTCCAAGGCACAACTCACCTCACCACCTCTGTGGGGCTGTTTCTCTTCCTCTAGCTCACAATGTCTTTCTTTCTGATTCCTGTAGCATTCAATGGCCAACTGTTTGTTGATGACCTTTTATTTTTTTCCATGTTAATGTTGATAATTTTTCTAACCTATGTAAGCCAGCTTTTATGACAGGAATGAAAGTTACTATTTTTTCTGTGACTAAAGAATTACTTTTGTGAAAGTTTCCACATTTATATATAAATTTGTATTTGGGGCCCCCCAAGCAAAAATATAGAGAAAGAGCCCCTTTACATTTACAATTTGAAACTGCATGCAAAACAAGGCCTCGTAGACAGTTTCTAGCAAAGTACAGGACTGCAAGCCATTTCTACATCAATACCGCTAAAGGACCTGAGGACCTGAGCAGATCTAACAGATGACAGTGGATAAACATCTTTGGATTAAATCACCATCCTTAAGATGATTTAAGATCTTCTGACTTCCAAAATTTTTTAAATATAAGTCTACTGCTACAGGGGTAAACGAATTTGACTTAAGGTTTCCATGTATAAAACAAGGGCCTGACAGACAAGATATGAGCTGATAGAACAAAATTAACAGTTAAAAATCAACAGTAGGGGCCTCACCGGTGGCGCAGCGGTTGAGCGCTGCGCTGTGGAGCTGTCGGCAGCGGCGACGTGAGTTCAACGCCCGGCCGGGGAGAATCCCACATGGTGCGGCAGACCTCTCCTGCCTCGCCCGCTGCTCCCCTCAGCAGTGTATTTCTGGTCTGCCTGTTCTGCTCCCCACTCTGTCTCTGGTGAACCCTCTCGCCGCCCCACACCTCTGGCTTGTACCCCAGCTTGTATGTATAAATAAAATAAAAATCTTTAAAAAAAAAAAATCAACAGTAGGAGTTTGAAAGATAAAAGAATATGAATTGGGGGGATTACCGCTTTTTTTCACTGATGTTGAAATTTAGTATGACTCAACTATGAATATAGGCAAGAAAGCACAACAGGTTTAGCATTATCTGTGCTTTTGGTTTTATGTGAAATTACAGACTTTTTTATACTATAGTGCAACTGCTGCCCATATCTCAAAATACAATTTATATTTATCACTAGTCTAAGTTAAAAGTTATTACGCTTGCCATTTGATCACTTATGATTATAGTGACCCTTTCTAGACAATAATTTTGCAGTTCTCCCCAAAACAATCATTCAGCCACCAAAGTGTGACATCTTTCATTGGGAGTCCACACAGTTATATTTCTCAGCACTCCCACTTCTAAGTGTTCATCAAAGACACCCTACAGTGTGATGACCTTATATAAACTAGACAGGAACAGTTTTCATGCTTCTGAATTTAGAAATTAAAATCCAATTTTCCCATGTTTTAAATGGATGATCTTGTTTTTGAATGTATTAATAGAAAAAGCACAAGTTTAGGGTTTTTTTATTTCAATAATTGTATTTCAACGTAATTGGCCTTCTTTGTAATTTCGTTATTTTAAGGAATTAAAAATATTTTATTGTTCTATTCTGATACAAGATCCAATGATCAAAGGTAAACTAAACTACAAAATCTCCATTTACACATTGATTCAGTTAACCACTCAGTCAGTAAGTATTTATTGAATACTTACTACAATATTAGGTTGAATTATCTGAAACTGCCAATTGTTGACTGTTTTCGACCTACTAAAATGATAACCCAATACTTGTCAGTTCCAATCTAGAAGCCCACTAATAAGAAATAGTCATGGACTAAAGAATGATCTTGAAAACACTGATATTTGCATAAGTTAAAAATGTTATGAAATGATTAAGAGGCAGCACATATAAAGCAAAAAGTGACAAGAAGGCAAAGACCTGAGGGAATTATCCATTTAATTGTCTTGAACAAGAATGACCCAAATACAGTGTCAAATTTCTATTATTTCCTGTAACCTAACTGCGATAAGCCTCTCCCCAAAGCCTTACTAATGGTTCAATCTTTCTTTCCAAATCACATTAAATAACGTAATATTTCACTTTATAAAATCCACTTAAAAATTCAACATTAAAGTCAGTAAAAATAAGGCCTTACATTTTTATGGCACTTTATACTTGAAAAACTGTCATATTATTCTATCTGATCCTAACAATACCCCCCTATAGGATAGTCTGGGAGATATCAGACCCATTCTTCAGGTTATACAGCACCCACATATCCAAGAGGACTCACAGAGAACATTAAAAATTAAGCTAACTTTAAGTCAGACTCTTTGTTCTCTGTGTCAAACAACATTAAAGGAGGCAAAATAGCTAAGTGCTTCAAAATCCAAGGCTGAATCTTAATTTATCACTTACATACTTTGTATGATTTTAATAAAGTGGGAATAGCTTCAGATTAAATGAGATAAAGTAGTTAATGCCCTTATCACCTATAGCAGTGACATTTAACACTAGCATTCATTTTTATTAATATAAGTATTGAGCAATCAAGAAACTTGACCCTTACCTAAAAGAACTTGGAAAAGCACTGTGGCTGGATAGACACAGCACAGGTGTCCTGCTCCACAGATACTCTGCTAAGTTACTGGACCGCTCCATTTTTTCATCATTCAACATTGTAAAGGTTTTTGAAAAAAATAACCAATGTCACAGGGTACGGTTTTCCAATATTTAAAAATTTCAAAATTCCTGTGTTGGGAGCTCTGATCAAAGAGCTCACTAAAAGCTACAATATCTAGAGACAATGTTCACTCATTAGCCTAGAAAGTCTTATTTCACATAATTGATCTGGACCAAATAATAACATCTAGAATTAGATCACTGAGATCTAAATTAATTCGATCATGGACAGTAGCTAAAATCAGAGTCAGACAACACCAGGTAAAAGAGTATGAGATAAAAGAGTATCAGGTAAAAGAGTATGATTAATAGAGAACGATTTTCCATCCTAAAAGCAAATGCTCAAAAGCAGGCTTGCTATTACTTACTCTTGGCTTACCACCTCCTCATCCTCTGAGGATGATGCTGTTTCCTCCAGGTCCCGGGCCATCACGACTGGCATTTCCTTTAGGGCTTGTCATGCAGTCAGCAGGCGGGGGCCTCAGAGACCTTTCCTCGCAGATTCACCCGATCAAACAATTTGGGTGGCACAGATTCCTACAAGAAAGCCAAATGATCTGACACACATGCAGCTGTCTATTTATTGATTATGCTGATGATCTTCCAAGTAGTGAAAACAAATACCTAAAACATGCCAACCTCTAGAAGCCTACCATCTATCACAGTGCCTCTCCTATGTCACAAAACTCAAGTTGGTTTTTTTTTTTTATTATACTGTCTGTCCTCTATGTATCTGAAGAGTTGTTAATAAGACTTCTTTTACATACAAACTTTTATACACTAAACCTAACATGACCAAAAGGATAAACTTAACTTTTAGGGAAGTCTGAGGTAGGTCATTCGTTGCCTCAAACATAAGATTCCTTGCTAGAAAAACGTGACCTGAGTTAAAAATTAAAACTCAAGATTTAAAATCCCTGCAAGTATTTCTTTAGACTTTATGACAAGCACACCGATAAAATGCCTTCAATGGTTCCCCTAAAACAAATTCAACAACTGAACCAAACGATTAATATAGTCTCCTGAATTAAGGTCATAAATAGCTGGAAAAGCTTTGTCCTTCCAGACACTCTCCTTCCAGACATTCTTACTGAAAATCACAAACTATGACCGGAACCTGAGAAACATTCCCCCCTCCCCCCACACCCGGGAAAAAGTACGTTTGTAGTATGTGTTTGAGCAGGGATCAGAAATTACAAATCAAGAAAATTAAGTGTTTAAGTGACCATAAAGCCATTACTCAGAGATAAGCACTTGATGCCAATATTTCCAAACCTTTTTCTATGCATTCACATATACGATAAGATTGTAAACAGGACCAAAAAACACCGGCCCCATTCATGATTCCGACAAATCCTCAGAATGGGAAAAGAGCTCATTAAAAACCTCAAAGACGTTCGTTTCTGAGAGGATGCCCAATGGAATTTCTCGACCTTGTCAAAATTTTTCGGAAATCCTTTAAATTAAAACAAAACCTCCAAAGCGAGGAAGGAGTGCCAATCTATCCTAGGCTGCCTGCAGAGAGGCGAGACAGGACAAACGACCGGAAGATGACTTAAGACACTTGCCCAAGGCGCATCCTCGCCCTTAAATGGGCCAGCCCCGCAGCCCCACCCCCCCGGCTCACCCCAATCCCAGGTAGGCTCGCAGATATCAAGCGAAGGACCCGGGCGACTCCGCCGCAGGGATTCAGTCCGCCGCGCCCGGAAGCCAACAGCTGCTCCTGACTCCGAGAGGGAAGTGCAGCGCACCGCGCCCGCCCAGACCCGGGAGCGCAGCCTCCTCGGGTAAGGGAGCGCGCCGGCGCAGGCGTTTACCTGTCTCATCTTCCCATGGCTCGGGGCGGGCAGGCGGGGACCGCGTTCTGCGCCTACCGCCCTCCTCCTTCCCCAGCCGGGCTCACGGCCGCCGCGGACGGCTGCTTCCCGGTTACTACAACAACCAACAAGCAACCGCCCGCTGGGAGCCACTGCGCAGGCGCCCGCCACCAGCGCTGACAACGCTCGGCTTCGGGCGCGCACGAATGTCGTCACGGCCGCGCAGCGCGGGCGCAGGTCCCAGCGCTCAGCAGAAGTGTTTTCACTTTTTTTTTCCGCTCTTTTTCCTACCCCTCTAAAAGGTTGGCTTCGCACCCGGAGTTCTACCACGTGCATCAGGGGGGTACGCCGCGTGAGCACCGTACTGTGGTGAGATTGGACGGCGGCAACCGCTGATTGGCAGAACAGAGGTGCACGCCCCATCTCCTGCTCCCACAAAAGCGGAACAGCCAATCAGTGAGGACTGGTGGAAACGCCCCAATCCTGGACCCCCACGAGGACTAAGACCGGGACACGGCTCAGGTGACTCAGGGCTGGAGCTGTCTTGGAAGAACTACTTGGCAGCGGCTCATCGCCAGGTAAGAATGATGTGGGGAGAACAGGTTTGTAGGTGTCTGTGTAATAGCTGACTGAGAGGCTCCGGAGAGTCTGGAAAGATGAGGTGGGATGGAAGGAATATACCTGGGCAGCAACCTATTAAGGGTAAAAGGATTCGAAAGATCATGAGAAAGTGGGGCCCAGAAGACGAAGGCTCCTTGGAGAGGAATTTATGACATGATTGACAAAATACACTTAGTACAGTGTACACTTAGTACAGCCTCATGAGTAGGGCACAGATTAACCGCAGAGGTGAGAGCTTACAGCTGACATAGACTAATCTGTTGTCTCATGCCCTTTGTTTTCATTTCCAAGGCAAAAATTCCTCCCAGATTTGAGGAAAGCCATGAGCCGTTTCCTGAATGTGTTACGAAGCTGGCTGTTGATAGTGGCCATCATAACCATCGGGACCTCGCTGCAGAGCTTCCAAGACCATACCTTCCTCTATGAAAAGCTCTACACTGGCAAGCCAGACCTCGGTAAGAAACCTAGTAACTGCATCCTTTGTGGGAGTGGTCTGAGTTGTGGTTTCCAGACCCAGCTATACATCAGAATAACCTAAAAAGCTTCAGCAACCAAAAACCAGGTGCCATTTCCCATTCCAAACCAAATTATTGAAACTTCACCTCCAGGATTGGGCCGGGACTTTTTTTTTTTTTTTAAGATTTATTTATTTATGCATATAAGAACTGGGGTGTAGGCCAGAGGTGTGGGGTGGTGAGAGGATTCACCGGAGACAGAGCAGGGAACAGAACAGGCAGATCGGCTGAAGTACACTGCTGAGGCAAGCAGCAAGCAGCAGGCGAGGCAAAAGAGGTCTGCTGCACCATGTGGGAATCTCCCTGGCTGAGGATTGAACTCATGCTGCAGTGGCTTCATAGGCTGCAACTTAACCCTTTGAGCCACCGGGGAGGCCCAGGGCCAGGACATTTTTAAGACTTTCCAGGTGATTCTGCTACTGCCCCATCTAGCTTTTGGCAGCCCCTGGAGTAAGAGACTTCATGGATAACACTGGCACTTTTTTTCCCCCAAGCTCCTCTGAATACCTTCTCAATCATCTTACACCGCTGTAGGTAGTTAGACTATAGAAGAAGCATACCGGGTCAAGTAAGAAATAGAATGACTTGGTGATTTGTGGTGCTCTGCTAGAAAGCCATAAAGAAGCTTTCCACATTATCTCCACCCTCTCCGGTGGCACTTGTGATTTATATTCCATGTTGCAGATGGAAAGTTACTCATCCAAGGTCTTCTCAAACCATGACATAGTTCCTGAACAAAATAGCCAAAATCCCTCCAAGTTAGCTCTCCAAATGAAATTTCAGAAGGCCCACAGAGGCCTTTCCCAACTCCCTGAGCCTCTCTGCCGAGTGTTCACGTTCCAGCCTGCACCTCCCTGCCTTGATGCGTGGCTTCACTGAGCTGCAGCACCAATTCACAGCCGCTGACAATTCTCTGTCACATTTATAGCTGACCTAGATTCAGGCTCTGACCTAGCTCATTTTTCTACAATGTATGCATATAAAATGTAACTAAGTAGGTTAAGGCTCATTTTGAGCAAAGTTCAAACACAGTGGTGCAAAGAACCTGGAAAAATGCCGTCCCCGGATTGGTCCAGGAACCCTCTATAGATTCACAGATTTTTAAAGGTTACCTGGTGTAGCCCTTTGACTTTAAATTTGAGACCAAGAGCCCAGGGGTCATATGATTTGATGAAGGGCATAGAGTAGTTGGAAGAACTGTGTGTGTCTGTGGTTGTCTGCGTGTGTCTGTTAGCTGGTCTCTAGCTCAGAACTAGAGCCTTCCTTCTCCCACAGATTCTGGGGTGCTCTGGAACATCCTGTACAGATGTTCCTGGTGAAATAGTCCACTTTCATATCTCACTGACTAGAGGCATTTCCTCAGATTTTTACCAGAAGCACTAACTGATTTGTGAAGAGTGAATCCCAGCCTGATATCTGGTTGGCATATGAACTTTCTTCTCACTACCTTGGAAAGGTGATTGGTTTTTCTAGGGCTGGAAAATCCCAACATTAAGATAAGACCTGTCTGTCTTATCTCTTGAACTCTCTTGCTTAATAGATCAGTATCTCTGCTTTCCCTGCTTTGCAATTCCAGCCACTTGATCAATGACCATATTAAAATCACCTAAACAAGAAGTTTTTAGAAAATAACCTCCAAAGAGTCTGATTTCATTGGTCTGGTACCCAGATCTTGGGAATTATATTAAACTTCTTCGTTAGATTTTAATAGACCGCAGGACCATAGCTACGGTAGAATATGATCCATATGCTCAGGCAAGGTAGTTAATACAGCAGTGTCAGAACCAAGTCACCACCAGCAGGGTGGCCTTGGCAAATACCAAATGCCAGTGCTTTGTCCCACTACCATGAGCACAGGAAACCAGCCTGTTTTCAACTTTGTTCAAATATTGCAGATCTGGATTTGGGAGAAGACACAGGCACTCAGGGCTCTTAAAGACCAGCTGTGGGCCTCTGTCCAGAATTTGAGTCCTCTCCTGTCTCAGCCTTCAAAGTCTACTGACCCCCTAGCATCTATCTGGTAGTGACAGGTCACTCTGCAAGATTCCCCAGCACCCCCAAACCTGTTCTGATCAGACTTAGGAGCGTCACCAGAACCAGAGTGGCTTCCAGAGGCAAAGGTGTAAACTACACCTTCCAGAGGCAAAGGTGGGCTCTTCGTTGGACTTCCACTCTTGGAACTCTCGATCCAACTGTAGACATTTGAAGAGGAGCTGAGCAGTTCTCATTCTGGAATTCCTTCCATTCGTTCTGGTTTCCAGATGCAGTACCAGAACTTCCGCTCTGCTCAGCTTAAGGGAGTTCAGCTCAGCCCTGCCTGTCGTGAACCACCAGGGGTTTAAAGGGAACCCTGCCTTCCCCTTTTCAATATTGTTGTGCAACCATCCCAGGCCAGGCAGGTTCACTGTTGATTCGGGCAGACGAAAAAAGGAATCTTGGACCCTCTGTAGATTTGACAGGCCTTTAATACTGAAGCAGGGAACGAGGTACACAGGCAGACTGGCAGGTAGGAAGGCAGGTAGGGAGGCAGGCAGGTAGGGGAGCCAGGAGTCAGGCAGCAACTGAGCCCCCCAGGACCCCTTCCAATTTCTTCAAGCGCGCGTGCACTCTCCCTCTTGCTTCTCGCCAGTGCTCTCTTGGTCTCCCTCTCTTAATCTCGTAATAATCTCTCCCTACTTACAGGTACGCGTGCCCCATGCTCTCAGCCTCTCAGCCCAGTGTCCACTAATCATAGGCGCATGCGCCCTCTGCTCACGCTTCTCAACCCCGGGTGTCCGTGCATGTCCCCTGCTCATGCTCTCAAGTGCTTTTTGCACCAACATGGTATCACATGTGGGCAGTGAAACCTTGGAGGAAAGCAAGGCTTGCTGGTGCCAGCCATAGAGGCCGGAGGCGGAAAAAAGCCTGAGTAACTCCATTTTCCTTACAAACACGCATGCTCTTTTCTTCTCACAGTGAATGGCCTCCACGCTCGGACCTTTGGGATCTGGACGCTGCTCTCATCAGTGGTTCGCGGCCTCTGTGCCACCAACATCCACAACAAGCCGTACGTCAAGCGAGAGATTGAGCCTCCTTTTGTTGGAAATTGGGTGTTAGGCATACCTGCTGTTGTCCTCTCCTTAGAGACCTGTTAATTTTGGTATATCAGCCTAGACTGTTCGATTTCTTCCAGGCCTAAAAGACATGATAGGCCTGAGAGTTCTTTAAAGTTTGAAAATCCTCTGGAACTGAATAGCAGGCAGGCAGTGTCACTGTCCAGTTGCCTGCATCTTTATTAAAAAATCAGCCTTTCTCCTGCTCAAGAAATAGAGTAGTGTGCTCTTTTTAGAGCAGCCACCCATGCATACCTTATTCTCACCTTCCTCCTTCAGAAACAGGGATGAACAGAAATTACAACCCATGAAAAAAAGGAACCCACAAGCAAACTGCCATATGTTTATACAGAGTCCTTAGGTGAGGGCGGAAGAGAACCCAGGGCTGCACTGTGGTCTGCTGCTCCAGGGTACCCAAATACCCTCTTGTGGGTACTTTTCACCAGCAGTCTATCTAGATGGTGCTGTAACTGATTTTGGCCACTGGGGGCGCCCTCTTTCCAACAATAGTTATCACAATCTATTCAAGAGGTGCAGTGTTAGCTGAAGTCCATGGGTGAGGCAACCAAATGCCAACTTCACACTAAAATATTTCTCCATCTTATCCAAGTTTTCACCACTTGGGAAAAAGGGGAGGTTTTGATATTTATCGAGCCTTTCTTAATGCCAGAAGCTTTCATCTACATGACCTTAATTAAGTCTCCTAGCAGCCCTGGGAAATGGTGACTTTCATTCCTGATTTTTAGATCTACGTATTAAAGACCCAATTAATTTAAACTGAGGAAGACTGACTCAAGTGGGATTTTCCGCAGGGCTATTAGCCCTGCAGCCCCTCTCCAACTTTTCATTATTTTTTAAAAATTTATTTATTTATTTATATTTTTAAGTTATTTGTTCTTAGATTGACAGGTATTTTTGGAATCATGTGGTTTAATGGAAATATCCTGGGGCCAAGAATGAAAACAAGGGACTCCAGTCTCAGTTCATTGGGTAACTAACTTTGTAGCAACAAGTTCATTACATACCTCCTCTGCTCTTTATCTGTCAAATGAGAGCAGTGTGTTCTCCCTCGGGAGGACTGAGAAGGAGGAGGGATTGAATCATTTTTTTTCCCAAAGATCCATTCATTTATGCATACAAGAGCTAGGGTACAGGCCAGAGGTGTGGGGGGTAGGGATGAGAGGATTCACCAGAGAAAGAGTGGGGAGCAGAACAGGCAGATTCACTGAAATACACTGCTGAGGGGAGCAGTGGGCGAGACAAAAGATGTCTGCCGAGCTATGTGGGTCAGCCCCTCCACCCCCCCACCCCCCCAGTACTGAACATGTGCTGCAGTGGCCACTGACAGGTCACTGCACAGTGCTGAGACTCAACCCCCTGCACCACCAGGGAGGCCCCCTGAATCATCATTTTATAGACCTCGCCTGTGATGCAGAATTGTCAGGGGTATGGCATGTCTTGCTTGCTGTGCTTCTGGTGTGAACTCATCTCCACCTGTGCTGTCCAATGATTTCCCCTCTCCCCCCACACGACAGTGACCCACGCTGACTGCTGTTTTCAGCCTTTTGTAACCTGGGACTTTAGTCCATGCACTTTGTGCACTCTGATTCTAGTCCCTCCCCAGCTGGACACTCAAAATCCACTCTCTACAGATGTATTTACTAAATGTATAAAAACATGTACAGGAATGATAAAAATTGGATTTAAGGTAATGATTCCTTCCGGAGGCAGGGAAGCAGAAGAAGGGGAACAGCATGGGATCAGGCTACCCAGGATGCTTTAACTGACAGCTGTAAATATTTCATTTCTTAGAATAAAAATATCTGAAGCCAAAATGTTAAAATGTTCAGATTTGATGAAGCAAGCTATTAGTTTCAGAAAAGTTAATTACAATCTTCTCTTTATGATTTTGTGTGTTTGAAACATTGCAGAATTTAAAAAAATTTCATAGTTAAAAAAAAAAAAAGCACAAAGATGTCAGCAATCCAAGTGACCTGTCATCCCATAACTTGTTTATTTCTGTCCTTCACTGTCAATACTGAGGAAAAGTGTCTCTTCCCCGAGGACCCTATGTGACATTTTTCTAGGCTAAAACACAAAGCAGTCAGCCCATATTGCGGGAGCATCGAAAGCCACAGAGGAAGCCTTGTTGCTCCATCCCTGCTCAGACCCTCCACTCTGTGGCAGCCACCTCGTGTGCATGGTCCACGACCCCCTGCCAGGCAGACCTGGCCTGCAGAGCCAAGCCAGAATAAGTAGAATGGGCAATTTGGATTGATCCCAAATTGTCTACACTGCCTAAGGTTGCCATCAGTGAGACTTTGAGTTCTAGCTTATTCCACCATCTTGCTAAGACTTAGAGATTCACCTGGGATACCTGTGCCATTCTCTGCTCAGGTTAGCAGTTGAAATTTTCATTTTTGCCTTAGGAGGGAATAGATGAGTGTGATCAAATAGCCAGACCATACCTTTCTCAAGACCATACCTCCTTTTTCTTTAGTCAGAGTCACTTCCTGGGGTTTTATTGTATATATTAACATCTAGCCACCCCTTATCCTCTGCACTGAACAAGCAATAGCTTCAGTTCTTATTTCTGTCTGTTTCCTTGTAGACTCTACTACATCACACTTTGGTCCTTCGTCCTCGCCCTGGGACATTTCCTCTCTGAGGTGTTCATATATAGGACGGCGGCTCTCACGATTAACATCATGACAACCCTGACTGTGGCAGGTAAGCATCTAACCACCCTGGGCCTCCCACAGAAACTGTCCCAACCCTCAGGCCAGTGCAGGAGAGCAGACATGTGGGAGAGAGTGCTGTGTTTACGCCATTCACTAATATTTTGTCTCTACTCAAGGTTCCACGGTCCTGGCTATGCTGGCTGGACTTAAGTACCTAGAGGAGGACCTGGCATCCAGACAGAAGAGAAATTGAGATCAGCATTACCACCTCCACGATTTCATCCCCACCCTTGCTGTTCTCTTCTCTCATCCTCTCTCTTTAATGTCTTCTTTTCTGTCCCATCGTCAGCCCCCTTATCCACTTCTAGCCTTTAACATTTTGGGGTTTTTACGTTAGAGAATTTTTTAATACTTGAACACAGAAAAGCATGTAACGTGTCTGTACAATTTAAAGAATCACCTTAAAGTGGACACTGTGTGCCTCCATCCAGCACCTCAGAAGCCCCACTGAGGAAGGCTAAGAGTAGAAAGTTTGGAAAGGAGGCAGAACAAGAACAGAAACTGGCTCACACAAGGCCAAAAGCTGGAGGTGGGGGTAAAAGTGATTAATATAGTCGGTAACTAGCTATAAAAAGATCTGGAGCACAGATTGGGAGGAGGAATGTGGAAATTAGGGACCATTGCAAAAATCTCAGGTCATTTCAATTCTACCTGGCAAACCAAATAAACAAATTCCTCAAGTACAAAGTTCGGAGCACAGAAAGGGAGAAGGGATGTGGAAATTGAACGCCACTGTCCTTTCAAATCCACCTAGTCAAACAATGAAATTCCTTAATGACCAACTGACAGCAAGCTTCAGAAATCCCAAAGCCATTGCCTAAGCACCAACTGATAACAAATATCAGGTGGCCCTCTAGCCGCCACTTAGTCAATCCAATTAAAGAAATTCCTTAAAGCACCAACTGATACCAGGTCTCAAACTGCTGTAAAAGATACGGAAGTTGAGGACCACTAGAGAATCTCCATTCCTTTCAGATTCTGCCTACTTAATCAACAAAAGTGAACTACTCCACAGACATGAGCCCCTCCAAAAAAGATGAGAAAAACACAAGGCTGCCCCCTCCAAATACAGAGGACATTATGCAAGAATAAAGAGTCCTTTACTCTCCCTTTCTACAAATAACCCGGTTTTTTGAATACATTCCAATGCCTCTGTCTCAGGGAGAAACTTGCCATGTGCCACTGAAGGGGGAGCTCTGGTGAAACTTCCAGGTGAACCCAGGGACCCCGCTCTCTGAACGCAGCACCTCTCCAGACCAACACCACCACTCTATGCTGCTCACCCACCTGCAGCTTCTTCCAGGATCCCTTTTTTGACCTTCACTTTCTTCCTTTTATTTTCATCTTGCTTTGACTTGTGTGGTGGGAAGCCCAGAACTATGAAACTTAAAAGCTGCTACCTCCCTCAGAGCAGCTGCCACCAAGGGCTGCTTCCAGGGGTGTCCACCCAGGCCAGGCTCCTCGCTGCTGCTGGACCCAGGACTGAGCCAGAGGAGGCCAGTTCTTCCAGGAGGGGCCCCTGAGAGTGGGCATGGTGTTTCTCCTTAGTACAGATGGGTTGGGGTGGGAGTCTGGACCTTTTTTACACCTCTGTATTTGCATAATGAATCTTGTAATAAATGGGAAAACCTCTACTCTGATCCACCCTTATTCTTTGACGTCCCCTAAGCTGAGAGCACACCTGCCTCCGCTGAGCCCTGGCGTGGGCACGTCGCAGCCTTCTACCAGCCAGAGCCGTCGGTGAGTAGGGCCTCTAGTGACCCAGGCACACGTGCAGTCCAGCTCCTTCTGTCACTAGCTCATTTCTCTTGAAGCCAAACTTCCTCCTCTCCTTCCCCATCTTCAAGACTCCTCAGTTCACCACTAAAAAGTCAAAAGTCTTGTTTTCTTCCCAAGAAACAGATTCTTTAGAAAACTGGCAGGAAACAGAATCAGGCAGCATTGAAGAAACAGGTGCTTGGCCATGAAGGGCAGAACCCTAAATCCTGAGGGTAATGCACTGGACGGACAGTTGCCCACCAGGTACAAGCCTGAGGGGCTCCATGTAAACTCCAGAGTCCATTATTTCAACAAATATTGATTGGGCCCTTCCTTACACCATGGGCCCAGACATTAGGCAAGAGAAAGGATGACTCAGGCAAAGGCCCTGCTCCCTAACATTGTATTCAAGGAAACACAACCTACAACCAATAGGTGAGAAAGAAGCCCTCACATAGTAACAAGTACTCCGCAGAAAACAAGGTATTGTGAGATCCAGAACGGGGAGGGTTGTGTGCATAACTTAGATTATCACAGAGGTTTTGGGAGGAGAATGGAATGCCCAACCATCTGATGTCTTCAGATAGGAGGCATTTAGGGCAGAGGGAGCTGCACCGTCTGGAAGGTGGGAATGGTCTTGTTCAAAGAGTAAGACCAATGTGACTACAGTATGGGGATGTTAGGAAGCGAAAGGTCAAAAGTAGGCAGGGAACTTGTGAGGCAAATAGAAGGCTTTACTGCGTTGGGAATTCTTTATCACTTAAGACTTTTCAGGTAGAAAGGAATAAAACCTTTAAACAATAAACACTGATGCACAAAATTGAAAAGAGGATTGTGGGCTTCAGGACTCAACTGTATGGTGCCAAAAGTGGTTACACAATTCTAGTTGTCCAGTCCCCACAATCCAGAAAGATAGCTCAGTAGTACAAACTATTTCTCCGTTACTCACCCATCATTGTAAGATGGCAGTAGTGAGTTAACATTTGTGCGTATACCTCTTAGGAAAGGAGAGAATGGACACCTAAGGTGCTCTGGACCCTCCAAGCAGGCATCATAGAAATATGATTCCAGCTAAGTGTTTACTAGAAGAATCAAAGTATGAACATTGGATTTAACAGCCCAGGCTTGGCTGCCTTCCCAGTTGATTTAAAGTAGAACTGAAATGCTAACTCTCCAGCCAAGAATTGCTGTCAGTGATGGTGCCAGAATGACACCGTCCTCTAGGGAACAAATGTACAGAACACTGATGGCCGCAGCACATCCAAGCAACAGACATAAGGTGAATGCAGCTGAGAAGGGAGGTTCACCCAATAGCTGACCCTTGAATAACATGGAGTTGGGGACACCAACCCCTGCACAGTCAAAAATTCATGTACAAATTTTGGGTCCCCAAAACTTTAGTCATCCCTGGCATCCATGGAGGATTGGTCTAAACCCCATCCCGTATCCAGATTTGCAGATGCTCAAGTCCTTTCTAATGAACCCTGTGTGTGTGGATCCAGCCAACTGTGGGTGTCAGTTGAATGGGCGAATGCAGAACTCTTGGATACAGAGGGCCAGCTGTTGAAAATAAGTTTGTGTGTCAGTGAACCTACACTGATCAATTCTTTCTTGTTCAAGGGTCAACGGTAAATAGGACAGAAGAAAAAAGGTAACAGAATTGCAGATGCCAAGCCTGTGGGCTCTGCCAGGGCAATGGGTGTGTGCTGGAGCGCTGGTAGAACAAACACTTGAGCTGCCCTTGGGGACAGAGCCAGATAAAACAGTGGCTGTGGTCACCTGTAGCCACACGATGAACCGTTCATGTGTACACAGTCCAAAAAATGGTCAGGGTCATGTCTGGCGATGAGTTGCCACAAAGACCAACAGCAAATGTACAGCCTTGTCTTTAAATGTCGCCCACTAGGGTGGGAACATGTGGGAGAAGCTCCCAGTCCTTTCCCCATATGTCAGCCTCGGGGCCTCCCCAAAACCATCTCTACCCCACCCATGACCAGGCCAACCACAGGGAGACTCTTTTATTGCCTTAAAACATCTGGTATCACAAATAGAAAATACAAATTATGTTTTTTAAAATACAGCAATGGATTCAGTAAACATTTTGTTGATATATTTGAAGGGGGCTAAAGAGCGAACACCTTTCTCCTTATCAAAAAGTGAGGTGGATTCTCTCTTCACCTCTCTTCCACCCTAACTCACTCCCCTCACCGTAAGTGTGAACTGGTATTACACACAGACACACATCCCCTGGGGTCTCCTCAGGGGCCATGACCCAGCACCCCAACATTGTTGCAGTGCAGGCTGCTCTGATGAGCTAAGACCAGAGCAGGGTCACAGTTGCTCAACAAAGAAGTCACCAAAATGTCTTCTTCTCAGGAGACTCTACGAAAGCCCCCAGGAGGGCCAGACAGCAGGCTAGGCAGGAAGAGGTCAGCTTCAGATGGCGAAAGGGACATCCAAGAAATGATCACTAGAAGTAGGGAGGATTCTAGTGCAAATACTGTCTCCACCAGGGATGGGATGCACTTAATTCAAGCAGGCCCAATTCCCAATGCAGAGGTCACCTTCCTTCCGCCCCTTTCCCTCTCATCTCTCAGAAGCAGTTTTGGACATGCCAGGGTAGAATGAAGCAAGATAAATTTTCAGGAAGTTGGCTGGGATTCCCTTCCCTGCAGAGGCAGAGGCCAATGACTGAGATTCTGAGGACTGCCTAGGAAGGCACCACAGGGGGCTACTGCACACCCGGAAGTGCATGGGCAAGTCTTCTTTTGTAGACCAGAACCTTCCTGTTTCCAATCAAGCTACCCTAGTTTCCAAACACAGGCCTTCAGAAACACTCAGAAGGGGGTCCCCAGCACCTCACACACTTAGGTGACTGATGCTCCCAAATTGTTTTTTCCTTCACAGCCACAGCAAAGGTTTTGTCAAGTTTATTGGTGTTTGGTTTGGTCAGCTCTTAGGAAAGAGGGTTTGGGAACAGACCCCAACATCAGGCCAGGAGAATCGAAGCCCAGGGTCCCCATAGGTTTGTTTTGATGGAGCTTGTTCAAATGTTGCTTTCTCTCCTCTGGAAGTTGAGTGGTCAGTCTGACAACCTGAGAATGACCCTCCCCAGAGCAGCTGCCGCTCCTTAGAATGGGGGCCTCTAAGGATCTGAAGGCACTAGAAAAAGTTAATATCCTGAAAAAGCTTTCTTTCCTTGATAATTTTGCAGGTTTCTCCATGAGGGACGGAAGAGTAGAGGGAGGGAAAGGCACCAAACAAGAGGGACTCCATGCTTCCCCCTCTCCCAATACCAGTTCCAGGAACCTAAACAGGGAGGGCAGGAGCTCATCCATATTTGGTGAAAGGTGCCACTTCCCCAAAGCGGCCACGCAAGCTCTGCGGTGGGCTCCAGGAGGCGCAGGCACCTCCTTCCAGGTCACAAACATCCCAGGCGGTTCCCGCCAAAAGCTGCTCCAGTGAAGACCTTTGGCTGGCAGTATGAGGGGTGCTGACCGAGGAGGTGGGTGTGCTGTCCCTGAGTGGTCACCCCCTTCTTCTCTCAGAGATGCTCCTCAGAAACTGTAGTGGGCATTTTGCTGGTATTGCTCACCTCCTCTTCCTCCTCTTCCTCCTGGAGCTTCTACAAGGCAAAACAGCAGGCGGCCCTTGGCTGAAAAGGCACAGCACTCTGCCCAGCGGGAGCAGCTGTCAGCAGGAAGGCAAGAGCCAGAGGCCACTGGGCATCCCCCAGGACAAAGGGAAGGAGAATAGCCACCCCTGCCATAAGTGTGCTCCCTAAACACACACACACACACACTCCCCCCCCTCCTTCTCCCCTCCTCCCGCTGCCCCCAACACCAAAGAACAACAACAAAATAACCCACTGGCGCCCTCTGGTGCCACAGCCACTACAACCATCCCTTGAATCCACTAGCCCCATGGTTTCCGTCTCATGACTGAAACAGAAGCAAACCCCACTCTCCTTCCCAGTCACACAGCCTGAAACTCCCCCAGAATGACCATCCAGTGCAGCTACCAAAGTGCCAGGTGTGCAGCTGCTGCAGCATTTCCAACCACCCCATTGCAGCAGCCCTTGGAATGAGGACTATTATTATGAAGTACATGGAGTGGACGCAGCCAGAATTTTGCAAAGGCCAGATGCAAAATTGCATACATGAAGTCAAAGGCTATCTGACTACCCTCCCCAAGATCTTTGGTCAGTTTGACTTGGGTATTCTTGGGGAGGATGGATAGCACAGGTTTAGTTAACAGGGAAGAGTCTTCTGGGTCATACTTGTGAGATGGGTTTGGAATGAAAATTACCCAGAGGTGATGCTGCCACCTTGGGCACATCTGCTGTTTTAAGGAGCACTTTGCTTCATCAAGGCCATCTAGTTAGCAAGGAGGCCCTGCACAGGCAGAGCGCTGCGGAGGCCACACCACCAAGGGTTGGAGGAGCATGTGCAGGGCCCAGCTAGAGCCTGGTGTCAACCAGGCAAATGTTGCTTTATTCCCAGGGAGTGTCTCAAGGCCAGTCCATGGCAATGGCAACAGCTGCAGAAACCCAACCTTCCCATTCTCAAGCTTGCTAACATTTTGGCACCAGGCCAGTCTCAACCATGAGAAGGCTTTGTCCAGACAACTAGCAGTCTACTTAAGGCAATGATCAGTCTCTCTCTTCTCTCCCAGACACACACGCACATGTACACACACCTGCCTCCTCCAAAACCAGAAACACAGCTTAGTGGGCCACTGTCTGTGGCCAAGAGCTACCAACTGGAAGGAACAAGGAAGCCCAAGCCAAGATGTTTACAGTCAAGGTCAGTCATTACCTCTCTCCCATTTTTGTCTCTTTTTACCAAAACTATACAGCTCCATGACTCAAAAGAGCAGCTCTGGTCAGATCTGCTGCACATGTCCTGTCTTCACCTGGCTCTGATAATGCGTGTTCAGGGCGGGCATCTCAGTCACAGCCACCAAGGGATGCTTTGTGGCTTCCCTTGTGTCAGCCCAGAATGTACATACACAGACCACCATGCCCTATTTCAGTTTTTATGGGTTCACCTTCACCAACAATTTTTCCTTTATTCAATATGGCCTTCTGCAAAACAATGGATAGACATGACCCTACTGTAAGAGCTCAGTCCAGTACTACTGGGAATGTATCCTCCCCATGACACCAGTTGCCCCCAAAGCAGGTGAGTTCCAGAGAGGCAGAGTGAGTGATCCAGCATGATCCCTGGATTGGATTACTGTTACTCCTAGTACTACTCACGCTAACTCCAGCTGTGATCCACAAATCTGGCCCGTGTGCACAAAGACCTGGCTGCGAGAGTGAAATACTGAAACCACCTCAAAATTAAACGAGGAGATGGAAAAATACATGCATAGACATAAGGCTGGAGGTTGGGATGATGTGGAAAGGTTGTCAAGTTGTATTCAGCAAACAACCCAATGTGCATAGGCACCCCCATAGAGAATTGCAAAATGGACTAAAACGTTACTAGGTTCACTTGCGTTAACCTAACAGAAAGCTAGCATCAGAGGTGACCTTTACTTCTTATTTGCCGATACCTACTAACATAAACAGACGGTAAACACAGAAAAGTTCATGTCCCATGACACAGAACATCACATTCCAAATTGAATGTGTCCGTCCTTTTCTGAGAGGCACTTTTCCCAGGCTCACTACATTTCCACCACTGTTCCCGGTCATGATGTTCCGTGCACGTGGTTCGGCAGCAGCCCATCCACAGTGGGGACGGCACGCGCCTCCCGCCTGGCTCGAGAACAGCACTCCAGCTCCAGGGCCCCCCTGTCACCCCAGTGAATGTCCAGTCCCAGGCTGCCCCTCCACCAGCCACCTGCTACTGCCCAGCAGCTCCCGAGCTTGATACCCGAGGAAAAGTAGTAAAGAATTTATGCTTCTTGTCATCTGCCAACACATACCCTCACAGCGCTACGTAAGCCCTTTTTTGGCTATCACTTTTGCCTTAGGAAATTGGTAGTCTTCAGAACACTAAGCCCTCGGGGTGGCACACACACACTGCTATTCCCACAGAGCAGTGTAAGTGGGTAGTATAGACAGCAACTTTCTGGACAATAGCGCGACAGAACAGGCACAGATTCCGCTTCCAGGACATAAATCACAGCACTGGTTGTAACGGCAGTAAGGTTAGAAATAACCTTAATGTCCACAGACAGGAAAAATGTGAAATCATGGTTCAGATATATAGTGGAACAGCAGTCATGAAAAGTATGTTGTCAAAGTTTAAGGACCTAGTAAAGTGTTTGCAGAAAAACAGATACAGTAGGACTCCCTTTTTATTTAGAAAACAAATACATGTGTGTGTATTTATACATATATTTTCCTACATGTACACACATACAGGCATGTGTGTAGCCATACATGTTTTCCTGTATGTACACACACATATGTGTAGACATAGACATAAATAAGTGAATGCAAATAAAAGTTGCATCTCACCCTTTAGATCATGGCATTGCATGGTGATTTTTAAATTTTACACATTTTTCTGTAGTTTTTCAGTTTTTCTCTAAAGAATATGTATTACTTCTGTAATAAAATTTTTTTCTCTAATGAAATATCCCACTTTTACTCCTCATATTTGAATTTTCTTTCATCCTCGCTCAGATTTGATACCTAACAATTTGGTCAAAATGGTTTCCAGCTGATTAAAGCGGATGGGAAACTCTTTTCCGTTCTAGACCATTCCTGGGCCCCTGCCCTTCCACCACAGTCACTCCTGCTTCTCGACTTGTCCCGTTAGTGTCTCACTGGCAAGCTGTTGGCTTCGGCCCCCCCATCCTTATGGCACTGCCTAAGGGCTGCCATGTGCCAGGAGAGTCACGGCCTTGGGGCCCCCACCACCCCTAGAACAGCTCCCACCTTCCCTCCCTTGTCTTTGACCCCAGGTTGAGAGTCCCCAAACTTGGGCCTCAGGACTTGGCTCATGTTTCAAGGGGTGAGTACTAACTACTCAGGACTGGCGACAGTGACTCTGGAAACCAAAGCAAGTTGTCCAGGAGGTGGGAAGGAAGCAAGAGGAGAGCCTGGGAAAGCCCTGCTCAAGTCACGCGCCCACTGAGGAAACGGGTGCCACGTTTGTGAGCGCCGAGCTGGTCACCACAAAACCAGCCCACTTTGGGAGTTCTCCCTCTCCCCACCCAGGCTGCCATCCCCTCAGCAAAGCCCAGACAGATCTCAACCCAGTCAGCTCCCACCTACTCACATTCTCAGGAGTTTCTTTGTTTGCCTTCTGCCTCCGGAGATCTGCCCTAATGAATGCTGAGAAGAAAGAGTGACCGAGACAGTTATTAAACAGATCAGAGGTCAAGTTCACCCAAGAGAGGAAGCCTTGTTTTCCTAAGGGTCACAGGTATCCCAGACTTACTTCAGAGTTTCTAGAAAGCTAATAAACCTGATAAAGCCCAGGGATCCATGATGTCCTAACAGGCAGAAGTTAATGACGACAGCCTTCATTTATAGATCACTTACGTTTGCCAGGGAGCTGGTACCCAGATCTAATCCTCACGACAATCCCATTTTACAGATTAGGAAACAGGCTCCCAGACGCTGGTCCACAGTGTCACACTCTGGGATTCAAACAAGGGTCTTCTGGCTCCAAAGCCCACACTCATTCCATCAAACATGCTACTGCCTCCCAAACACGGCTTGTTAGGAAACAAGCCCTCCACTTCTGTACCCTCCATGGTGTCCCCAATCTGTATGATCATTTGAGACACTGGGGTACCAAGTTACCTGCAGCCTAAGCCCATGAGCAGCCTCAGCCTCTCCTTGTCCTCAGCCCCCAGCTCACCAGTGAGGAACGCTCCGAGGGTGAGAAACACACACAGGAAGATGTTCCCAGCCATGGTTCCATAGTGGTCGATGATCTGGCCCTGGGAGATGGTGAAGATGATCCCGAATACCTGCAAAGACACAAAGAAGACTGGAAACAGGGGCCTCCCTGGTGGCACAATGGATTAAGTCTCAGTATTATGAAGCTATCTGTAGCTACTGTAGCACAAGTTCGATCCCCGGCCAGGGAGCTTCCCACATGGCGCAGCAGACCTCTCCTGTCTCACCCACTGCTCCCCTCAGCAGTGCACTTCAGGAGATCTGCCTGTTCTGCTCCCCACTCTGTCTCTGGTGAATCCTCTCACCACTCCACACCTCTGGCTTACACCCAGTTCTTGAATGCGTAAATAAATAAATCTTTAAAAAAAGAAGACTGGAAACAAGGATCCAGCTCACTAGCTGGGGGAGGGGTGGGGGGTGGGGAGTGGAAGAATGCACTGCAGTAATGCAGTGTCTGCACTGGCCAGGTCAGGCAGGGAACCAAGAATCACCACTTTGGGGGCACTGCCAAATAATAGCCCTACCTGGGCAGACACGTTGAGGAGGCCAGAAGACATGCCTTCCGATTCTGGGTATGTCAGTTCCACAGCAAACTCAAATCCCAGGGGAAGATAGCCAGTCATAAAGAAGCTAAAGGTCAGAGCAAAGAGACAAGGTGATGGAGAACTTCCAGGACCGTAAGGGTGGGGTGCCTATGCCCTCCCTTAGAATTCCCTTTCCGATTTTGTTTCTTCCCATCGAGACATGCCAGATTCTAGAATGATCAGGCCATCCCCCAGCCATACCAAGGAAAGACAGGCCCTGCCAGATGGGAAGAAGCTCGTCCATAGGCTCTATGTTCAGGGGACTTTGTCTACAGTCAGCCAGTTACAGACGGGGTCAGCATCTGCGGCAGGTGCAGGGGTGCCTGGTGTGTTCAGTTCTCGGCTGAGAGACTCTGTGCTGTGGCTATGCAGGCCCTGTGTTGGAGTGGGGAGTCCCTAAGTCCAGATCAGCATCTCCATGGCTTTCTGGGGCCTGGAAGGGGGACCTCGGAGTCCTTATTTCCTTCTGGAGAAAAAAATGTCTCTCTATCTTCCAGTTTCTCTGTCTCTCTGTCTCTTGATCTCTCTCTCTCTCTCTCTCTCTCTCTCTCTCTCTCTCTCTCTCTCTCTCTCTCTCTCTCTCTCTCACACACACACACACACACACACACACACACACACACACACATACACGTGGCTAAAAGAGCTTATAAGGCATGGCAGGAGCCAGCTTGTGACTCTTGAGTCTCAGTTCTTGGCCTCAGAAGACAGACTCTCAGACTCATAGTCACACAGCACACACACATACTACCCACAGGAAAATAACTGGGAGATTGAGCTCAAACCTCCATGGAAGGGGGACTGCTTCCTATGCTTTCTCATACAACAGGTCTAGAAGGTTCCAATTCAAATTTCTTGTGTGATGCATCTTGCTGCCTTCACATCTATTATCTCTCCAATCCTCCCAACAAGAGGCAAACCGCTCTTTGATTACAAATGAGGAAACTGAGAGTCAGCATGTTCAAGTGGCATGCCAGTGATGGTCCAATAGATGGTCAGCAGCAGAACTAAAAGCGGGACGCAGAGTTCTGATTCCAAGCCCAAGTACTTCCAGTGACTCTGAGTTGTCCCAGACAGAGCTAAAAAGGACTCTCGACAACTGCGGGCCTCTCAGGGGTCTGCGAAGGGCATTCTTCACTCCCAACAGCAAGAATGGGCCTGGAAGCCCCAACTGCCTTTTGAAGTACTAAGTAAACAAGACTTCTGGGCACTATTGCCACATCTCAGAGGTCAGTAAGAAGGCAGCAGAAAGAGCTATAATATTTCCTAGAATATCAGCAGCCTGAGGTGGTGTTTTCCAGTTACGTAGGTTAGAGATGAAACTTACCCCATTGTGCCAGCAGTGATGAACACCACCCACAGGTGTCCCAGGTTCAAGGTCGACGTGTACACCACCATGCCCACCAGAGTCATGATGTAGACCACCAGGGTGGTCTCCCTACAAGCAGAAGCAAGACAGCTGAGACACGAGCTCTGGTCTTCAGCAGGATTACCGAGTCATGCCTTCATCCCGCAAGTGTCTACCCGGCTCCCGCGGGGTGACGAGCCCTCTCCTGTGCGCTGGACATCTGCCCTCACAGAACTTTCTATCCCAGCAGCTGACGGGAAGAGAACCAGTGCTCCACAAGTACTTACTCAGTGACACCGCGGTCAGTGCTACAGGGTCAGACCCAGGGAGGATGCCGGAGAGAAGCACCCATATCACGCTGTACAGCAGGCGGACACAGCCCTCTCCTTCCCTCGTCCCCAAACAGAAACACAAACAGGACAAACACCAGCTGTGGTCAGAGCCCCTGACTCTGCTTGAGGCTGTGTGCTGACTTGGGGATTCTCTGTCATCTGCAAGTTCCCGCTGTGGCCACCTACACGAGCGCAGCTTTCCCTGCTGGATGGGAACTGCTCCACTCCAGACAGCAGAACTCCCGGCCGAGGGTTTGATTCCAAAAGCCAGAGACGCCTCCATCCTCTCGGTTACAGTTCCCTGTATGGGCCCCTCCAAAAGACCACTGCGATGTGCTAATTCGTTCCGGGCTCCCTCGGCTGGCGCCCCTCACCCATGTCTCCGCCCACAGTGCCCACCAAGAACTCTGCTTTCCTCTCCTGCACAACCTGCCAGGGGACACGGGCTCTGACATCCTCTGCCCTCCTGCCAGGAGCATCAGGACCCAGATAAGGAAAACTGAAAGCCATCCCGTGTCTCCCCAGAAGCCAGAAACCATGATAGTTAGAGCAAACAAATAATTACGTTACTGGGGTCAGCCCTCTTGTAAAGAACTTTACACGCATTTGTTATTTCACTCAACCTTGCAAAAGGCCTGCAAGAAATGTATGATTATCCCTGATTTTACAAATGAGGAAACTGAGGCTCAACCCACTGTTACTTGTCCAAAGTCACCTGTTGAGTTAAATGCAGAGCTGGGATTTGAAGCCTGTGCTCTTTCTGCCCCTGTGTACGGAAATGATAACATACTATGTGGCGGCATCTCTGCAAAAGTTCAAGGCCAGAATCAGCCACCTGACTCTGCTGGATGTTTTGCAGCACCCAGCTGGTGCTTCAAAGCAGTTGCGAGGACAAAGCATATACAGGAGCTTCCTCCTGCTCCCCGCTCTCCTCATTCTAGTCCCATCCACCCTTCACAGAGCAGCCTCACGGACACCAGTCTCCTCCTGATCCCACTAACTCACAAGATACAGGAACTTTCTTTTGCTGTCTTTGTTCAACCACTGCCTTATATAAAACTGCTGACCATTCAGAAAAATCATCTGTAATCCCAGTCTGTGAAAAAGGAACCAGATCACCTGATTTCCAGCCTCCAAACCAAACTGGACAAATCCTGAAGCCTTAAGGAGAACTGCACTGAAGTGACCCGGTCACAGAGCTCTTGCACCCCAGGCCTGTACTGTCTCGGGCTGGGCGGTGGCACTGGGAGGAGCCGGCTAGTGCTGACCGCTGGCTCTAGGCACCCAGTGATTCAAGGAAACGACGGCTTCTAGTGAAGAGGGCCGAGGAAGTGCCCTGCCCAGACCTCTCACTGTATTTCTGAACTCATCTGAATCATCTGCTGCCCACACCCAAGCCCAGCTGACATTCCAATCCCTCCCTTCCCCTGCCACGGAGGAAGCCCAGGAGAAAGGGACACTGCTGTTTACTGGTTTGGGGGTAACCAGTCCACACTGCTCTCATGTATGGACAAAGCAAGTAATTGACAGACGGCAGAGACGAGGCGGCGGCCACACCCCACCAGCAGTAATGAAGTCCACCAGACTCACTGTGCTGTTCCAGGCGTGGCCTCAGTTGGCCTTTGATGAGGGCAGCCGGAGTGGCCCTAGTCTGGCCGGAGCCACACAGAAGTGGGCTTGTGTGGCAAAGAACAGGCCTGCCACTGTCTCCAGGCACTGGGAACATTGGAGGCCTTGACGAAACAGCCCAGAATGCCACCAGCCCCAGCACAGGACAGTCTTGGCAGCTGCCCCACCAGCTAGCATTAATTGAGCACCCAGTGCATGCAGAACACTGAAGATACAACAAGGGAAAGAGTACTTCTGAATACTTTTTTCCAACGCTGCCTACTGAAAAGAGGCACTCAGGGTGCTTTTGACAAATGCAGACCCCCTAGGGAAGGGGCATCTGTGAGGGGGCCCAGAAATCTGTTTTTAATACACATCCTGGATTAGTCAGGCATACACTAAAATCTCAGAAAGACTGCTCTGGGCTCTCAGAACCACATTAAGCATTCAGGCCCAAATCACACCATAATATTGACTGACACAAGCAATTGCAAGTTAATGCTCTGTAAGCTGGAATAAATACAGGGTGCTTCGGGGAACCCAGTGGGATCCGAGATGAGCTGGGGGACAGGGCAAAGCATCACCTCATTTCTCCACTCTTTGGGGTTCCCACAAATTTTCCAACAGCTACAGTTTTCCACATTCACTTTCCTTTCCTCCTCATCTACCCTTCCACGAACTACTTGGGGGGATTGGGGGTGCTGCACCAGGCCTCTGTGTTAGCTCTCTTTTTCTTAAGAGGAAATGGAGGCTCAGAGAAGGTAAGAAGGGCCCCTGTCCTTGAGACCTCCTAGCTGCCGTGCCCAGGCTTTCGGAGCCTTATTGAGAGGGAACATGTCACTTCAAAGCACGAGTGCCCGATGGTCAGCTGGAGAGGAAGAGCCGCTTACTTGTAGGTTTTGGACCTGTCCAGCCAGATGCCCGAGATCATGGCGCCAAGCATTCCGGCGATGATGATGGTCAGGCCGATTCTCCCAGCATTCACTTCTTCCCCCTGGGAAAACCACAGTCCCAGTGATCACCCAGGAGGTGACAAAACATTAGATGGCATAGTCACCACAAGGCCAAGGGACAAAGGCAAGAAACGTGGTCTCCCTCAGAGCCCACCCTCTGGGGTATCGGACAAGAAGCGCTGCTGGGAAGCCGCCCGCAGGAAGAGTCCTAGGACAGCGGCTTCTCCCGACACAATGTGACTCCAGATGTGTGCACGATCCTGGATGCGAGGTGAGCAAATCCTGTCCTGCGAACCACTTTTAGACTTCTTTTTAAATTTTATCCTACAGCAACCCTTTCTTTTGTCTTATTATTATCTTCATTTCACAGATGAGGAAACCAGCACTGTGTATATTCAAATATTCCATACTTAGGTTTTCGAGTTTTGGGCCCCAAAAGGGATAGGAAGATAACAGTAATATATTTTTGAGTGTTTATTATGAGCTACCTAGCTGAAAATTTTGCATCATCATCTCGTTTCATTCTCATAATTCCTATTATAAGGTTAGGAATCAATATTCCCCATTTTGTAGATCAAGAAACTGAGGCCCCGTGAGGTCAGCCTGCAAGCCCAAGTTCATGAGGTATATATTAAGTGTGAGCTGGGACTGGAACTCAGACCTGTCACACTATAAAACTAAACACTTTGCCACAGTGGCCTCCACCTCTGCAAGTGTGAGACCCCCTTCTTTTCCAAAGGGGGTTTGGCCCGGGATTCTTGACTCCTACACACTCACTACCCTGTTCGCAGCATCTAGCCCTCCTTGTTTCTGGAAAGATTTTTAAAATGCTTTCAGTTGAGCAGCTAAGAATTCAAAATGATACCTAACCCATATTTTACAAGTTAAATATTTCACATGTGATTCTATATGCTATTGTGTTGCCAGGAACCATCCCCTGAACTAGATATATCTGACATTATTCACTTACTAATGCTAAAAAGAATCTTTCTATAAGTAATTATGTTTCATCTGCAGAAAAGAGAATGAGGGCCTCAGAGATACTAACCAGTTTGTCACACAGCTTAGTGCCACAGAAGGGGGGGCTGAGACCCAAGCCTGTCTCCCCTCCAAGTCCTGTAAGCACACCACACTAACACTGGCCAGAACTGGGGGGAGCCAGGAGTTAGCTGCTGCCCCAGCTTCTGCCAAGACAGACTCACAAATCTCATTCTCTCCGGGCCCAGCAAACGTAGGGATCTCCCTTACCGGGTAGTGCAAGATCACCATGCGATTCAGCAGAGTGGACAGGGCATAAAAAGCTCCGGTGTTCAGACCTGAAGGAGGGAGAGAGAGACAGCATCAGAGTTAGGCTTCTGCTGGGGCCAAGGTTAACTTTCTTCCCCTCACCCCCCAGCAGTTCAGAAGTCAGAAGTGTTCAGCCCTGTTGTCACTGTGAGTAGTGTCCTCAGAGAAGAAAATTCCAGTAGTACGAAGCTACTGAAAGAAAGACTCCAAAACAACCAAATACAACCATTTTAACCTTTTCTTAGTCAAACACCATTGCCCTCTGATCCCTTTCAACCGTGCTCTAGAAACAGGCTTTGGAAAGTACTGCTCCCAGGTCTCCATTCCTCTTCAGTGCTGGCTACACCCATGGGGTTGTCAGAACTCCTAGCCACCGGCCATCTCTTTGTGATGTCCTCTTCTATGCCCAGACTGCCCCACACCTCTGACACCTGACACCTCTCCCTCTGCAGGTGGCTTCCCACCTCTCTCTCCAGCCCTCCTTCAACCTTCTTTGACTCAATGTCACATAAAATCTTATATTTGAAACCAGAAAGGACCCTAAGGAGCATTATTTGACTCTCCTAATTCATCGATTTATCCAGCAAGTAAATGAAGCATATAGAAAACACTGTTAGAATCTGTGCCCTTAGAGAATGAGGCCATTTGTCCAAAGTCAAACAGCGAGTTAGTAACTGAGACTGGAACTGACAGACAGAGAAAAAAGGCCCCTGTGCTCCCTTAGCTCATGATGATGTGGTCACGGTGATGCTGCTGCTGCTGATGACAGCACCTGTGTAAGGACTAGATACTGTTCTAAGCACCTTACAATTCCCATAACGACCCCAGAAGGTAATATTATCACCCCAGTATTACAGTGAGAAAAATACACACAGAGCTTAAAGACAAATACAGGGGTCACTCTGTAATGCCCACAGGGGTCTTTTATGTCTTAGCTAAACACGAAGGTTCACAAGATTATTGCAGCCACATTGACATTAGACCCACTTAGAAGACAGGACATGTAGCTACTGGCAGGGCAGCCACAGGAGGTCCACTTCAAAGGAAAAACTCCACAGGACCCCACTCACTGGGCCATCTAGAAAATATTCTCTTTGGCCCCAGGTGATGGCTAAGGGGCAGGGAGAGGAGGCATCTGGTGTGGCCTGCACAGGAGCCTCTTCTGCTTGTAAGACTGCCACAGGCGTAGTGTCCAGGGTCCCTGAAGAGGTCAGGCCAGTGAAAAAGAGTCATCTTACTGAAGGAAGCACAAAGAATGGCTTCCTACCAGATAGAATAGCTCCCTAGTCCAGTTATGGTCATTCTTATCATAAGCCATGTTCTCTGGAAACAGTTGACTTACTCCCTTGATCAGCTTTCCAGAGGAATGAGGCACAAAGTTACATGAAGGTCAAATTCTCCCACAAAATGGAAAGGAGGTTTTTGTGCTGTTCCCACAATCACACAGGTGGCATGAGTCAAGGCTGGATTTGAACAAAGACTACAGGCACCAAGCCCTTGCTCTTAACCACTCTATTTTACATACTCACAAAGGACAATCTCTAAGATTTCCCAGCTCAGGTTACTGACAGTTTCCTTTTCGGAGCAGGGGGTGGGGGGAGAGTCTGGGGGCGCTCCCAGCAGGTCACCTCAGGGAGGCAACAAGGCTGCCTGGATGCTGCCTCCCATGGCACAGGACAGCAGTGGGCCAATAAACAAGCAAGTGTCACCAAAAGCCACTAGACATGCCAGGCTCTCAGAGCCTTCTCCATCACCTAGCACACCTGACGAACCCTCATACCACACAGCCACTCACCTTGAAATTCCTTTTCTGGGTCAAGAAGGCATATCAGGAGACACATTCCCAAAAGGATGATGGGGTGGAGTGTGGGCAGGAAGAAGGATGCAAATATGCCCCTTCCTGAGCTTCACACCTCTCTCAGCCTCCAGTCCTTGCCTAACACTGTAAAAGGCAAGGGACTGTGCCAGTCACCTCAGAGCAGGTGGCACAGCTGCCCCAGCCAGGAGCCCCAAGTGGGATGAACAGGAGGGAAGGATCACAGGGAACAGAGAGAAGTGATCCAGGAGGATTGGGAGGAAAAAAACAACTCCAGCTCAAACCTCTCAAACATCAGCTCAGCCCCTAGTTCCCAGTAGCTCCCTTGGTCAGGAAGTCCAGTTCATGACATACTGGGACTTGTAATCCAAGATAGGTGCATGTAAGTGGGAATGGGGAAATGGCACCTCCCCTTCACAGAGATATATCTGTAACACTTTCATTTCCATTCAGAGCACTCCAACAGGAGGTAAACACTATGACTATTTTCTGAAGGGGGTAGTTAGAGACAAATGATGGGCACAGGATGGATGAAGGTGATATACTCAATCATTGGCAGAGCTGACACCAAAACTCAGATCTCACATTCCTTATATACCAACTACCAACCCTAAATCCACTGGTCCCAGCATTCAAGACTCTTACTCTAAGACATATTCACCCACATCCTGCAAATGTGCTCATGAAATGCTATCATCTACTTGATTTACAGCTATGTGCTGTTAAGTGCACATAACTGAGGGAAAACATGGACATCACGTATACTAACTATGAACCACTTCCCTCTTCAAAGTCCAACCCTAGAATGAAAGTAACTCTAGAAGGTTTCAAAACATCTAGTTGAGTTTACAGGATATCTTTGTTTTCATTTTTCTAATTTGGAGTGGGTGAAGAAAACAAAGTTTCCCAAGTAAACTAGGGGCCATACACTGCCTTTATATGGTCTGTAAACACTTGAGACACACTAAGATTCAGACCCCACTATCCCCAAATCCCAAAGATGCCTGGTCAATGTAGGTTGGTCCTGCTTTCAAAACCCTGGAACTTTAGACCCTCAGAAGAAAACAAGCCCAGCAACTTGTCTGAAGGATTGAAACTGAGAGAGCTCCATACTACTGTAGGTACATTCAAAACCCACTCAGGTAAGCTGGACTAAGAAAAGAGCCCTGACTGTCTCTAAAAGGCTGCTTTCTGCAAGTGGAGGCAAAATGGTGCTATGGTTAGGAAGATGGGCTCTGGTATGGACAGACAGAGGTTTAAATTTAAGCTTTGTTCCTTGCTAACTGTCCAATTGTCCGCAAGAAACTAAATCTCTCAGTGCTTTGATTTTTCATGAATAGAATGGATAGAGTTAAAAACTTATCTCAAGGGGTGCTTTGAAGAGTGAAAGAAATGATGAACATAAAACATGTAACATGGTGCCTCACATGCAGTGTTGACTCAGTGTAATGTGAATAAGCCTAAGAATCATTTCCTCCTTGGCAAAGAACCTAGTCACCAAATTCAGTTCTCTACTGTGAAAATAAGACTTGTAATTCTCTGACCAGAATGAAATGTGTACTAACATCCATATTAGTCTAATTCCTTCTCACTGGGATAATCCAAGACCTTTGAGGAAAGTGTTAATTCTGTCTACACACAACAAAGTCAAATGTTTCCAGAAGCTCAGAAGTGAATTGCTTGTCTAGTTTAGCATTACCTCAATTTAAACAGCATTTTTCTTCCACTGCTCTCCTTCTGAGGCTCCCATTATGCATATAGTATTATGATTATGGTGTCCCACAGGTCTCTGAGTCTCTGTTCAGTTTTCCTCATTCTTTCTGTTCCTCAGATGGTATAATTTGATTTGACCTATCTTGAAGTTGGCTGACTCTTCTGTGACCTCAAAGCTCAGGTTGAACCTCTGGTAAATATTCATTTCAGTTTTTGTACTTTTCAACTCCAGAATTTCCATTTGGTTCTGTCCTTATTTCTGTCTTTATTGATATTGCCTAGTTGGTGAGACATCATTTTCTACATTTCTTTTATTCTTTAACATCGTTTTCTTTCATTCTTTGAATATATATATATGATAGTGCATTTACGATCTTTGTCTATGTCCAACATCTGGGCTTCTTCAAGGACAGTTTTCATTAACTGTGGATGGGCCCTGCCTTCTTGTTTCTTTGCATGTTTCATAATTTTTTATTGAAAACTGGACACTTTAAATAGCATGGCAACTCTAGAAATGAAAGTCCAGCCCCAGGCTCTGTTGCTATTGCTGCTATTTGTTCTGTGGCTTTCCCAAATTAATGTGGTAGTCTTTTTTCTTTGTCATGTGCAACCACTAAAGTTTCTGGTCCATTAGCATAGTGGTAAGCTAATGGTTAGACAGCCAGTTCCTGGCTGTCTCCCCCTTTGCCAACGGTGTGTATGTCTCACCTTCAACCCTGCAGCAGGCAAATGATAGCTCTGCCTTAGCTTTTACTTCCTGCTTGCACAGAGCCTCTAGGTAGGCCACAGGTGAGTGTTTTGAACTTTCTTAGGGCACATGCACAGTTCTGCATGTGTATGTGGACTTCCAGATCCCTAAGAAGGTGTCAGAGCTTTTCAAAGTCCTCAATGTCCATCTTCTTGTCCAGATTTTCCTTTTGATTTTTTTAACAGTCTCTTGTTTCCCCCAACTGGTATCACTGCCCTTGGACATGTGTGATGGTAAACAATGTCAATGATTATTTTCAACCAATGCCCTGGAAATAAGACTTTTCCCACTGAATTGGAGTAAGCACCAGTTCAGGTCAAATAAAGGCAAGTCCTTTATTTGAAATTTTATGAATGGGGCTTTTCCAGGGATCTTCCAAAAAGGACAAATAGCATCTTTGGGGTGGTACTCCAAAAGCATTCTGCCCTCTCCGGGGGCTTCAAGGTATCTAGTTTCATAGTTGCCATGACTGAAGCTGCTGCTTTTCACTGCCACCACATCTAGGAGACTGTAGGTTGTCAAGCCTAACAAAGAGCCTGAGGGTGGTTGGAATCAGACAAATCACAATACAAAACTCATTATTCTTACCAATATTTAGCCATAATTCTTGAAAAATGTCCCTTGAATTGTTGCGAGTCTTTGGTTACAAGTGCTAAAAAAATGATTTTAACAATGTTTGCGTTTGACAATGTGTTCTTACTGCTTTATGGAGGAAAAGATTATCTAATGTCTTTACCATTCCAAAAATCCTTCCTTATTTACTGCCAGCCTTATCATTTAACCAAAGAGATAAGAGTGTCCAGAAGAACAGGATTGAAGCCACTCAGTCAGATCAGAGACCGCACAGACAGCCAGTGACAGAGAAGAAGGGAAGAAGAAGGGGTTGCCTGGCTCCCAGAGCATGGTCCAGAGCTCCTCAAGGACAAGAGGCAACATTATTCCTGGCACATCTTATTTATTTTTCTTGCTTTCATGGGTCACCATGAAGGCCATGGGCTGCGAAATGGGATCCCTTCTTGTTATCACCACCATCGTCATTCTTGGCCATAGAAAAAATTTATTGAGTGCTCATCTGCCCTGGAATCCCCAGGTAGATCTCAGATTACCCTTTTATCAGATGCAATACCATTTTATGTGACAAAAGGTCAATGCACTCCGAATGTTTAACCTTAGGGAAATGTGAAAGTTCTTGAACCCATGGAATCCTGAATTTACAAGGAACCCCAAAGGTCCTATCCATCTGTAGCTTGATATTCCCCACAAAATTCCCACCAACTGATAGTCCCCGCTACCCCCCATCAGCAGGCAATTCATACAGTCTTTAGTTGGACATCTTAAGTATGAGAAATGTTGTCTCTGTGTTGTAGGTGCATGCAGAGACCTACTCAGAGAGAACTGAGAAAATGGGGAGAATGAGAAAGGGGACAAGACCATGAAGACTAATCTGGTCATCAGGAACTACTGCAGATGAGAGGTCAGCTAACTCCTGCCTGCCTGAGAAACAGGCAGGCCTCTACCGTGGAGGAAACCATCTCTTATCTAGGCCTCGGCAGATAAACATTTTAACTGAGATGAAAAACACCAATAAAATGAAACCCTAGCACAATTCAAGGAAGGAAAATAGGCAATTACAGGACAGCATTAAAGGGTATTGGCATTGGAGTTAGACAAACTTGTACTTGAACCCTGGCTTTCCTGCTTAAAAGCTGTGTGACTATGAGCTAGTTGCCTAAACTTTTTGAGTTTCCATTTCCTCGTCCATTAAACATAATAATTACAGTACCCACCTTACACGGGAAGAAATTAAATAAAACCATCCAATCTCAGTATTTCCATATGGCTACTGATCACTTTACACACTGGTTGACTCTAGATTTTAACCAAACTAACAGGTGAATTAAATGGCCAAATGCAGCTGGACAATGCGGTTCCGCGGGGTGGGCTGGGAAGACGCTCTTCAGGGGGTTGCCACGAGGCATGTTCCTGCCCTGGTCTGCACCAATGTTCTTCTTCTCTTTTTTTAGAGATTTATTTATTTATGCATACAAGAGCTGGGGTGTAGACCAGTGGTATGTGTGGCGCAGGGGAGGATTCACCAGAGAGAGAGCGGGGAGCAGAACAGGTGGATCTACTGAAATACACTGCTGAGGGGAGCAGTGGGGAGGCAGGAGAGGTCTGCTGCGCCATGTGGGTCAGCTCCCTGGCTGGGGACCGAACTTGTGCTGCAGTGAGTGGCGATAGCTTCATAGTGCTGAGACTCAACCCCTTGTGCCACCAGGGAGGCCCTCCAACGTTCTTCTTAAAGGTTGGAAAGAAGATAAGAAACCACCATGCTGGAAAGGCAAGCTCACAGACCAGCATGAAGATTCAAATTTATCTTATTTATCAAAAGGCGAGAAAATGAAAGCAGGCCGTTGCCCTGCGTTCAGGTAAACAAGGAGTCAGTGGTTGAGGAGCGCTTCTCTGGCAAGGCCCATGTCGACATTCTTTCATTCATTCACTCACTCCATAGCCGTCGGAGTGAGCAGCCACTCCGGGCTGGCCACAGCTGAAAAACTGCACAGATGAAAAACGTAAATCCCAGCTTGGCAAGGTCACAGTGTAGTGGGAAGACAGATGTGGAAACAGTTAAGTGTTGAGATACACCTGGGACAGCCCCCAAAGAGAGGGAAGGGCACCTAGCACAGCTCTACAGCAGAGATACTGAGGCGAGACTTAGAAGCCCAGTGGACACTTGTCAGGGGACTCAACACGGGAAGGAAAGGTTTTCGAGGTGAACTTTATAGAACATGCAAAAGCCTTCAGGCACCTCTGGCTCTCTGACTCCAAGCAACAACTTCACAGGCACATTTGGGGTCTGGAAAGAGTAAGCTGCGCATACGTACGAGGCCCCCCTTGTCCCACACGTCCATGTTCCGGTTCGCGCCTGCACACCTTTGCCTTACCATAGGAGATGAGGAGCAGCACGAAGTTCAGGTTTTTGAAGAGCCGGACAAAGGCACTTAAGTAGGAAGCATCAGGGGACGCCAAGGCGTAGCTCAGGGACTGGGCTCTGCTGGGGGGGTGTTTAGGCTTCTCCTTGAATACTGAAAGGAAGAAGCAGAGAGATCACAGCACATCCTGTGGCCCCACCTCGCCAGAGCTGTCGCGTGGGTGAGAGATGGTTCTCCCATCCAAGAAGGAGTTAAGACTCCAAAGGGAAATATTAATTCTTCAATTAAACCCTTTGTAGTTTCCTCTCTTGAAGCTGCTTCTCACTGTGGCTAAGTAAGTGGACCTTTAATTACATTTTTTCAATGGCCTGCAATCACTGGGCCTCCCAGGAGTATTCAGGGCTCAAGGAGTCCCGTAATAACCAGCAAATAGGTACTGCAGAGCACTGAAAAAAATGCAAAGTAACTCAGAAAGTGAAAGCTGAAGCTCTGGGCTGAGTGAGCCCAGTTAATGGCTTAGCAGCTGCATTCTTCCCAGGGAGCAAGGGACGCTGTCGCCTGTGCTTAGCGGAGTCTGACATACAGCGCACACAATAAATATTCCCTGAACAAGAAAAAGGGATTCTCTTCTGTTATAAAAAGCTTCCAGTCCATTCTTAGTTTCTCCACATCTGAGTCAGATATCCACCTCGTAAGGAGTAACACACATTCTTGCAGGAGCAGACACTCTGCAGGAAGGACTGGGGGGGTGGGAAAGCCACTCATTTTCAAGTGTGTTTTCAGTACAACTGGCACGAGCATTTTGACTGTGTTGACTGCCATTCAGTTCTCTGGGGGGCAGATCAGTTTAGTCAGCTTTTTGACTATAGTGATGACCCATTTGGATCCAAACAAGCACCATATGCCCTCCTACCTCCCACACCCCAGAACACTCGACTGTCCCCAGTTAGGGGAAGCTCTGGAAACAAGGTTTACACCCTTGGAAGATCAAAGGGGTTCCCCACCCACAAAACGCTCCAGCCTTCACTACAGAACCCTGCTTCTTCCTCCTTCGGAAATAGTCCTGGATGACTCCACACAGCTGGAAAACTCACATCCATTGTCTCGCCTGTTCTCCCCTTTCATCAGGGGAAAGAAAGCAAGGCGGGAGGCCACTTATCTCTGCAACAGCAGGTGTTTGCTCAAGGCCAACAGACCGCAAAGCAGAATTCAGACAGGATTTTTCAGTTCTTTACTTAATTAACTACTATCTGTGTTTGATAGCAAAATGCCAAAATGTAGACATATCCTACACCTGCAGAATTTCAACCTCAGAGAACCAGGCCCTCATCTGCTCCAAACACAGAATTTGGAGCAGGGCACATCACCACCTGAGCATCAGAAGTCTGGCTGAGTGAGAATCCCCGGCTGTATTGTTTTTCCCTACTCTCCTCCACAGCTTCACACTCCTCATCTCCCCAGGAACATCAAGTCCAGATATCCTGCCCGCTTCCAGAAGCCACCAGGCAGTCCTTCCTCAGCTTGCACTCAGGAGCAGTGGAGTGAGGTTCATGATTATAAAGCTATTTGACTCTGGGGGTGAGGTCAGCAGGCAGGAATGAAACCTTCAACACTTAAGGTAGAACATTTGGACATTTGAAAGAAAACTGGTTAACCTTTAGACAGGTGACTAACTAAAAAGGAAAGTCACAACTATGCTTTTTTTTTCATAGTCCATGTAATATCGCTCAGATGATTTACCAAAAGTGGACACAAAATTACATTAATCAAATATTTCAAGGACTAAATGTACATGCAGATGAAATATTAAAAGTAGGTATCAGAGGTTGATAGCTGGGATTAACTTGTACAAGACTAACTTAATGGTCAGTCTTTTCTTTATGATCTTTTGTATTTTTAGATTTTTCCATACTGAGCATATAACACACATAACTTTAAAGAAAAAAAATTTAAAAAAAGGTGATCCCAAGTATGCTTGGGTAAATCAATGAGATTGTTAGTGTTTGCAGGTTAATTTTGCTTTGTTCTGTTTTTGTAAATTTACATCATGGAGTTAGACAAGCTTAGGCACAAATACAATCTCTGTCACTTACTAGCTATCTAATCTTGAATAATTTATTTAATGCCCTTACTCTCATTTTTCTCTTTGTTAAATGAGACTGATAGCGATATCTTCACTCCTAGAGGTGCTGAGGATTAGGTATGCCCCTGATATCCTAAGTGCTTCCTGGGGTTTCCGCAAGGGGATCATAGTCTGCACATTGTATTCAGGACCTGGTTAATTACAGCTGAAACTTTGCTGAGCTGCTAACAAAGTGCACAGAAACAGCTAGCACAATACTGGGGGCAACTGTTCAGGCTAAAACATCTGAAGGCCATTAGAACTCTGGTGTCTAGTTTCTGTAACTGTCCATGGCATTCGAGGCCATGTACAAGGGCCCCACCAAAAGCCTAAGTCAGCAGAACCTCCCTACCTCCCTGTTCCCACCCCAACCAGGCACCCATCAGTCCACTAGTGACCTTACCGATGATGACAAGGATGAAAAGCAGAGTGGCCACACCTCCTATTATGTAGAACATGACGCTGATGTGGTAGGCGAGCTTGTCATGGTCATTGATATTGGGTACCAAAACAGGAGGTACCAAGAACCCAATCGCAATTCCAAGCTACAGAAGACAGACAATTGATCACAGTTACCAATGGCCAAGAGGTGGCAGTACAAAGTCAAAGAGTCTCCTAACAAGAAACATAATCCCAACTTCCACACCTTCTTAAAACCCAAACTGGGTTTGCTCCTTCCCTCAAGGCACCAGAGAGCAATTTCTTTTAATTGACAATTCAGCTTAAATACACATACCTCACCATCAATACCCACTGAAAAAAATGACTGTTGGAGTTGTAGTGTAGGCTGACTCTTCTCTTGTTACAAATTAACGAACAATGGTTTCTATATGCCCATCTCTATGGAGTAAACCGGTGTTGATTTTTTTCCTTGTGTCACTTAAGAGTCTTGATTTCACTGAATCTTATTAACCTGGAGCTGAAAGACCAGCTGGGGGGAAAGTTCTACTTTCCCCCAAGAACTTGAATCCAGTAAGAGATGGCAGAGTAGAGTTAACATATTCACAAACATGAACGCTTCAGTTCATTGTGTAGGTCACATGCAACTGCATAAACTTATACACACAGGACATGGGCACATGCAAACACACACAAGTTCACACAAGTTCACCAACAAATTAAACCTCTTATATCTGCGCTGGAGTTCAAACTCCAGTGACCTAACAGATAACATGACTTGGGTGTTTCCAAGGTCATAAATGCCTTGATTTAGCAGTGATTGGCTGTGACATAATCCTGGGAACTACTCTCCCCACATAATATATCAAGGTAGGAGTTGGAAAATAGCCTGAGAACTCAGGCAAGTTCAAATGCCAAGTGTGAGAGAAGGTAGGTAGTTCTTTGTCTTCCTGTCCCACTTTTCCTTTGTTGAACTTGAGAGGAACTACAGGTAGAAAAGTCCTCGTCAGCTGTCAGTCTGCTATCCTCATTGGTTTTCCAGTCTGTCAATTTTAGCCACTCAGGATGGTCATGGGTGGTTCTCAGCTCTGAAATATTCACAAAGGTCATTAGCTCTAGATTCAGTGTCAGGTTTTTCTAATCAATGCCAGTGTATAACCATAAATCAAACAGATTTTTTAAAGCATCTATATGTGAAAAACATTCATCGCAATTTTTAGAAAGTAACAACATGTATGACAAGTTTCCTGCCTTCAAGGAGTTTTAAATCTAATCAGGTGGGTGGGGAGGGGGTAAGGAGAATTTAAAACAAAAACACAAAGCACATAGCACCAATGGAAAATCTGTGGGTTGCAATTATGGATTATAGTTAGAAAGTTCCTTTGTCATCCCCTGACAGCCTGACCAGCAGAGGGCTGAACAGAGGCCAGGTGAGGTTAAAAGTTTTAGTCAGCCTCACAAAGAGGTCCAGTTGAGATGAGAAAAAAAGATCTTTGGTTTTCAGCCAGTTCCTTCTCACTGGGCCTGGCCATACCCTCCAAGGCTAAGAGCCTGGGAGAAAGATCCAAATGAGCAGTAAGAGAAGATATTTCACGTCCTCAAGTATCTGATGCTTCGTCACATTCATTTGTCAGTTGAGCCCAGCTTCTTAGTTGCTGATCCCCAAGACTCTGATTGAGGATACAAACCAACCGCACACAGAGGAACAAAACAACCTTCCTAGCTGTGAATGTGGGCCCACTGCAGGTCATAGCTGGCCTACTAAGGTCTTTGGAGTTGCAGATCCAGAAGCGAAATACAATCCCAGAGGGTACCTTTTGCAAGAATGAGGGAAGATCCAGACACCCTCCAAGCTCTGTGATTCTTTCATTCCTAAGAGGAACATAAAACCCAAGACCCTGAACCCCAACCCCCAGCAATATGCAATGAGAGAGACCAGCTGGTCTATACGACGTCCTGACTCCTCAGAGGCCTGTTCTCTGTCTCCACACTAAGTGAGTGCCTTACCTCCCTGACTCCGGCAGGAAGCCTTCTCCCGTCAGCAGGATGCAGGAGCCAGTTGTAGGGTGATCAGTCACCCCACCAAACAGCAACCTTGTCGCACAGTAACCTTTCTCTAAGGAGACACCAGCTTTGAAGGTACTTTCACTCCCAGAGTGGAAAACCACAACATAGAACTGAACTGTAAATTGCTGCCTTTTTTGTTTCTTCAAAACATTTTTTCCTGCTTCTTGAGGGCAGTGTTTGGGGGGATGCTGGTCTCGACTCCCAGTTTCTAGATTCTGCGCCTTTCCCTTAGTAGATCCTCTGTCATACAGGTTGGCTGGATAGATGGACAATTGAACATTGGTGGGAAATCTCAGCACAATATCACAGAGGTCTGCCCATTAGGGTTCATGTTCTTTCCACAAACCACCTTCTACCGACGGTACATAAAAATATTAACTAGCATATAAAAAACAACATATAAGGGAGCGTAGGGAGGGAGTCCAATGGCTGTATGCTGGATTGCCCACATATCTTTTCTCTTTTTCATTTAATGCAGTAACTTTGCAACGAAGAAAAAATGAGAAAAACCGGTAGCAGCCTGACCAGGCCACATGCAGTCAGCACAAGAGCTGGGTTCCTACGACAGTTTTGTCTGAACCAAGATCTGAAACCATGATGGCCATTTCTTATCTCTGCTTATCTTGCAAGAATAGCAGGTGGGACAAAAATACTTGTACCCATTTTAAAGAAGGAAAAATAAATTGATTTTTCTTAAGTTGACAAGTTGTGTTTCAGAGTCAGACCCAGAAAGTGTGGACTGTCCTTGAGGTGCCACCTCATCATCTGGAGAGAAAATAGTCATGACAATATAACGAAGACGCCTGGCTCATGGTTAGATGGACGACATTCAGAAGCAAGGGGTGCTCAGTTGTTGCAGTGATACACCCAAATTCCAAGTGCATTATAATTTAGCAAAAAGCAGCCCATCAGACTCTACCAACTTCCATTTTATATATTTGTTCTTCAACCCAACACTGTCCAAGGCTGCATCCTAGGGGAGACTCATTTGAGAGCCTTGCATCCACCTCCTGCTGGGTGACCTCACATTAAACTGGTTCTTTTTTCAAAAGCCGGTGGCATGGCTTTTGGCTTCTGTGCCTTTGGGTGGCAGGCCCATGTGGATGCCAAATCCTTCCTGTGCTCACCTTGCCATAAAATGCTGGTGTGATATTATTAAACTAAGAAGCCTATAATTTCACCCATTTGTGTTCTGTCATGCATTTGACAGGACATGTAATGGGTAAAAATCAGGCTGGCGGCCGAGTCAGTTTTAATTCTAAGAGACGAAGGAAGCTGCTCTGGCATCTTTCCTGCACTCACAAAAAGCCAGAGACCCAGGCCTGAATGTAAATGATTGGACATCACCACTAAGTGGCTTAAACTTGGCTATGTCCCAGCATTTATTTTAGTTTTAGCACCCTCAGTAAAAATCAAAGTCATGGGCAAAACACAATACACAGTCTGAGCCAAGTCACCGTCTTAACTGCCCAGGAACTTCGTACAAATTGCATTTGAAATGGGGTTAGGTTCTCTTCCTTGTTTCATAGCCCTCAGCAGTGTTTCCCAATGCTGCCTGAAAACAAAGGTCACCAGTTCCAGCCTCAGGTCTGGAGCGGGTCTTGAGAACCTGCCATCTTCCTGTCAGACAACCTTCCCACTCATCCAGGAAGTGGGAGAACCTGAACTCAGAAAGCGCATGGCAGGGACTCCTCGGGACTTCGTGTGACTCCATACCCGGTCACTCTCCACTGAGCTGCTAGTGGACACCCAACATGATCCAGTCATCACCTTCCCCTGCTTCAAACCCCGCAGTAACAGCCCTTTCATGATATTATGATTTACAGGAAATACTTTTTTGGTCTTCTTCCACAGTTCCTGTCTCACAGCTCCCCCTAAAGCCTAGGAATTTCCTAAGTGTTGAGAGAAATAAATGTTAAATGAAGGTAACTTTTAGAAAACACCTGAGGGAGGGGGCTGGTTGCCAGGGAAACCAAAAGGCATGGAAGTTGGAACTTCCAGTCCCACCCCCTGACCTCTGGGCAGGAGAGAGAGGCTAAGAGGTTGAGTGCAACTGCCAATGGCCAGTGGGTTCAGACGTCATGGTTGTCTCGATGCCTCTATGAAAGCCCAAAAGAAGGGGGCTTCAGGGAGCTTCTGGGTTGGTGAACCTGTGAAGATTTGGGGGAGAATGGCACTCCCGGAGAGAGCACAGAAGAGCCATAGCTTTTCCCCACACCTCGCCCCATGTTTCTCTTCATGATGTTGTTGATTTGTATCCTTTATTAGCCTTTATAAGAAGTGGGTGATCTAGTGAGTAAACAGGGTTCCTGAGTTCTGGGTGCTTTCTTGAAAATTAATTGAACCTGAGGATGGGGGTCATGGAGAAGCTAACTGGTAGTGATTTGGCCAGGTGCATGGACAATATCACTGGCAATGGGCATCTGAAGTCTGAAGAGGGGGTCACAAGCACCTCCACAGCCAGGAACCCAGAGGCTTGCTTGGGGCTTTCCATTGCCTGAACTTGGATGACTGGGTCCTTAACCCACAGAACTCAGGTAAACAGCGTCAGAAATGAGTTGAATCACACTAAACATTTCTGCTATGAAGTCATCTGTCCCTCGTCAACTATTTGTTCCCTGGGCACTGCTACATGGGTCTTTCAAATGTCCAGAGTCCCTGGGTGCCTGCAGACCACAGGGCCTTTGCACCAGTTCCTCTGCCTACATTGTAACACCCTCCCTGCCCTGCTTTACTTAGTAAACACAGGTGGATAACTTTCAGGCCTGAAACCAAGTCAATTCCTCAGGGCAGCTTTCTCTGGTCCCTCAGTCAAAGTCAGGTCTCCATAATAGTTCAATTTATAGTTGTACGATTAGTCATTAACATCTGTCTCCCCAACCAGACTATAAACTCCATGAAAGCAGGGCTTATATTTGTTTCTGGAGCCCAGCACATAACAATACTAAACACAGTAAAATGTATGGAGCTTTAGGCTGAGTATCTCAGTCCTCACAACAACCCCAAAAAGGCGCAGGGAGGTTATCTAACACTGTCCCAGTTTTACAGATGATGAAACTGAGTCAGCTACAGGCAACAGAGCTGGAGTCCACACAGCAGTCCTGAGTCCAGAGCCCAGAAGCCTCCCCACTATGGTTCATTACACACCCGAAGAAGGTGTTTAACAATAATGTGGCCAATAAAAGGATGGAGAGGCAATCTGGGATACTCAATTTTCATCTTCTATTTAATTGTTCCCTTCCTGCCAACTCAAGGGTGATCGCTAAACATGGCAGCAATATCAGTCATACTTTCACAGCAAACATCATGATTAAGAACATCTGGACAGCTGCGGGCTCTGGGAGCCAGGAAAAGCTGGGCTTGTGCAATGCGTGACCTGGCATTCTGGCTCATGCATGTGACAGAGCAAGAATAAACCCAGAAAATCAGCATCTGGGGTAAGATTCCACACCTAACCTGATATGTGACACAACACTAGCCCTCACGTGCGTTGTGTGCCATCCACTATGGGGTCTCGATAAAGCCCCTAATCCTGCCTGCTTGTGAACACACCCAGACCATCGAGGCACGACCCTGGGACTCCCACCAAAGCCTGGGGACTCTGAATGAACACAGAGGTGAGGGCTTCCATCCTGACAACAGGAAAGAACCGCTGGCTGCCACTGGGCCCTCGGCTAGGATCCCAGGCATCTGTCTCCTGACCGCAGGCCATTGGGATGGTAGACCCTGCTCTTCCTAGTGGAGGCAACTACCTCAGCAAACAGGTTCTCACCTACCCAACCTCACTCCTCCTCTTCCCATTCCTCCCCCAGGCAAACCTGCTTTTCAGAAAAAAAGTGAGCCCATTCTCAGCCCCAGGGATGGCCCCCATCCACTTGAGCCAACTGCCTCATTCCTTTCCCTTGGACACAAGTCACCAGATCAGGGCTGGCCATGTCGCTTAGATGTCAGAGTTCCCAGGAGCTGGCGACCTGGTGCTGAGGCACAAAAATGTCCACTGCAGAGTCTCTGAACTTGAAGGCTTACATCAAACTTTGTCTCCTGATGACCTAACGTGGGGCTCACCTTGTTGTTCATTGTCAAATGAATCCCTCTTCTCTTCTTTTCCAGTCCTCAGAAATGTTCCTCAGAGACATCATCACTCTCAAACAGTGGATGGTTAATGTCTCTGAAAGAGGTGAGTTCAAATCCTGGCTCTACCAGTTACTTCTTACATGCCTGACTCTGGCCTCTGTGGGTCTATTTCCTAGTCCACCAAAGGAAGATGATGACATCTAGTTCATACTGTCTGGCTCAGGAGTTGTTCCAAGGACTATATGAGCTCACTTGGATGGACTATTGAGCTAAATAGTTTACCTGAGGGGTGCTGGCTCCCCACCTGCAAACCTCCCCCCATGATACTCTCATGGCAGACGCAACAGGCAAGAGAGGAGAAGCTGCCAGCCAGACTCACAAGACTTGATTTTGTGTGTCAGTCATACAAACTCCCCTCCCCTGGCTCTGCTCCTCTCCCTGCGCAGGTTCCTCTCTGCTCTTTCTGTTCTCCCAGGTCCCCTGACCTCAGCCCTCTATCACCCACTCTGCTCAAACCCTCCCCAGTCCTTCCAGAAAGTCTACTTTGAATTTGTCCCCTCCCCTTCAGGTGACCAGGATCTCTCCCTCCCCTCCCCTGTCCAAGGTATACAGGTGCACAGTCCTCAGCACTGCACGGACCACAAAGTCCCTGCTCAAGGAGTCAGTCCTCTGGGGGGGGGGGGGGCGGGCGTCCAAGCCCATGGGCCTACTCTTCTTTGCCATCTCCACCTACTTCCTTCTCTATCTCCAGTGCACCCACCATGACGCCAACCTTTTATTCACCTAGTCTTCACTTTGACCCAAATAGTCCCTGTGCTTGGTCAGGTCTTCTTTTCACCTCTTGGGGCCCATTCAACGTCAGTTCCCTCACGGGTTTTCCTTGATTATCCCAGCTAGGCATGAGCGCCTTGTTCTGCAGTCCTCTCTCCCTTAGGCCCCTACCATTTTTCTGACACTGATCTGGAGCCTGGTAAGTGGAACAGGGACTTGCTCAAGAGATGGGTGTAAGGTGGGTGGGCCGCAGTTAACTGGCATGTCACGAATACACCAGTTCTGCTCCAGTTTAGCCATGAACCCTGACCCAAGCTGGGGAAAGAAATGGTTGGAAATTTAAATCAAGAATCTGGACAAGGGGCTTCCCTGGTGGTACAAGGGGTTAAGTGTCAGCACTGTGAAGCTCTCCATAGCCACTGCAGCATGAGTTTGATCCCCGGCCAGGGAGCTTCCCACATGGCACAGCAGACCTCTCTTGTCTCGCTCGCTGCTCCCCTCAGCAGTGTATTTCAGTCAATCCGCCTGTTCTGCTCCCCACTCTGTCTCTGGTGAATCTTTTCACCACCACCACCACCACCACCACCACCACCTCTGGCTTACACCTCAGCGCTTGTATGCATAAATAAATAAATCTGTAAAAAAAAAAAAAATAGATCTCGACAAGGTTCTCAGAGAATGTTTAGAGAACATTTGCTATTGAGAAAAATGTTGAGGGCCCTTTGATGGTTGAGGGCCCTTTCAAACCAGAGCCATTCACAAGTTAATTCGGGGCTCAGTCTAGATTTCCACACATCAAGTTTGCTTAAGGTAGATCAACCCCGTGTTAAGCACACAGCAGGAGGCCACCCCCTGCCAGAAGGGTATTCTTCAATGATGGGAAACTGGCTACATGTGTGTATCTACTTGTCTCTGTGCACACTAGCAAAGGTCTTAAGATCTAAAGATGAATCGGTCGCTAAGGTTCTCGGAGTAGCAAGTTGAGGAAAACATATACTCCATGGACAGAGAGAGGGAAATGTACTCTATACAGGGTTATCTGATCCCATGCAGCACTTATGGGCACTAAAATATGCCCACAAATCTGTATGCCTGCCTTTCACTTCATACAAAAACATGCCCATCCACTGCTGGGCTGCGTGGCTAATGCCGGTACTTTGGGTGTGGACAGCACGACTACCAGCAGAGACGTCACAGATAAAGCTTCCGTCCCCCAGGAGCACGTCCACATGGACAATCACGGGCAATGGTCAGAAGGGACCATGTGCTGGTGTGTGCGTGCAAACCACAGAGGCAGTGCCACGGAGGCAGGCTCACGCCTGCAGCACATCAGTCCAACACCAGAAATGCCTTGCTCTCCCCTTGGTGAGAGGCAGAGCTGCAAGTGAGTAATCTAAGCAAAAAGATGCACAAACGGGGGCTCCAGGGCCCCATATGTAAGGAGCCAGGTTAGAGTAAAGGCACCCTGCAGAAGAGGCTCAGGAGAGTTGCCGGGTGTGGGTGCCCCAGAAAGAAACAAAGAGAACAAGATGGTTGCTGAGGAACTGAAACACTGAAGTTAAATGATAGTTTGCTCAGAGAACGAGCCGCCCCAGAAGGGCAGCTCCCACTAGGAAAATGCCTGGTAAGTAATCATGTGCTTGCAAAGCCTGCTTATGTGATTGTATTTTTTGAAATCCCCAAATCTAAGCCTTTGGCTTCTTTTGAAAAGGCCAACTCAGGATTAAAAAGGTGGCAGACCTTCAGGAGCAAAACCAACACCACTGATTGGAGGGAAAATTATTCATAAAAGGGGTTTATGGATGTAAAAAGCTAAGCTTCGGTCTCTAAGAATTGAGGAAGCAGGATCACAACTGGTCCATTCTAGACTTCCTTAGAACTCACTCCCCAAGCACAGGGTCTGTCATCTGAGATGATGCTGGCGGCTTCTATCACTTCCACACTCTTGGGTTTCCTCAGTCCTATGGGAGCTGGTGGGGGAGGTTAGGAAAATGCAGGAAGGAGCAGCTACTGACGCTAGGCTGGCCTGCAATCATGGATTCCCAGGGAAGATGAGAATAACAATAAGCTGATACAATGGGACTCACCATGCCATAGACAATGTTCTCCTAAATACTACTAAGCAGCAGGAATATACCCTTTTGACTCCTATTTTGAAATGGAGGAAACTAGCATTTACGAAGCTTGCCCAGGCCTCCCTGGTGGCACAAGGGGTTAAGTCTCAGCACTGTGAAGCTATGGGCAGCCATTGCAGCATGAGCTCAGTCCCCGAGTTCAATCCCCAGCCAGAGAGCTGACCCACATGGCACAGCAGACCTCTCCTGTCTCGCCCGCTGCTCCCCTCAGCAGTGTATTTCAGTAGATCCACCTGTCCTGCTCCTTACTCTGTCTCTGGTGAATCCTCTCACCACCCCACACCTCTGGCCTACACCTCAGTTTGTGTTTGCATAACTAAATAAATCTTTTAAAAAATAGCAAAAAAGGAAGCTTGCCTAAGGCCATGTAACAGCGAGCCATAAGGCTGGGCCTGGAGCTCAGGCCATATGTTCCAGGGTCTGTGCCAGAGCGGGCACTCTTTTTTTTTTTAAGATTAGGTTTTCACTGATGAGAAAACATCTTTAATTTCCCCAAGATCACCCAGCTTTTTTTTAAAAGATTTATTTATTTATGCATACAAGAGTTTTGGGTGTAGGCCAGAGGTGTGGGGAGTGAGAGGATTCACCAGAGGCAGAATTGGAAGCAGAACAGGCATATTGACTGAAATACACTGCTGAGGGGAGCAGCAGGCAAGACAGGCGAGGTCTGCTGCGCCATGCGGGAAGCTCCCTGGCCAGGGATCAAACTCATGCTGCAGTGGCTGCGGACAGCTTCATGGTGCTGAGACTTAACCCCTTGTGCCACCAGGGAGGCCCAAGATCACCCAGCTTTTAATGGCAGAACTGAGATCCAGAACTGAGGCTACCCTGACTCTACATTCTTCATGAGCAGGGTAAATGCCACGCAAGTGATTATCCTCAAAAGTTGTGGCAATTCCTCAGTCCTGAATGCAGATTCTATCATGGACACACACCTGGTGTCTAGTTGTGGGAGGAGGCAATGGCGAGGTGTCTCCAGGCACAGTCTGTTTTGTTTAGTCACTTACTTACACCCAAAGGGATGTCTTGGTTTTATGGACTGCTTAGTTTGGGCCTTTTTCCATACTGGGTGCTATCTTCCCAACTAGACTGTTAGCAGGAATAACAGGGCTACTGAATAATATTTCCTATGTGACCCCTCCCCAAGAACAAAGACAGTACTCAGGAAATACCCTCTGAATAAAGAGATAATTCAGAATTGCACAGTTCAGGGCCTCCCTCGTGGCCTAAGGGTTAAGTCTCAGGGCTATCTCTGCTATGGCTTGAGTTCGATCCCTAGCCAGGCAGCTGAACCACATGGCACAGCAGACCTCTCCTGTCTCATCCACTGCTCCCCTCAGCAGTGTGTTTCAGTAGATCTGCCTGTTCTCCTCTCCATTCTGTCTCTGGTGAATCCTCTCATCTCTCCCCTGCCCCCACCCTGCACCTCTGGCCTACACCCCACTTCTTCTGTACAAAAAAAAAAAAAAAGAATTGCACAATTTAAACCTAACTCAAGTATTTCGAGTCTCTTCTACAGCAAACAAGTTGGGCAAAGTAACAGTTTGCTGTTTTCCAAGAGTTTACTGCCAAAAAAAAAAAAGCAGATATGAAGTGAAATTACAAGAGAAAGATCTCAAATGTAGGGTTTCTCAAGACACAGGAGGTCATCGGATTGCAGACTGATCAATTTCCCACTCTCAAACCTACACTCACTATTTATTCAAACCTACACTCAATATTTATGCAGGTAATAAGCACTGCACCAAAAAAAGGAGAAGGCAACAGATGCAAGACAGGTTCACACCACCAAACTTATCAAATATCCTCTATGCCTTGATCTTGACCTACAGTCTTGATGCAGGTTCTTCTCCTCATCTTTGGTGGGGGGTGGGGGGGTAGAGGGTGCAAGGTCGCTAAAGAGCAAAGGTATCCTAGGCTGTAAACAGAGAAGATGCTCAACTTCAGGGAAGGATCTAACTTCTACAGGGAAATCTTTGATGTGGATAAAAAGGGATACTAGCAAAGGGCTTTATCTCTTTTTTCGCTGAACCTCCTATTTGTCTCTGCTTTCAGTCTTCAACTCCTTCCTCTAAGAGGTTCTTCTTGAAACGGTCCTCAGTCAAGATCTATGCTGAGAGCAGACAGGGGCCTCCTGTCTCCCCTTTCACCAAGAGCCCACGTCACAGCTGGCTTCACCCTCACAGAGCTGACAGCATGACCACCGGCAGCCAGGACTTCCCTAGTGACTCAGCTGCGAAAGAGAAAAACTGAGGTTTCTTTCAAAACACCAGTCAGGGCCTCCCTGGTGGCACAGCAGTTAAGCGCTGTGCTGTGGAGCTCTCTGCAGCAGCAGCAGCAGCAGCGACAGGAGTTTGACACCCAGCCGGGGAGATTCCCACATGGCGCAACAGACCTCTCCTGCCTCGCCCGCTGCTCCCCTCAGCAGTGTGTTTCTGTCAATCTGCCTGTTCTGCTCCCCGCTCTGTCTCTGGTGGACCCTCTTGCCGCCTCACGCCTCTGGCCTGTACCCCAGCTTGTATGCATAAATAAATCTAAAAAAAAAAAAAAAACCAGTCAGCCAAGGTGGCAGAGTGCACATGTACTTTCTCCAAGTTCTTCACATCTGAACTAGGCTGCATGCAAAGCTCCATGCAAACATGTCACTGTGCACCAACTCTGTCCCAGAGGCCAGCGCTTGCAGTCCACCAACGTCCCCAGGGCCCTGTGGGCTGGTGATGTGCTCGACCTGACCACTCTGTGCCTTGGGCAGATGGTGGCAACAGCCCAAAGCAGAACTGTCCTCCCTTGTCTGAGATGCCGCAGACTGTCCTTGCTAAGAGTAGTTTGTGTGACAATAAATGTTTCTAATCCTCCCAAGTTTTAAGTCTAGTTGGACTTCCCTGGTGAACACCCTCCCCTTCCCATTTTCAGGGGTGAAACAGTCCGTGGCAATGACTTGCAGGCCCTGGAAGAGAATTGCTTTTCAGGTTGCCATAAGCAAAACCCAGTTCCTATTCCTTGATGGTAAGCCTCAGAACTAGATTGGGGGGGCCCCACGTGGCTTTTCCTAGGAACTTAACTTCATAAGTCAACTAAAACTGCCTCATGACCCCAAGAGAAATCTGGAGAGAAAAGGAAATGGAAAGCTTACACTATGGAAACTTGAAATCACCCGTATCTGACAACACCCCAAGAAAGCAGCACCATCAGACCTGGCGCTACAATTTAGGGAGTTCCTCAGGGACCCTCTTACACAAAATCCCCTTTCAATACCCTGCCCTGAAGTCACCTCCCCTCCTACTTGACCTGGCATCTCCACTACCGGTCACTCCGTAAGTGGCTCAGCTCGCAGCACTGATTCAGCTGGGATGCTTTGGAGCTGAGGCGCTCTGGAAGGGGTTCCGAAAGCCACAATGACCGAGTTTATTCTGAAGCCAAGAGCTGACTCCAAGGCAAGAATGACAACCCTGAGGAATGGAGGGTGTGGTCCCTAGTCCAAGGTTGCTCTTCAAGCGACACACAGGACATGATCCACACACGGGGAGTCCTATACTCACCCCTGTCAAGGGCAAGTCCAGAGTCTTTTTTTTTTTTTCCAGAGCACTAAGAAGCCCACATTTGCTCAATATTTCAGTTTTCAAGGCACCCGAATGTCCAGTATATAATCTGTGCTGAAACAACATAGTGAGGTGGACAGCATGTTCCTAAAGTAAAGATGAGGCAGGCTGTCCTCTCCATTCATAACTGAGTTTAAACAACTCGCTGCAGTCAGAGTTAATCGTGGTGAGCTAAACACCAGAACTTCTGATGTTCCCACTCCCTGCCTGCTCCCTTCCCACACAACCTTGTTGAGCCACGACACAGATCCGAGAAGCCACACAGCCCAGTAAGACGTGGCCTGCCGCTCAAGATGAGCCAGGGTCTGATGGGATCATTTGCAAAGGGGTTTGTTATATAACTAAGGGATGTGTTTGGGTCATCATAAAATGGATAAAATATTTCTTTTGAAAGTTCTTTCTGGACAGTGAGTCAGAGGGAATAAGGGGAGAGAATGTCAATGTCTCCTTTAGTACCTAAACAAACCTCTAGCCCTGAGGACACCCCATCTCCCACAACAGCCATGACAGAACCAAACAATGGCTCTGGGAACTGTCCTTACCCCACAGAGAAAGGCATCTTGAGATGCCTGGCCACACAGCAGGCCTGAGGTTGAGACCATCTTCTGGGGAGGAGACAGTGACACTTAGGACATGGGGGACAGGTGAGGGGCAGGTAAGTGGTTCCAGAAAACCAGGCTCCAATTCAGCCAGCCCCAAACAGGGAGGGCACTGCCACCTGGCAGTCTCCCTGAAGATGCCCTTCAATGGCTCTAGAAGTGAAGAGGGATGTGGAGAGGATTTTTTTAGGGGCCCCAGGTACACATGAAAGATAAGAAAGATTGGTAAGAAATTGGGTCAAGCTGCATTCTTCCCCCACGCCACCCCCACCCCACTCTCCTGAGCCCATTTCCGGTATGTTACTAAATGGCAATCACAGAAAATGCTCCGGAACTTCCCTCCACAAGCTAACCCCCAGACATAAAGTCTAAGAGCAGAGTCTCCGAGTTGCAGACTGGCAGTCACCCACCTTTCTTTCCAAATGTTCTGAATCCCCACTGTGTGCCAGGCTTGGCCTCTTCTGCCCTGTGTTTTATTAGCAAGGGTATGGGGGTGAGAGGGGTGTGGGGGCTGACCTCTGTCTAGAAGAGGGGGTGACATTGACCCCCAAACTAGCTCATCAGGAGAGAGTAGACAGGAGGGTTAGCTTAACTTCCCAATCTATGCAATCTTGCACTAGGAAAACCTGAAATCGCCCATATCCGATACCACCCCAAGAAAGCAGCACCATCAGAACTGGCTCTAAAATTTAGGGAGTTCCTCAGGGACCTTCTTATATAAAAAAAGATATGACGGGGAGGAGGCCCTGTCAGTGAAAATGCCAGGGAGAGCAGCTGAGGTCAAAGTAGTAGCTGGATTCTTGGGACACTCCAGAAAGAATGCCGCAGAACAGGGTGCTGGTTGGTGCGGGGAGGGGAGAAGCTCTATGTGGACTCAAGTGTGTGCAGAGCCCTGATTTGGTCCAGGTACTTTCACGGTTCCCTGAGGCACACAAGTGACTGTCCCACAAGGCAGCTCCCTGCAGGGCCCCAGAGACAGCTGCCAGTGGAGTCCTCAGCTTTGAGCAGGCATCAGAATTCCCAAGCCTCACCCTGACCAGGCTGATTCTGAGTCTGCCCTGGTGCCCAAGAATCTGCACTTTTCACAAACACCCAGGTGGTACATGAATCACACTGAAAAGCCATCTCACACTGGCCCCAAGAAGAGTCAAGAGAGAAGGCCCAGCTGAGCTCCCCCGGGTGTGGAAGGCCACATGTGCTCCTGCCCAGCCCCTCAGAGCAGTGCTAAGAGCCTCAGCACAGCCCCGAAGCCCCACAACCACACTCGGCACTAAACAGGAAGCACAGGACAAAGATCTGCCGGGGCAAAGGCGTGGGGTGCTCAGAGGGCAGCTGCCACCCCCAAACCACACTGGAATGGGCCCCACTTTAACAGGCTGACGTGGGGCTGCTCACCTGTGCAATACATTTCTCAGAGTAGATGGACCAGCAAAGAGTCTAATGCACAGAGTGTCCCCAGCCAGAAACCGGGAATTTCCAGGGGAGAGGAGGGAAGAGAAAGGAGAATGGGAAGGAGAGACAGGAGAGGAGGAGAGAGGACAGAGGAAAGGAGAAAGAGAGGGAGAGAAAGGGAGAGACAGAATGGAGCCAGCAAAAACGGCCTCGGGGAACGGAGAGGCCATTTCCCGCTCTGGACACTCTGGAGAGGAAAGCTGAGTGGCGCCTGGGCAAACACTGCACCATGTGGGGTTCGGAGACCAGCTGTCTAATCTCAAGAAGTCGTTAAGTGAAATCCAGCGCCATCTCCCCTCCTGGCCTTGTGCAAACACGGATGGTGCTACCACTATCCCACTATCTGCCCTCACGCGGAGCCCAGTGTCATCTTTCATTGGGTTGGGGAGGGGGGGGGCGTGGTGGGGAGAAGGGTGGAGAGGTTGAGCTCACATTTTTTACACAGAGCAAAAAAGAAAGATAATAAGATCATAAAGCAGAAGAGTCTGAGGGCCTCCTGATGCCTCCCCACTTCTGAATGACTGACTCAGCAAAGAAAAAGTCCCCAGCCCCACAAAATCCAAGGGAGATGCTGTCTTGGGCTGTTTGGGGATGGGACTGGATTGAGGTGAGGAGACTGAGAAGGGAGAAAGAACCCATGATGCTTCTCCATCATCCGCCCAGGCCGCATCCAGCAATCCACACAGGGCTGTTTGATGTTGGGGCTTGGGGAGGAAGTTGAAGCCAAGGGAAGGACATCCTGTTAACAGCATTTCTGGAAAGAGATCAAGAGCCAGGCAGTGGAGAACAGCTGCGTCCATCTGATAAGCTAGGACGCCCCATTTCCTTCGGCACGGTCTCAGGTTTGTGAGACTGAGGTCTCAAGTAGGGGTTGGGGTTCAGCCCAGCTTTGGTGTCATCCCAGAGACCCCAAAACCTTCATCACAGACAACAGGCCTCATCACAACACACTGGGACAATAACACCGTCTCCAGCACCTGCTCTGCTTTCAGTTTGAGTAGCTCTCAAGAGGGACAGCCCCCAAAGGATATGGCTGGAAACTTCCTGGAATGGCCAATTCTGCCCTGGTCACCCAACTCCCAGTCACTTGACTCACTTAGAATTAATCAGTCAATGGCAATTACCATCACCTGCTGGGGAGCTGCCCTGACAGGAGCTGCAGACATAGGGGAGGCACAGCCTTGGGGAGAGGGCAGAAAAGGGTCAGTAAAAGAGCCACAGAATCTCCTACCATTTAATGTGGCTTTTTCTTGGTTGTTTGCTTGGTTGCTGTAGATCTTTGAGTGATTTCCACAGCTCCTATAAAGAAGTTCTTTCAACCAATTTCAAGGGTTTCTTTTTTTAAGATTTATTTATACATACAAGAACTGGGGTGTAGGCCAGAGATGGGGGTGGTGACAGGATTCACCAGAGACAGAGTGGGGAGCAGAACAGGCAGACTGACTGAAATACACTGCAGAGGAGAGCAGGGGGCAAGGCAGGAGAGGTCTGCTGCACCATGTGGGAAGCTCACTGGCTGAGGATTGAACTCGTGCTGCAGTGGCCACGAGGATAGCTCCACAGTGCTGAGACCTAACCCCTTGCACTACCAGGGAGGCCCTGAATTTCAAATTTACTTCATGATCTGTGGAGGAGTGAGGGTGTGGAGCTTCCTGGCTTACCATCTTGCTGTTGTCACTCTCCAAGGCCCATGAAGCATATTCCTCAGATAGTATAACTACAGGAGATAATGAAGGAGCCAGACTGGTCAGACTGAACAGACACAACTCTGTGGGAGCAAGGGCCAGGCTGGATGGGAACGGAGAGGGAGCAGGAATCCTGGAATGTCAAACTGAAAGTTGAGATTGTATTCCATGGACTTGTCAGGTACCTGCGAGGTGCGGAAGGCAACAAGGCTGAGGCAGAAGCCAGGCCTGCCGGAGGCTGCTCTAGGGCATTAAATTGGACTTGAAAGAAACAAAAGGTTTAGAGCACCTGCCACGGCTCCACCCACCCCCACAAAGCTTGGAGAATACTTTCAGCACGTTAAGTGACCAGAATATCAGCCCCAGTCCCAGGCTACCCGAGCCTCTCCCCTCAGTCTGAAGGATGAGTGGCCAAGCCCCCAACTACTGGACCCCAGACACCACACACAAGGAAGATAAATCAGCCCTGACAAGAACATGGCACCAGGCAGGAGAGGGCCTTCCTGCGATCAGCTGGTCCTCCCTCCCAGAGATTTCAAAACACTGGGAGGCCAGTTGAAAAAACAGCAGCCTGGACCCCTAGAGTCCTAGAATGCCCAGTAAAGGAAGTCGATGAGGGGCCAGGCCTGAAGGCGATTATTTATTTTCAGGAGGCACTGGTCTGGGTCCTGCCCAGAGCTGCGGGCCTCTGCGCTCATTCCCCCCGCCTGCACTGAGCGAAGGGCTTTCCATGAAAGAGAAATTAGAACTGGAATTCAGACCCACATTAACCTCCCCCACCCCCGCCCCAAGTCTCAGGGTCTCAAACTGACAGCTTTACATGACTCCACAGCTTCAAAACATAGCATAGAATTATTTCTAATGTTGAAGTTAGTTATCACCTACTGAAAGTATCTCACAAGTCGGACAGAAAGATAACCATTGCAGGACTGCGCTCACATGAGATGCCTCCATGGCGCAAATTCGCAGACAGACAGTAGAACAGAGATTAGCAAGGGCTGGAGGGGGAGGCAGGAGAGGGAGGAGTTACGGTTAATGAATGGGGGGTGACCAAGTTCCGGTATAGATATTGCAGCACAACACGTCAACATATTTGAGGTCACTGAATTGTATACTACGGATAGTTAAGATGAGAAATATTTTGGTATACGTACTTTATCACAACTAAAAAACCAAATTTTACATAAAACTCTGAGTTTCTGTTTTCTCTTTCAAGATCAAAAAGGACACTGTCTGACAACACAGGTCCTGGTTCGTTAGCGCGACCAGCAGGCATTGAAGCTGATGATGTCTTCAAGTGGGACAAGCGCAACTTGTCCCCAGGAGCTTCTGAGGGTGTGGATCCGGCCCAACACCCATCTCATTTCAGTCACCGCTGCCTTGTTCTGCTCCCTCGGTTCCTGCCAATTCCTCTCTTCTGAACTACCAGGGGAGGCCAGAAAGTGGGCGGCGGGGGCAGCACATTGTGCGCCTCAAGTAACAACAATAATCAATGGACAGGACAAGACTTTGTCTTTACCTGCCCAGTCACTCTGACCTCGAAAGCCTCTGACTTTGGAAGATCCAGAATGAGAAGCCTGGACTTTAACACGCCCATGTGGCCGTGATTTGGGAGGCCAAACAACCGTCCTTAGAACCCTGACTCCTGAGTCCACCTCCAAAGCACCCTGCTCTCTGGTGGTTCCAAGTGATCAGCCAGCCCCACAAACACCACCCCCTCGGGGCCGGACTTAGTTCCCTAAGCCCATGTCTAACTGCTGGAATCTGATTGCTGACTGCTTGAAATAGGATGAGCTTCAGGACATGCTATCCAAAGTGCAAAACATGGCACTTCTACCATCCTCACCCTCACCTGCACCCCAGTCACTACCAAAACACCAACCACTTAGAAAGCTCAACCTGAGGCCTCTGGGAAAAGTTCACAAGGATTCAGACATTGCCACTCCTCAGCAGGAGTCAAGTGTGTTCATAGAGTGGGAAATGTTTTATTTCATTTTCATAATCAAATACCTCCTTTCTCAATCCATCAAGATCTGGAATGGAAGACTCAAAAAGCCCTTTACTGATATTACTCAAGAAACTCTCAAAACATGATCTATGGGGAAGTCAGTATAAACTGAGCAAAGAGAATAGAAGACCAAACGCCACTTACTGACCCTGGATCCTCACGCCAGTCCCCTAACCTGATCGAACTTCAGATTCTTCATCAGTAAAATGAGGACAAATAACATCTACCCTCCCTGTCAGGCACCATGAGATACCGCGTCTACATTAGGACAGCATAAGAACTGTCTGTATCCTAGTGACTGAGACACTAAAGCGGATTCACGGCACACTGGCAAGGGACTGAGTCCAGTACCCAGGACTAGGCATACTGAATATTTTAAGCAGAAGGAGTTTGAGGAAATGGCAGAAGTAGGACGGGCACTCTGACCTTTCCCCCTTCCTCACCTTTCTTCCATGAAACTGGCCTTAAAAAGCCTCAAGTGAAAGGAGGCCTTCCTATTGTGGAGGATGGGAGCTTCCTTATCTCTGAAGACAGAGGGAATGCCCCTGCCAGGGTTTTAACAGTCCGTGTTCAATTTCCCCAGGCTAGAACCATCTCAACCTCTGACCTACCGCATTCCTCCCCACTAAGCCACTCTGTATCAAACCCAGCATAAAAATACACAGGTCCAACTATCTCTTCATTTCTTTATGCAGGCTACTTACCACCTAACACATTATGCAAAGGTAGATGATCTTCTCCTGTTAATCTGTCTTTGTCAGCTGAATTTTTAGACTCAGCCAGGGAACTTAAGACAGTCAAAGAAAACTTTTCCTCTCCTACAAACAGCATCATTGTTCTCCATCAGCATCGATCAACCTGCCTATAGAACACACCCTTTTGCTGGCTGGGAAACACAGCTAGTCTGTAAGTGGAAATTACATGCCAATTTCCAAAGACTGCATGAAAAAGGAATGTAAAACAACTTTTTTATTATATAGATGACTTATTGAAATAGTGTGTGGATCTATTGGAACAAATAAAATGTAGTACTGAAAGTACTTCTGCTTTTGACTTTATTTTACATTTGACATAGTTTTTAATGTGGCTACTAGGAAATTTAGTTACAGGTGGCTTGCATTATATTTCTATTGGACAGTGCTATTTTAGACAGCGCAGCCAGCTGTGGCTTCTGCAGAAGGGATTCTGTAAGGTAACTATATTTTCTTTAGCTAGAAAAGTAAAAAGGTTTACTGCTCTATTTCTGGGTAGTGTTGTGCCCTTAGGAAGCCCTGAGGCCCTTAGGAAGCCCCTTCCCCTCTCTGTGCTGAAGGTGACTCACCCTGGCTGAAGCCCACCTGCAAATCTCTGCCAGCTCCCTCATTTACCTTGTCTGGGCCACTGAGCTAGCCCAGGAGTCTCCATAAGGATGTGTCCACATCACCAAGCCCCTACACAGATCACTTTCCCTTGAGACTATGGACCAAGGATAGCTAAAAATGGCCAGGCTGTTACTACCTGTGCAAATGACCAGAGTGTTCCCCCAAGGGGGTTAGCTGCAGCCCCTCTTTCCTTCCTCACATCTCTGCCCACCCCTCCCCAGGGTTCATGCTTTTCTCTTTCCAAGACTCCAGCCCCTTCTTTCATGATAGACTCCAAGGGGCAGAATCAGACCTTTGGCAGTTTATACTCAGGGGGTGTGGAGGCAAAGCTGATACCAGAAACTTCAAAACAGAAGATCTCAAATTCTGGATAAAGTTGCTAATAGATTATAAACCCCAATGACCCTCAAGACACAAGGGGCAAATTAGAAGCCCAGAACCCTGTATTTTTGAAAAAATATATGTTCTCTAAACAAATAAATGCAATACTGAGTCCTATAAGAACTAAGGATTACTGGTCATTTGTTAAACAGGCGCTGGGAAGAAGAGACACTGCAGGTAGTCCAGATAAAGAAGGATCCCATAAGGCCTTCCTGGTGGTGCAGGAGCTAAGTCTTAGCACTGTGAAGCTATCACCAGCCACTGAAGCAGGAGTTCAATCCCCAGCCAGGGAGCTGACACACATGGTGCAGCAGACCTCTCCTGTCTCGTCCACTGCTCTCCTCAGCAGTGTATTTTGGTTAATCCACGTGTTCTGTTCCCCACTCTGTCTCTGGTGAATCCTCTGAAACCCTCGCCCCCACCTCTGGCCTATACCCCAGCTCTTGTATGCATAAATAAATAAATCTTTTAAAAAAGGATCCCATAAATACTTGCTTTAAATATTTGGTTAAGTGAATCAGATTCATAATACTTCCAAGTTGCTGGTCATAACCACTTTGAGACACAAGGAATTTCAGATTCACGTCCCAAGAAGACATAAAAAACAGAATTAAGACATGAGTTTTCCAGGTCTTCCCAAGGTTTCTAGACCTTGAAAATCTAGAGCAAGATTTCTATTCCATCGGGCAGGACATGGCTCTAAACACCAGGGAAGGAGTTTGGCACAAAGCATCCCCACTGCGTTCTGGCTTCTGTGTGTAAAAGAAGGTAAGAGCAGTGCCAGACACCACCAGGGCACAGCTCTGCCCTTCCATGGAGCAGGAGAGACTGCATTCTAGGAAATGCAGTCCTGTCTGGCTAAAAACACCTGCCACATTCTGATAACACAGCATACTCCAGGCCAGGAACTGCCCTAAGAAAGAATAGCTCCCCAGAAGCTGGTGGACTGATAGATTTCAGGAATGAGATGTGAAAAAAAAAAGCAAATATTCCAGAAGCTTGCTTTCTGCTGGGGGAAGAAAAATTGTGGGGGAAAGAAAACACCCCACTTTTTGTTTCTCTGCCTGCCCTTCTCTTACACTGTGTCACCTAGTCACAATCATCACTGCCAGTCACACCCTGCTGCAGAGTCACTCACAGTCACAAACAGTGTTGAAGTCAGAAATTACAGCTGGCCACACAGGCAGGTGCAGTTAGAGACAGTCTAACACACTCAGGCCCACAGAGATAAGAGACAGATTCCTCTGAACATCTACAAAGACTTCTACCCACCTGATTGCCAAACACGGCCACAGAGCAGGCAGTGGAAACCTCGTTGGCCCCGAACCAGACCGAAGCGATACGGGAGGGCATGCCCAGGATGAAGACCTGGGCCACGGAGCAGATGACCTGGCCCAGCATAGTGACTGGGAAGAGATGTGGCTTCAGGCTGCCCAACTTCACCCAGGCCCCCAGGCAGTTGAGAGCAGAGCCTGTGAGGGCAATGGTGCGCAGGCCAAACTTTTCCAGCAGCCAGGCCACTGGCAGGAGGAGCGGGATGTAGGTCAGCATGTAGCACATGGACAGCCAGTCGATGGCGAACGCGTTGACTCCGTAGAAGTGCATGAAGATGTTGCTGATGGAGCTGTATTGGATCCACTGGAAGGCATTGCACAAGGAGTAGCAGCTAAATACCAGGACGATCACCCACCGGCGCTTGCTCACCTTGATCACGCTGAGGTCCTCGGGATTACTCTGGCGGGGCAAGTCAACGGGTTGAGCCAAAGTACTCGGGTGCGCAGAACTGCTGGGGTGCACAGAGACACTGGGGTGGATGGAGACGCTGGGGTGGGCTGAGACGCTGGGGTGGGCTGAGACGCTGGGGTGGATAGAGACGCTGGGGTGGGTCGAGATGCTGGGGTGGACGGACACGCTGGGGTGGGCCGAGACGCTGGGGTGAGTTGAGAGGCTGGGGTCCCGGCTGAGTGCAGACTCCTGCGCGGGGCTGCCATCGTGTTCCTGCTGGTTGGTCTCTTCAATCACCATGACCCAGCCTCTCCTGGAGCCCTGGACAGGTGCTGAGGACTCTGGTAGTCTTAAGGGACAGTGGCCTCGGCTGGTCCCTCAGAGCTGACAGGGCACTTGCAACAACAGAATATACAGACCCCAGCCTGCCTAAAAGCCGCGAATGTTGCTCCTGCGCTCACATCCAAGCTCGGGTAATCACTTTTCCTTAGGTCTCTGCCCGCCAGGCCGGCCGCAGACGCCGCAGCCCGGTCCTAGCTGCTGGTGCCTTGGGTCTCCCCAAGGCGTTCTGGCCACTTTCAGTCCCTCCGTCCTGGAAAAATTCACTCCTTGCTTAGCCACTTCCCCGGACTCTGTTCGCTCCGGGGCGGGCTTGGGGCCTCGCCCCCTTGGGAGCACGTGACCGCCCCGCCCCCGTCCAGCTCAGCTTCCCTCCCCCCCCCCCCCGCCTTCTCCAGCTGGACTGGCCTGGCCATGCAGTTGTTTCGCCACAGTTTGCGGGATGCATTCCTCCCCCACGCCCCGGGCGCCATGGAAACCGTCCCGTTAACCCCCCACCCCCTGCACTGCCCTCAAATTCATTAGCTCCCTCCCTAGAAAACCCGCAAGAAAATCCCCTCTGCCCTTCCCAGGTGACCCTCCTCAAGTCCTCAGTGCCATTCCGCATCCCATGCGGTGCGCTGGTGTCAGGTGTCTCCAAAGTGCCCTGGGGCATCCAGGAGAAATTCGCGACTTTCCCCCTTTTGGCAGGGCTCCCAAAAGTTTGCTGAACTTTTCGTATAAAGAGATACTTAGATTTCCAGTTCGAGTTGCGCTCTTGGAGTAAAGAGGAGTTCAGACAACTTGCTTTGCTCCTTGCTTTCCAAGCGGTCTTGGTCCGGTCTTTAGGAATTCAGATGTGAACCTGTTAGGCTGGGCTATTATTTCCTGATGGATCCTCCCACAGCCTTCTAGGTAAGGACCCCAGGGTAGAGGAGGAGAAGAGTTAAGGCACCCTTAGGAAGCTGGCGGTTTTCTGGTGAATTGCCCCCACTGGCTTGGGGCTGGGGCTAGTCTTAGCACCCACTTAGCTGTAGGCTGCCACCTGCCGGTCATAGCCCCTTGCAAAGGGCAAGGCGTCAACTCATCGGCTCAGGAAGGCAAGCCGGCAGGGCAGAAGTGCTGGGGTCTTCTTCTAGTCCATTTCACCACTGCAGAAGCACAGATTCTCCCTGGATTCAATCATAGGCTTAGCTGCTTCTAGTCTGTTCCCGGTTTCTTCATCTATAAGATAATGATGATGAAATCATACTGTTAGCAGGCAGAATGAGGGGCACCCCAGGACCCCCAAACCTGCCTCCTCTAAATGGGTTCTGCCATCTGCTGCATAAAGGTAAAATATTCTTAGTATGTAAGAACTTTAATAGAAAAGAAGTTTAATACAACAGTGTGCAATAGAGAGAGAAATAGAGAGAAAAGATAGAGTATAGTTAAAATAGTTTCCCCATTCACCTGAAAAGAGAAAGCATGCACTGTACAAAAAGACTGATGTAAATATATATATATATAATTTAAAAAGATAGTTTCCCCACGAAGCACCCAAAGTTACCCATCCCCTCGAGGGTAAATGCCCAGCCAAACAGGGTCGGCCCAAAGTAGGGCCGTTGAGGCCCCAAAGCTTGCCACAAGTCTAAGGCACCTTCTGGTGGAGATCCACAGGAAAGGGGCAGAAGGGGACAGGCAAATCTGGGACCAAAAAAGCAAAACAAAATACAAGTCAAGATAAATCTGTCTCCCCACGGGTCTCTCAACCTCATCTCTGTCTCTGTCAAGTGTCTCCTTCCATGTACCCCAAGTCCCTGGTACAAGTCCAAGGTAGACAAGTAAGTGCAGCTTCTCTCTGCTCCACATGCCTCCTCGGAATCGTCCTCCCAAGCCCTCTCACCAGCCTTCTCCCAGTCTTTTTGCTTCTCTTAAAGCTTAGCTCCACCCTTGGGTGGGGCAGGGCACCTGGCACCTTCCCTTCCTATGGGGCTTACACTGTTAAACTACCAGAGTGATGTGTTGAGGCTTGAGTGAGTTAATACATGGAAGGACTTGGGAAATGCCCAGCAGATGGTGAAGAGCGCACGAGCGCTGGTTATCCTATTAGAAAGCTAGCATTTGGTGAGACTGTGCTAAACTTGCTTCCTGCTTTATCTCTTTTAAGCGTCACAAGAAATCCGTGATGTTGTTCCTGCTGCTCGCCTACATTTTAGAGATCTGGAAAACTACTGTCCCAGAAGTAACTTCTTACTCCCAGCTGGCTTTAGGAGTCATCATTGTCATGCAAGTCTGTATCCATTCAAGCTCCAGGCTGGAGACCAGCCAGTCTGCCAACAGCCCTGTGGGAGACCCCTGGATGAGAACAGTATCCCAGGCCCACTCCAGACCTTCTGAATTCGAAGCTGCTTTTTAAAGGATGTCCTGTGATTCATTTGTCACTACATTCAATTTGAGAACCACTGGGTGCCACCGATTTCTTCTTGTTTTCTATTTTAATCTTTAGACCCAATATAAAGAAGTTAAAAATCTGGGTAGTGGTTCACAATATGAATTGCATATTAGAATCATAAGAGGGAACGTTTAACACTCTCAATGCCCCACCAGACTCCACACAGTTGTCTGACACTTCCGTATTTTGTCTGTGCTAGGGATTATCTACTGACTTTCCAACATGACACAGAGATTTAGGTCTGTTTACTCCACTCGCATGTCCACCCCCCATTCACGATCCAGTCATGTCACACGTGCTTACATCAGCTTCCAGGGCTACTTGTTAGGATTTCCAGCCTGCCACTCACCACTGAGGTCAGGATCACTGAGAAATAGCCCCATCCCAGCACCTGCAGATTTAAAGCCCATCAGTGCTTCAGAGTGGTACACATGCACCTGGGTTGCAGGCTGATGCCTAGGAGATCCTGGGGGATGACCCCCATGGGGGGGGGGCAGTTAGAACCACTGGGCCCCAGGAGAGGGAGTGGTGCTTGGAGGCATTCCCTGGCTTTTGGAGGAAATTATGGGATCTTTCGTTATAATGAAATGTTTGAGCCAGGAACTCATACAAATTAAAAATTTCTACACTAATTTAATAACCCCTATTCTCAAAATTCCAATAATGTTTCCCATTATCCTCCAAGGAGCACAGAATCTTCAATCTTTTGCAAGATTGTCTAGGACCTTTCACTGTTTCTTGTCCCAAAGTCATTGTGGTCCTGGGAAAAAGCTCTTCAAAAGATAGTCTTTGTTTTAAATTGTGATGTCATTGGTCAGGATATATTCTTAACTTCATTTAAAGAGGAGGAAATGGAGTCCCAGGAAGTTGATGTGCATTACCACAGCTAATTAGCATCAGAACAAGAAACAATAGGCAGGTTTCAAGTTCCTTTCCTGGAAGCTTCTCCCATGCATGATGGTATTTTGCAATGTGATGCAATATTACATCATTCTAGGCTGATTTATGATGTTATTGCAGTCCTACTGGATAAATTTACACGATGAAACATGTAAAATGAATTATATGAAATATCTTCAAAACAAGAGCTAATAAAAAATTTTCAGGGTTATATTCATGTCCAGCACACCAAGATACTACAGATTAGGGCCTTTTTAAGTCAGTAACGATCTCAGTGTTGACCAATGTTATTGATGGTTTATCACCATCCAAACAGGGGCTTTCACATAGAAGACACAGAGTTTGTTGAGTGCATGGAAAGACTTTTGCTAATGAAATGAATCAAATTGAAACCCTGGATTAGTCCCTTTTAAAAACACACTTGGAATTTGTAAAAGTGTCTCCCTTTGTAAATCTTATATGTGTAACTTATACATGTAACACTGAATACTCACCACTATTCTGCCTATCTCCCACACTTGGAGGCTTGTGTCTGTCTTTATAAATCCTGGAGCATTTAGTGAAATAAGCAGTCCATCCCATGCTCCTAACACCTGTCTGTAGGATTGTGTTGAATTACACAACACCATGGAATTTCAGAGAACTGGGACGAAGAGGTGATCCAACAGGTTTTCAGAGAGATAAAAACAGGTTCCCTAGAATTAAAAAACAAGGGCCTCCCTGGTGGCCTAGGGGTTGGTTGTCTCAGTGTTATCATCACTACAGCCTGAGTTCAATCCCCGGCCAGGGAGCTGACCCACATGGCGCAGCAGACCTCTCCTGTCTCACCCACTGCTCCCCTCAGCAGTATATTTCAGTAAATCTGCCAGTTTGGCTCCCCACTCTGTCTCTGGTGAATCCTCTCACCCCTGCATCTCTGGCCTACATCCCAGTTCTTCTAAACAAAAACAAAACAAGGCAAAACAAAACAAAAAACTTTAAAAAAACAAAACAAAACAGGGACAGAGTGTCAACAGCCCTATCATCAAGCCTGACGCTGAAAGTCAATGAATGATCCTCTGAAGGCAAATCGCCTCCTACCTGGAATTTCTACCCAAAATGACACCGCCCAAAAAAATGGACAAAGAAGAGAATCAAACATTTTCACACATGTCAAATTTCAAACAAAGGTACTACCTTGTCCTCCTCCCAGGAAGCTGCTGAAGATATGCTCCACTGAACAAAGGAGGGAGCCTACAGCGAATAAGGCATCAGACCAGGAAGCGAGAGCTCAAATACCAGAGGCAGGTGGTGGGAATCACTGAGAATCCCAGGTGATAGCTCCGTGCCAGGCAGAGGAAGCAGCTTATTTAGATTAAAGCTGGTCAAAAGACCCCAGGGAAGATTTATTCAAGAAGGTGATGCTGATAGAATTGTGTTTGAAAACATTAAGCGGGAATACACACAATTGGGTGAGGTGTAGGGGTTGAACTAGTGGGAAGAACCACAAATATAGTAAAATAAATGGGGGGAGTGAGGCAATTATAAGCTCCATTGGAAACACAAAGTTGTCAAAGAAAAGGGGTGGGGATCGTGCTTATCTCAAATGACTCAGTGGTGAGTAGCAGGCACGAAGTCCTAACAAGTCAGCCCGGAAGCTTATGTAAGCACATGTGATATGACTGGATCGTGAATGGGAGGTGGAGATGCGAGTGGAGTAAACAGATCTAAATCTCTGTGTCATGTTGGAAAGTCAGTAGATAATCCCTAGCACAGACAAATCCGGAAGTGTCAAGACAACCGAGTCATTTAGAGCCATGGAGTTAAACACCAACAGACCGATCTAATAAGAGTTGAAAGCACTTGCCTCAAAGGAGCAGAAAAGCAAAGTGAGCAACTGATATTTCTGAGATCTGAATACTTGATTCCTTACCTATATTTAGTTTTAAAAAATCCCTAACATTTAAAAATACAATCAAATTGAATGGAGGTGAAGTTGCTTCCTTGAAGCCCAAGGGTGGTTTGGGGCTGTTGTCAGTTCCAACCTGGATTTTATAATGTCAGTGCTAAAATGGAGTCCCAAGGAACTACGCCTGGAACCCCACGGATGCCTCTGAAGAGCGCTGTGAACAGAGCCTCCCAGCATCATAATTTCATGGCTAACGTTTTCTTATCATTGGTAAATAAAAGAATGGCATGATATTTTCCCTTCAGGTCCATGAAATATGATGAAAGGAAACTTGGGTAAATGGCCAGACATTCTATGTTCAACTCTGAGGAAACTTACTGTTGTAAAAACGGAAATTAATTCTGAATGACAATATCATTTCATAGAACTGTCATCAAAATTACCTCAGATTGTCCTTTTCTGGTTGTTGGGGAGAAAAATGTCATGATAATACCATTTGTGTTCTGGTGTCTGCTTTGAATTACAATTTGGAAATGTTCATCTAAATTTACAAGGAATTGGGGCCTCCTTGGTGGCACAGTGGTTAAGCGCTGCACTGTGGAGCTGTTGGCAGCAGCGATGCGAGTTCGACGCCCGGCCAGGGAGAGTCCCACATGGTGGGGCAGACCTCTCCTGCCTCGCCCGCTGCTCCCCTCAGCAGTGTATTTCTGATCTGCCTGTTCTGATCCCCACTCTGTCTCTGGTGAAGCCTCTGGCCGCTCCACGCCTCTGACCTGTACCCCAGCTTGTATGTATAAATAAATAAATCTTAAAAAAAATAAATTTACAAGGAATTGGGGGCCTCCCTGGTGGCGCAGTGGGTTAAGTCTCAGTACTATGAAGCTACCAGCAGCCACTGTAACATGAGTTCCATCCCCGGCCAGGGGGCTTCCCACATGGCGCAGCAGACCTCTCCTGTCTCGCCCACTGCTCCCCTCAGCAGTGTACTTCAGTAGATCCACCTGTTCTGCTCCCCACTCTGTCTCTGGTGACTCCCCCCATACCTCAGCTCTTGTGTGCAAAAATATATAAACCTTAAAAAAAAACTGCCTAGAGCCCTCCCTCCCTCACACTCAGTATCCACTGGATGCCCATCTCCTTTTGGGTTCAGACTCTCCTGGCTTCCACCCTGATCCTGCGCCCTCCCCCCCCACCTTTGCTCTTACTCCTCCAGCTCACCACAATGCTGCACGTGGCTTCCCAGTCCTCTGCAGACCCCTCCCCTGCCTGGCTTCTCCAGTGGCTGCCTGGAGCTTGCAGAAGGTCCACACCCTCAACTCAGCACACAAGACCTCTGTGATGTCGCCCTGGCCACATCTCCCATCACCACCCACTCCCACTTTTTGCTCTAGGCAGGTGGAACCACCTATGTCTCCCTGCAAGCATTATGAGCACACCAAGCCTTGCACACACACCACCCTTCAAATGCAGAACAGGCATTGCCTCTTCTGAAAAGCCTTCCCCAGGGCCCTAAGTATGACCCAGGGGCTTCCTTCACACCCTAAATGGCCACATTTAAAAAAAATCTTTGGAGACCAATCCCGACCTGCGTGTTCTTCCCCATAAACTGAGGGACTGAGCCAGGGGACTCTCTTTGTCCTTCCTTCAACTTCATTCACACCCCAGGGGCCACATCAGCCTCCAAAGAGGTCACTGTCCCCACACTCACCACTCACTCAATTGGCTTCTCCATGAGTAGTCAGAGTAACCTCTCCAAGTGACAAATCGGACGAAGTTCCTCATCTGCTAATAACCCCTCTGTGGCTCCCCTTTGCTGTTAGAATAAGATCGGGGTGCAGGGAGGACGAGATCCCCAACCCTTGCTATGTAGCCTGCCTGAGTCTTACCTGCCACGTTAGAGCTATGCGAGCAAATTAATGCGGGATGGAGCAGGTAAATGGAGGCCAGAGGCCCATGCTGCTCCACGGATGGATAGAGCCTCTGCTTTGGAGGTTATAGGTTCAAACCTCTACAAATGTGTTTTCACACCATGCCCACCACCAGTGCCCCCATAATCCTTCACTATGTTCCACTGAACTGCTACCTGTCCCCACCCCCGTGTCCACCTTCATGGGGGCGCCTGGCCCCCTGTATGACAAATGCTTACTCACTTTAAGTCATCCACTCACTGTGAGTTCCTCCAAATGTAGCATGTCCTGTTTGTCTTCAAGCCCCAGCCTCTAGATCCATTTGGTCCACAGAAGGGAAAGGAAGGAATGATTGAATTAACTTCTGTGATGTCATTCCTGGGTGCGCCCACCTCCAGATGGCCTCAGCGTGACTGAAAACAATTTGGTTTGTTATGAACGCTTATGTCTTCTTTGCTTCTTTGCCTTTTTCTTTTCTAAAGTGCTTGCCCCATGGGGTTAGGGCCCCACTTCCACATCTCACGGAGCCCATAAGTTGGGGCAGTTGGGAGGGCATTTCTGTGCTGAGTGAGACCTCAATTCCTTCTCCTGCAGGATCCTCTCTGTTCAGAGATTCTCTGAGTCTCAAAAGGAAGGTGGTCAGGGCGTGCTGAGGCCCAAGGGAGGAGGGATACCCAGTCTCCTTAGAAGACAGTGCAAAGCCAAAGCTTCCTGCCAGGACAGAGACACGCTGGCTCCTTCCTGGAAACATGACTTGCAATCGATTTTTCAGTTCCCTGGAAATACACAGTTTTGTAGCTGGACAATGGTATTAGCTCATCTGCAAAAAAAAAGGCCCAAGTACAAGGGTCAGATTTTATTTCCTCAGCTGTTCATACTTGGGTGTGTTCCTGGGTGTTCACCCTGTTCTTCTGCATGTGTTTTTAAGTATTTTAATACTTGTCAATAATTAGAAAACCAAAATGTTTCTCCATAAACATGAGGGAAACTAAGAAACATGAGCAAAAGAGGAAGGAGATATTAAAATGAATTTACTTTTGCATAATCTATAGAAAGCCCAGGGCATGAGGCTTTCTTTGCATAATGAAATAGAGGAACTGTGGCGGCAGCTAGGTTTGTCGATTGTCAGGGCAATGGCACTCAGAGTGGCGAAGCAGAGGGACACCGACGGGCCAGGGTTAGGTGGTGATGGGGCCGTTGTGTTAGGGAAAGGACAGAGAGAGTCACCTGGCTCGGTCCCTCGGCTTGTGGGGAACTGTCTTCACGGCCAGAGAGCCTGCTTTCATTCTCTCACTCACTGATCTCCTGCAGGCCAAGCTTGGTGCTGGGAGCCCAGGAAATCAACAAACCCTGACCTCCAGGAGCCCACACATTAGTGGGGGGAGCGATATATGAGCAAATTATTGCTGGATGGAGCAATAAATGGGGGCGAGAGGGCTGTGCTGGTTCATGGATGGACAAAGCCGGGGGCCAGAGGGGGCTTCTCCGAGAGATGTTTAAACAGGATCTTAAGGGGCAGGTAAGACTCAGCCAAGCCACTTAGCAAGGTATTGGGGATCCTGATCCTCCCTGCACCCTGATCTTATCCTAACAGCAGATGAGGAACTTTGTCAGATTAGTCACTTGGAGAAGTTACTCTGACTACTCGTGGAGAAGCCAATTGAGGTGAGGGGGTAGTGTGGGGACCTCTTTGGAGGCTGATGTGGTCCTTGGGGTGTGAATGGAGTTGAAGAACTGAACACAGGCAGAGACAGGAGGCTGCGGAGGGATGGACTGGCAGAGATAATGGTGCCTGGCTGGGCAGGGGAGAGCAGGGGCAGGGAAGGCGCCAGGATAGAGCTCCTCCTGGGTTTCTGACGAGAACGACTGGGTGGATGTAGCAAAACCACTTCCACCTTTAAATCTTACAGAGATAAGCAAAGCGGTAAAGGCGACCCTCCCTACGGAGACCTCGGTCACTGCAGGAGCAGGAGGCCCAAGAGCCTGCTTTAAATTCAAAGTGTGAATTCCCATGAAAATCCAATAGTCAAATTTTATGGAAAGTAGCTAGTCCTGAATTCATCGTCTTGTCTTTCACGCCCTGGCATCGTGCCCACTGCAGGATGTGGGGTAGGACGCTTGGCTCCAGTTCACTTAATTTTGCTAATAAATAGATAATCAGAAAAAAATGAACAAATCCAAATTGAAGCCCAAGTACTTATGGATTGCCTTTAAGTTTTGCCAAGTAAGGGCCTCCCTGGGGCCACAACAGGTTGAGCACAGTGCTGTGGAGCTGTCCGCAGCTGCGCCAAGAGTTCTATGCCCAGCCGGGAAGATTCCCACATGGCGCAGACCTCTCCTGCCTCGTCCACTGCTCCCCTCAGCAGTATATTTTGTTCAATCTGCCTGTTCTGCTCCCCACTCTCTCTGGTGAACCCTCTCACCGCCTGACACCTCTGGCCTGCACCCTGGCTTTTACACATAAATAAATAAATCTTAAAAAAAAAGTTTTTCCAAGTTAAATAACTAGGTGAAGTTCCTGCCGTTGATGCCATCAGCTGCCCTGAGTCTCTCAAAGTGATTCCTGGAATTTCAAACAGGGAAATCAGCAGTGCTGAAATCAACAGTGCTTTTCACTGTTGAATAGCAACTGACAGATGCCCAACTTGAACGTGCTTAAGGTGAAAAAGAAAATGTTTTGAGAACACTGGTGGGGTTCAGAGCTCCCACACTTCAAGGAGGAATTGACCTGTCAAGCGGCAGAAGGGACTGCGTGTGGCTGGAGCCTGGAGGGCTACCAGAACCTCCTGGAACACGCTCCGGATTCTTCCCTGAGTCTCCCTGTCTCTGTCCATTTGGGGTGCTGTAACCAAAATACATTATAAACAACAGCAACTTCTTTGTCACAGTTCTAGAAACTGGGAGCTTTTATGATCTAGATGCAGTCTCGGTGTCTAGCGAGATCCCTATACTGGTTCACCGATGATATCCTTTTGCTGTGTCCTATGGTGAGAGAGGTAAAGTTACTCTCTGGAATCTTCTATCAGGAACTAATCCCATTCACAAGGGCTCCACCCTCATGACCCAACCCCCAAAAGCCCCCCTCAACATCATCACCTAGGGCTTACATTTCAACATGTGAGTTTGGGAGGGATAGAAACAGTCCACAGTACTCTGTGTGTCTACTTTCTTTTTCTCTCTTCCTAAAGATTAGTTTTCTTCACATGAGAGGAGGCCCGGCAGCCACAGCCCTAGGGTTTCATCTCTTTGCACCAACTGCCTGAGAGACTGCCCTGCCCTTCCTAAATACGAGTCCACTCCTGGACCCATCAGCCATGACTGTGGAGGGAAGGGGGCGTTCCAGTGGAGAAGGATCAGCTCCCAGAAAGAGAGGAGCCTTTAACCAGGCAGACGAATGGTATGTGCCTCCCACAATCATTAACTCATGTACTGAGAATCACATATCTTTAGAAATGAAATATCTTATGGAAACCACCTAAGTCCCTAGCAACCTAAGAAGGATCAGCAGATGAAGATGTGCTCACACACACACACAGTGGAATACTATTCAGCTATCAAAATAGATGAACTCTTGCCATTTGTGACAACATGAGTGGGCCAGAGGGAATGATGCTGAGGAGAGTAAGTCAGAAGGAGAAAGGCTCATTGTGTGAAATATAAAAAGAAAGTAAAAAACAAAACCAAAACAAACCCTTGGACTCCGACAACAGAACAGTGGTTCCCAGAGGGCAAGGAGATGTGGAACAGTCGAGAAGGTCGGTTGGTTGGTGGTAGGTGGTGATTGGACATTGGGTGGTAGGCAGGGTGGGCAGAGTGTAAAAATAGACATGGTTGCTGGGGTGAGAAACTACACCTGAAATCTACGCCATGTCGTAAACCAACATTATCCCCCAAAAGAAATAAATGAGCTATCTGTTCCCTATCTTGGTAGGCAAGTGCTTGGAAACACCCCCATTTCTTAATAAGAAACATCCCATTTTCCAGAGGACTGATGCCAGGGCACCCCCATGTTGGCAGCCTGCTGCCCTAAGGAGGGCTGGAGCCTTTTGTTCTTACCTGTTTACTCTGCACAAGGAGCTCCAGGATTTTAGAAGTTCCACGAAAACAACTTCTTCTCCAGAATGACTCCTGTTCTCTGAGGATGTCCTTGGCCTGCACGCATGTTCCCTACTAATTAAAAAAAAAACTTGTTCCAGCAGTAGCTCATTAATTTGTACAAGTATAAACACAATTGTGTGCTATTTTCTTGTACCTTTGCGCTTATCTTTAATAAAGCTTAGGCTGGGAGAGTGAAAGGCAGAGCTGCTCTCGATGGCGCTCCCCCCAGCCTCTCCCCACTGCAAGTTCATCAGTTGTCCAGGTGTCCGCGGCATCCCCACATTCAAGGGCTGCTGTGTCCCTTTAAATTTCATGCATAATAATGTCTGTGATTCTGTAGCTGATTCTAGAATCCAAACACAGCTTTGTGTCTTTGCACGTGGTATTTCCTACTCATGTGGGTCTCCATGTGACAGCTCACCTTCCGGTCTTCGCACCTTATTTCTCATTCCCTTACACCCTCCTTAGCCCCCAGGAACTTTTTTATCTGCCCAATAGGAGGGCACTTTCCAGTCTGCAAAGTCGCAGGCAGACCCCTCCCCGCTTGGTGCAGGGGTGCGTGTACTCATGGTCTGGTCTGTGTATATGAGGATTTCCGATGGAACGTGGGCGCACAGGGCTGTCACCCCCTGGAGTCAACCCCACACTGCGCAGTCCCAGGTTGGCCACCTTGGGAGGCGGAGCACACACCCAACGCCCATTTCCCGCCAAGCCCACTTCCTGCTCACTGCATTGTGGTTCCTCCTTGACACCTCCCCTCCCCAATCTGCTTCTCCTCTATATCATCCAGCCTTCCTCCCCTTAGCAATTTGGGGCCCACTCACCTGGTGCCCAACTCCTTAGCACCTCCTTTAGTGAGCCACACCCTGCTTTTGTCTCCACTTAAGCCTCCTCCAGGCCTTTCTAGGGCGTCCTCTCCTAACTGCCCCCCACAGGCCTATCCTGAGCCTCAGCACTCTGTCCTCACCTCACTCAAACCCCTGTCTGCCAGCTCCTTAAATTCAGTCCCGCCTCACTCTCCCTCTGCTTCCCTTTAAGGTCTCCAGAGGGGAACGTGTGGCCCCACTGGGCCTGTGAATCAGGTAACCACAGCATGTGTCGTTACTCACACAGTCTGTTTCCCTCTCCCCGCAGCCTCTGTGGCCCATGGGCCATGACTCAGTCTCTCCTCTGTGCCTGGGCCCAAGCAGCATCAGCGAGATTATTTTCCTCTGTGTCCCAGACACTCACTCATTCTGGACGCTGACCCGCTCCGCCATCTCCCCGGCAGCCAAAAGCCCGCTCCTGGTCCCCGCGTCAGAGTTTGGGTGTCAGAAGGAATCTGCGGAATGTTGCTATCAAGCAGTCCCTTCGTCCCCTTTGCTGAAGTTAGTGAGAGGTGGGAAGGGGACAGGAAAGGAGGCTGACACCGGGCAGGTGGGTGGTTATTCATTCAACAAATACATTCTGAGCCCTACGTGTCCAGCACTGCTCTCAGCCCAGGGAATATAATGGTGAACACAGGGAAGACCCTGAACCTGTGGGATTTTGCAGTCCTGTGGAGAAGACAGTGGGCAAACAGTGCACACAATCTCCAGGAAGATAGCAAGATAGAGAGAGGGGTGGTGGTTGGCCAAGGCCTCTCTGGGGAGATGCTATTTGGGCAAAAGTGAAGGAGGAGGGCTCCAGGCACAGGGAACAGCATGTGCAGAGGCTGTGAGGTAGAAATAAGCTTGTTATATTCGAGGCACAGCAGGAAGGTGAGGGTGAGTGGGACAGAGACCGGAGTGGGGGGGGCAGGCGAGCAGCCAGGCGGACGAGGATCCCAGCAGTAGCTCCTGCTCCAAACATCAGGAAGGTCAAGAGCATAAAACCTCTACTCAGGATACTCACTGAAGTTGGAGCAGGACAGGAACTAATGGCCAGAATTGGTTCTTAAGGCAAATGGCCCCACCCACTCAGTGGACAAGCCCCGGTTGAAACAAGGGGCAATCTTGATTGGAAGCATCATATGTTCAATTTGGTCTCAATGCCACCAGCTCTCATCCCCCATGTCTTCTTCGATTTCCCTTCCTCTAATATCGAGCCTCCTTATGCCTTCTTTAACCTCCTGTGAATCAAAAAAAAAAAAAACAAGACCTTCAGAGAGAGAGCAGGCAAAAATTCTGTCTACATGTAACTGGCTGACAAGACAAAAGATCGCTTTTGAGGAATACTTGCACTTCATTTGTAACAAATACCATAGACTATATGAAAAATACCAGAATAAAGTTTGGGGTTCCTATGCCCTTGTGATCATGTTCCAGGGGCAGCCAGCTGTCTCCCCAAGGTTGCCCTAAATCAGCATTCACTGTGCTCAGAATGCACTTGACTTGGCCGAGCACAAGGGGGTCAAAGGGGCATTTTGACTTATTATTTTTAAAAAACCATTAAACTTCCAACCATTAAAAAAATGATGACATAATGTATCTACGTCCTCATTCCACCCCTGAGCTACATCCCAGACTCATTCTCACTCCTTTCTCACCATCAATGACACTTAGCAGCAGAGGAACCAGATCAAAAGGCCCTTGAAGATCAAGCATTCTGCTTTGTGTCCAGCAGGCTTACTTCCTGCCCACAGGAGGACCCCCTGGTTCACCAAACTGTGACAGCTGATGGGAGGTTGTGACTCCCAATTCAATGCTGCATGCCCTTGGCCACATTCTCTTTAGCAATCGTGATTCTTGAGTCTTTCTTGCCCGCTGTGCTGACCGATAAAAGAGTTTTACCTTGGGGGTCTATGCCTGGGTTTCAGTAAACTATAAACCCCTGAAATTGTATCATCCTAATTTGATGAGTACCTCTATATTTTATAAGGGGAAAGGAGGGACCCATAGTGTTATCAGATCTTCAAAATAGTCTGATGATCCCCCAAAGCAAAAAACCACTAGTTTAGTTGGGTAATCTAGAGATATCAGGTAACAAAATCTACGTTGGAGTGAGTCATCTAGTATCTGTCCTCACTAGGTAGATGGTGTGTTGGGGGCGTAGTAGACTGTTTTGTTCTATTTATTTTTTTCACTATGGGCAACCGGTCTATGTAGCACCCAATCTAAAGTGACTTTCCTGATACAAACGATGCACTTGGAGAAAACCTTTGAGGACTAAACAGAGAAATTACTAGACTAATTGAGGGCAGAGTGTACACGGGGTCGGTGGGACTGTCCTTCCTTTTGGGGAAAGATTATCCTCTCTCTACTGGCAACAGGATTTCAAGAACCAGGTCTAAAAGGAAAACTGAGCTCTGGCGTCCATGTTGCAGGTGACCTTGGCTTTGGAAGAAGATCCAGGAAGAGCCACGGGAAGCCAGAGAGTGGGAATTGCCTCTGCTTATCTGCCCCACTGTTGAGACTGCAATCACTTGGCAGCATGTGGCTCAGATCCAGGTAACTCCTCACTGCCTTAAAGGTCAGGAAAGCAGCAGTGCTGACGCAGGCCCACACTGATTCTTGAGTCATCACATCTGCAAGACAGAGCTGATAAAAACAAAGTTTCATGGGGTGAGTCAAATTGGGAGGGGGAGTGGTAGGGCAGAATGGCAAGATGAACGCTGCCCTTGGAGTGTGAGGATCGTGGCTCAAGTCTCTGCTGCCGGTCACATGGTCTCTTTGGACCAGCTCTTTGCATTCATTAGATAATGCAACATCAGATGCTTAACATGATCCCAGGTGCCCAATGGAGGGGATTGTGCCCAGCCTGCTTTAAGGCAAAAGTCTTGGATCCAGCCGGAACAGATGTGCTCAACCCTGACCTTCACAGTAAATGAAGTATCTTCAGAGGTAGCCTAGAGAAGTCAGGCTTATCCCAGAGCTGTTTACTTTTGGGTCTCTGTTCGTTCATTTATTCAGTAAATATCGCTTCAGAACAAAGCTAAGGAAGGAAATGCCAGAACTGGATGTCAGTTCTCTGTATTTAACTTCCTCTGTCACAGGTTGGCTGCCAGGTGCTAGCAGTAGACCTCTGAGTGTCCTGGTCTCCGTTAAGCTGGGAAGTGAGGGTGCTGCAGGGAGAAGACAGGACCTTGAAGCTTTGTCTCTACAGTGCTCCACCTTGTCACTAGGTGGCAGCACCAACTCAAGGCTGCTGTCCCACAACCCTGCTCTGACCTGAGAAGTGCCTCCAATTTGGTATATAGCACCATCTATAGCTCCATCTATATAGTTTGGTACATAGCACCGTCATAGCTCCAATCTATGGCAGCAACAAGTTTGGATCCCATCCCATCTCTGCACATGACCTTGGCAAACCATTGAACTTCTTTTGAATCTGCTTCTTTATCTGTAAAGTGAGTGTAATAACAGCTCCTCAAATAATAAAGTGAACAGCAAATGAGGTAAATGTTTGAGGAAAGACAACTGCCAATCCCTGTTCCTGGAATAGTCTTTCATATACCTTTAATTTCCACCTTTTACTCTTTCAAACATTTCAAATGTTTAAAATGGGCACATAAACATTTTGGGATGGGAAAGTGCAAAGGTAGGGAGAAGGTGTATAGTGTGATTTTTCTAGAACAAAGCCAACTAACTTTTCCCCTTCCTTGGGATTTTAATTTTTTATTGTTAATGCATGTTAGCTACCTGCTTTGTGCAAAATCCTTGGCTAGGCAGGGACAGATGGGGTGCAAAGAATCAGGAGAAGATTCATATATACTGGAGAGAGTCCCTCCCTCAGGGACACCAAACTGATACTGTTACAGGGCAGGGAGACTGGCACCCCTAGAACCCCCAAAACTGCCCATTCTAAATAAGTTCTGCCATCTGCCGCATCAGGACAAAACATATAAGACCTTAAGTGGAAAAGAAACTTTAATACAATTAGTGCAATAATACAGAAAAGACAAAGAATATAGTTTCTAAACTAAGCACCCAAAGTTACCCATCACCTCGTGGGCAAAAGTCCACCCAAATGGGACTGACCCAAGGCAAGGCCCGAAGGCCTGCCATGAGCTTAAAACACCTTTCAGCAGGGATCCACAGAAAAGGGTCAGAAACAGACAATTCTGGGAGTGAAAGAGCAAAATCAAAACCAAGATCAACGTTGCCATAGTCACCTCCCCACGGGTCTCTCACCCACATCTGTCTCAGTCAGCCCAGGCCAGTGCAGCTTCCTCACATGTCTCTCTGCTCCTCGTGCCTCTTCTGGCCTCCATCCTGCTCTCTTTCTTCCTCTCTCTCTCCTCTGTCTTCTTATCTCTCTTGCTTAGCTCCCTCCTCCCTTGGGTGGGGCAGGGAAACTGGAACACTCCCCTTTCCTGAGGACCACCCTCTTACAATACCAAGGTTTCTCCCAGTGCAGTTGAAATGGCTGTTAAAATATTTACATACTGGCCGTTCAACAGCCCCCGCCTCAGGACCCCTCCATGCTGCAATGCGGGCCTTCGGCGGGCCCCAGTTTCAGCGTCCATTCTGATTGGCCATCGCCTGAACCCGGCCGCGGAGTAAGGCCTCTGAGCAGACTGCCTGGGCTCCTCGAGGAGTGGACTGCAGGGAATGGGGATGAGTCCTGGAGGCTCAGTTGTAACGCCCAGTGATGGCTTTCGAATTAGAGCCTGGGGTTCTTGCCAGAAGCGGTAAAGAGTCCTCTCAGGTCAGACTCACAGGAGGCTGGTGCGGGGCTGGCTGAACGCCGGTTTCTGACGGAGCACCAGGCACCCCAGAGCCTTCTCAAAACGCAGTTTATTTCTGTTGGCCCTTGAGAATTAGGATCCAGTGCCCTCCTCCCTCTCCTGGGAAACCCTGATGTGATTCATCCTTCCTGAGGTTTGGGTTTCTTAATAGGCACTTACTCTGGCTGACTAAAGCAGAAAATGAATTTTGGTGGAAAGATATTGCATGGCTCACAGAATCCAAAGGAAGGTTGGAGGAAAAAACTCTGAGTAAGGCAAGGCTCAGGACAGTTCTCTACCACAGAAATTCTCTGGTTAGGGCTCCTACCATCTTTTGGGTCTTTGTTCTGCTCAGGAGTCAGATTTCTGGGAGAGTCTCATTGGTCAGCCCTGCTGATGTGATTGCGCCTTGGTCAGATAAGGCAAGGTACCTATTGACAGCTCCACCCACGAATTGATGTTCTTCATAAAAAGGAAGTGAGGGTGATTTAGCAAAAGAATGATGAGTGGATCCTGGGTGGCAAAAAAAAAAAAAAAAAAAAGCAGCTCTGAATACCTGCATCTCAGGCCTAAGTTCAATGGCGCTCTGTTTACACGGGCGTGAGCCCCAGAGGAAATTGAATCCTCCTCCTGGCAGTACTACAAACTTGGAGGCCACCAGGTCAAACCAGTCAACTCTGGTTCCTCAGGATTTGGGGTTCCTATGGTCTTGCCCCTCCCTCCTGGGTATAAACAGTGAAATACAACTCCCTAAGAGAAATGTAGATAACTTTAAACTGAAGTAGAAAACCCTGGTGAATATGAGGCGCTTCATTCACTCATTCCCTTATCAAAGCAACAGTGGTAAGTTCTGGCTGTGAGGGCATTGGGGATAGAGCAGTAACCAAGACTGCCAGCTTCTACCTGTGCTCATGAGTTAGTGAATGGCCTGTTTAGACAGCCACTTGCCTGTCTACCACTGGTCACTCCAGATAGCTTTGTCCATGGTGTAGGCAGACATTTCCTCTTTATCATTGTCTCTCAGTGGTCTCAGAAGAAATTAACATGACCGTCAGAGTTGAAGTTCTGGTAGGAGAGACTGCTTAGGAATGTGGCCTTTTTCTGTCTTAGTCAGAGGATTGGTTTGTAGGCATGTGAGTGCGTTCGTGTGTGTGTGTGTGTGTGTGTGTGTGTGTGTGTGTGTTTGCACACGCACTCTCTTGAAGGGCATGGACATGGAAAGCCAGCTAGGCAGGAAGGCCCACTTCCATTGTATATTATCATGGAAGAGGGACTTTAAGAAATAGAAAAGAGACAGCTAAGGGTAGACAGAGGTGAATTTCCTTTTAACAGAAACTTGTTCAGAACTCCACCTTACTTTTACTTTAACACTGATCTTGCCTTTTTCTGACTGGTCACAGGTAGACATAAGACTAAAAGTTAGATGTGGGTCTAGCTTGCCCCACATGGGCCCTTCTTCGCAGTCTCTGCCTTCTCCATAAGTGCTTTTGCTTAGAAGATCTGCTGGATGCTTCCTGTACATCTGCTGGACAAATGTTTATTCTGTTATTTGTATTCCATTATCAGAGTCAGAATTGATATGGATTATACATTCCTAGAAAGCAAGTGCCATGCTCCATCCATCTACCCATCATCCATCCGTCCATCCATCCATCCTTTCACTTATTCAGTCAACAAATATTTATCGAAGTCTTCCTGTGTAGCAGGCTCTTTGCTACTGTGCATGGGGTTGAGCATACAAAGGTAAGCAAAACCTTTCCCATCACTGAATTTCATGGTCTAATGGTGGAGACAAATGTTAACCAAATAACGACACAGATAAATGTAAGATTTTAGTCTGTTTATAGTTATGAAGGAGAAGTATGCGGTTGGTGCTATGAAACCATGTGATGGCGGGGATCTGATCTAGTCTGGGAATCAGGCAAAACTTCCCTGCACGGATATCTGAAGAAGAGGTAGGTGTTAATGAGATGGAGGGGAAGTACAGGGTAAAGAGAGGCGCCGCTAAGGCTGAACAGCATGAGCAAGACTGAAGTAGGAGGGAGTGTGGACAGTTGGGGAAAGGAACACAGGGAGTACCAGGATGTGAGAGTGGTGCAAATGAGCTGAGGCGGGGAAGACATAAGGTCTTATGGGTCCCAGAAAGGATTTGGGTCTTTACCTCAACAGTCCTCTTGGTAACTCTTAAAACCCCAAACTTGCCACTTGTCAGCAGTTTTTATGTGAATACTGCTTGCTTTACTTAGAGATATGGTCGTGGCGTGGGGGCAGGAGCTGGTACTGACCTAAATCTCAACCTAATTTCACACTCCAAATGGCAGAAATCTGAAGAGCTGATCTCCAGGAAGTGGGTGCCATTCTCTGATGGCAAGACAGAGCGCTTAGTGTCAGTCTCTAAAAATGCCACGAGGTAGGGAAATGAAATACGCTTTTTACCTTTCAAAACTTGGATGTTCTCTAGCAATAACCGTAAGGGGAAATTTCAAGGATGTTCCTGGACTTCCAGTCTTTAGTATTTATACCCTATTTTTCTAGGTTTTATAAATATAAAAATATGTATTTAAACAAAAGACAAATAATTTGTTTTTGGCCAACACAGAGGCTTTGTCTCTTTTTTACCCCCTTCTTCCTTGTCCTCTGTGTACATTAAAAAGTTCCAACATAGAAAATAAGCAAATATTAATATACTGTGTACCTAAACAAGAGTTTTCTTACCAGCTGTAGTTTTTTTTAACATTTTATTTTTAAATTAAAATAAAATGGCATCATAACATAAGTTTTAGGCTCAATTTCCTTCTATTATGAAAATTTATTTATTTTTAAAGGAATAGGTATATACATATATATAAATAAATAAATATGCATATATATGTTTATAAAGGAATATATTTCTGTAAAGCAAGATCACATATATACAAAATTCATTTGTAAATGAATATGTGTGTGTATATTTCCATTATAATAAATGGAAACCCACTAAACCCATTACAACACATGTATACCAACTAAAGTAAACGTTTTATCCAAGTGTCACCTAAAATCATACTGAATCCCAGTCACTGTGGCTATCGAGTCAGATTTTGAAAAACAGGTAGATTTCAAAAATGAAATGTGGTGTGATAAAGTCACCAATTTCATACCAGTTAGATCAGACTCACTTCATGCTACTTTGTGAGGATAACCAAGGGCTCTTACTAAGAATGAAGAGTCCAGACCTCCCTGGTAGTGCAAGAAGTTAAGTCTCAGCACTATGAAGCTATCCGCAGCCACAAGTTTGATGCCCAGCGAGGAGGTAACTCACATGGCACAGAAAACCTCTCCTGTCTCACCCACTGCTCCCCTCAGCAGTGTCTTTCAGTAGACACACCTGTTCTGCTCCCCACTCTGTCTCTGGTGAATCCTCTCCCCCCAACACCTCTGGCCTGCACCCAGTTCTTTTATGCATTAATAAATCTTTTTAAAAAATGAAGATTCCTGGGCAACACCTAAAGAGACACTGGAAGATGATAAAGCGATTCTAGGCAGAGTAAACAGTACATGAGCAAAGACTTAGTGAAAAGAAAGAGCCAGATGTCACCAAGAACATGAACTTCTGCTTGGCTAGTCCACAGGGTTTATTTCCAGTAGGGGCAAGATAGACAAGGGTGCCAGGGTAGGTTAGTGGGCTAAAGATTAGTGCTCTGGAAACACTAAGGCAAGCTGCAGGGTTTCTTAACCTGTGGGCTTTATAGTTCTTTATTGTGGGAGTTATCCTGTGCATTGTAGAATGTTTAGCAGCGTCCCTGGCCTCCCTCTGCCAGGTGTCAGTGGTACCTGCCTCCCAAGTTGTAAAAACCAAAAATGTCTCCAGACACTGTCAGTGTCCCTTGAGGATCAAAATCACTCCCAGTTGACAACCACTAAGTTAGGGGAATGGTTTCAATTTCTTGTTTGGTTGTTTGTTCCCTTGGCTCCTGTATTAGATAGAATTAGGTAACCTGCACTTAATAGTGTGACTGACAGTGGTTAACCAAATAAACCCTTTTTTATTTTCATTTAAAAGAAATCCAGAAGTAGGCCTTCCAGGGGTTGTACCATCACATTTCTACAGTTTACCAGGACCTAGAATCTCATTTCCTTCTTTGAACATAGCCAGGGTTGTCTCGGTCCTAAAATGGTTGCCCTACCTCCTGCATTGCAACTACCTTCCAGGAAAAAGGACCGTGGCCACTGAGATGGATCTACCTTTAAAAGAACTTCCCGTAAGCCTTACCCAGGAATTTTTGCTCATCTCTCATTGACCAGAAAGTGTCACAAAGTCATTTTCTATCTGCAAAGGGGTCTGGGAAATGTCATCTCTTTAGCTGGAAACATTGCCATCCTAGATAAAATGAGTGCTGTGTAGTAAGGAAAAGGGGGAGAATTGCTCTCAGAGGACATTTGTCAGTCTGTCACTTCTCCCAACCTTGGCTTCTGGGTACAATGACAAATTCAGCAGTCTCTCTACAGAATCTCTCAATCACTACAGAATCTCAAAATCTCTCAGAAGCAGCCAGACACACTTCCCTGGCAGCAATGGAACTTACACAAATTTCCCAAGTGAATTTCTCTAAGGGCAGACTCCTAATCTCTGACTGCTGGTAGATTGTTCAAACCAGGATAATTTTTTATTCTACTTTCCTGCAAATAGGTCAATGCAAATCACATAGCAAGAAGTAAAAAAAAAAAAAAAAAAAAAAAGTTTTTAAAGAGGAATGTATCTGTTGCCTCCCCACCACCATCTCCCACTCCCCCTGCACCCACACAAGGCCACTGCAGTACCAGGCACCTACATGGCAAGAATTTCATTAAATAGCTCCTCTGCACACTTGCTGCAAAGTCTGAAATACCACCAGGAAGCTTCCATCCCTTTGGGTTAAGAATCACTCTTCTTGGTGCCACTTAAAATGCCAATCCCCTCTGACAGAGATGAAAGGTGATTAAATCTTTGCCACCTGAGTGCTGATCTTAGTTCACTAGCCCTTTTCCCTCCTTGGAATTCCTGAGCAGCTTGGGAACTCTGAAACCTGTGGGGGCAAAGGAAGCCAGACACCGCAGAGAGATGGCTTGTTTGACTCCAAACGAAGTGGGGCACAGTGCCGGCTCACCTCCTTTACTGTAAAGCCACCGCCGCAGCTGGGACACTGGCTGGAGGTATTAATAAACACTGCTGGTAAGTTTGGGTCCAGTAGATGGCAACCCCGTAAACTTTGAGCTGACTTTGCCTCCCTTTCTCTCCCCACCCACACTTCTCAGCCCAAAGACTAAGAATCTGGCTTTCCCGTAATTTGCTTTGACACCAGCTCAGGGAATGAGCTTTGCTGGTAAGAGCTAAACACTGAGGATGGCAGGTGGGGAAACAAATATTCCCCAGGAACACTCGCTTCAAAGTGACTGAAAATGATGATGTTATCGAGTGCCTATTTCTTGCTGTGTGGAGACTTCCTGTAGCCTGGGCTTTTCAGGAAGACGCTGTTGTCCTAGAGCAGAGTTACAAGCAGGTGCCACTTAAAATGCCACTTACAAGCAGGCCCTGGGGTGCCACCTCTGCACCTGGACAAAAGAAGTTCCTGCTCTGGATTCCCCACATTGCAGGGTCTGGCCCTGGCCTTTTCCTATTACACCCCCTTGCCTTGGGCCAGAGTCTTTTTTTTTTTTAAGGTTTATTTATTTAAGCTGGGGTACAGGCCAGAGGCATGGGGCAGCGAGAGGGTTCACCAGAGACAGAGTGGGGAGCAGAACAGGCAGATCAGAAATACACTGCTGAGGGGAGCAGCGGGCGAGGCAGGAGAGGTCTGCCGTGCCATGTGGGAATCTCCCTGGCCAGGCGTCGAACTCGCATCACCGCTGCTGCCGACAGCTCCACAGCGCAGTGCTTAATTGCTGCACCACCAGGGAGGCCCCTAGGCCAGAGTCTTTAGGACCGAGGGGCCACACCTAGCCAGGGCCCTCACCCCCATTCTAGACCTTTCATTTTCTCTTGGGACATGCAAGGCCCAGCTGAGTGGCCCTGCGCGGGCTCCCATGAGCTGTAGCCCTCAAGCCAACACATGTTCTCAGGAGACAAAACACTGGCGTGTGCACCCCAGGAGTGAGACTGGCCAGGGCATGGCGTCCGCAGGGGAGCGGATGGCTGGAACTCTGCCTCAGGCCCGGATGCCCACCCCGTGAACACGATGTCTACAGGAAGAGCCAGGAAGGGACACCAAGAGGTAAGTTGCAGATTGGGGGTAGTTTCTCCCTGTGCCAATTTGTGCTGATGGAAAATTTGGAAGGCTCTAAGAATTCTAAGTTACACCTTGCCTTCCAAGTTGTTGTGAAGATATATTTATCAAGGTAGGAGAAGTGAACATATTTTGTTTAATATAGTTAACCTATTTTGTCAGCCTGAATTACAATGTGCACAATTCAGACAGATGGCTGCCAGCTTTAGCAGGTAAGCTCACCTTCCCAGTTTGCCACACTCACCACCGTTCCCAGTTGTCCTCTATCCAGTGAGTTTCATGTATTTACAGTGTCTGCCTGGCACATTTGAATGTGCTCTGCGACCCACCAGTCTGGGAGAGCCACCCGCCATCAGTAGGAGGCTGGACACAACCCAGAAGATGAGACATCAGGGTCAAAGCTCTGGAAGTTCAAGTCTCTATTCCTAGTTGCCCCTCCCTGTGTGGAGATGAGGTCAGCACTGGCACTCAGTCGGCTCAGTCTTCTGATAACTCTACCAACTGATCAGAAAGGAGAAGTGGAACTGCCGGGGGTCATTAGAAAGTGGAGAATGAAAGGGGAAGAGCAGTCCTTGCTGCGAGGTAGGAACAGGACACGTGAGCTCTGCACTGCTGGTTCTGACCCTGCAAGCCGCTCAGAAGATGCCCAACACAGGTCATGTGCCTCCTGCGGGGGTTTCTAGGGGAAAATCATAGCGCTAGGGCAGGGGTGGGGAGAGAAATCTCTGATTGGAAGGAGCCCTGTCCCAGCCTCTCTCAACAGGTCAGCACTGGCAAAGCAGCTGTGAAGGAAGAAGGACCCAAAACTCTGCTTCTTCATGAATGAAAATCAAATATCCTATGCAGTGTCCCCAACATCCAAGGTGACTGTTGGCTTCTTTGCCTGTTAACACAGGAGCGGGAAAGAGTTTCCCAGAGCACGAGCTGCCAAAAGCCAGGCCTGAAGGAAACTGCTGAGCAGGCTCTTCCTCACTGCAGCCCTTGCCCTCCTCCAGAGCCCAAGCCCCGGACAGAAGTCTCATTTGCCAACTTTTATTGGGAGAGCCAAGCCTCAAAAATGGGGTTCTGCATCAGAAGCAATGTTGACACAAAGGGCGGTCTCCCGGGCAGTCTGCAGCAGGCCCTAAGGCCAGTGCCCACACTCAGCCATCCACGTGCATTAACTTTGGGGGTAAGGGGCCCCGTGGTCACAACGCGCCCTCAGAGGCTGTGGCGTTGGGCTCCTCCCATTGACAGTCACCTCCTGTGGCCTTGACCGCCTGCTGGAACATGATTTCCAGGCCTCCGTGGGGCTTAGTCATCGCGCCAGCCCAACTCTGGCCTGTCCTGGTGAGGTAGGAGAGACACAGGTTGAGACCTTCAAACCAACCAGAGCTGTCAGCGGCAGGCCGAGGAGGAGCGGACCCAGAGAGACAGGCCTGCTCTCTTCCCCTGGTCGCCACACCCCCAGATGCTACCAGCAGGAGGCAGTGGGCAGCGGGAATCCCTCAGTGCGACGAGGGATGACACTGAGGGTGGCTGCTGAGGGGCTGAAGCAGATGGCCCGCAGGGTGGTCTTTGTCGTTTGTGTCCCCACCTGGCTCAGCAGGGGCCATGTGTGTGGGCCGGTGCGGTCACTGCTCCCAAGTGGTGGTGGGGGCAAGCCTGGAGCGTGCTGTCCAGGGGGCCGGGGGGCAGTGATGGGGGTCTGTGCAGAGCGGGTGCACCTGGAAGCAGGGGATCAGAGAGCTCTGGTGCAGGCTTTGCCCAGAGGGGTGAACTTGAAGGCCTGAAGACGACCTTGTGTTACCCGAACCACCGGTGCCCTCAAACCCTGCTCAAGATGGCGGCCTGCAGAGCCTCCCAGGGACACACAAAGTTAGCACAGTTGCATCTCAGCTTTCAAGGGACGTGGACGCTTCAGAAGACCATGTACATCCATTGGCAGGAAAATCCCTGTCTGCCTAAGCCCCATGGTACCCCCAGGAGATCACAAGGAAAGCACTGGCGTCCGCGAGAGGGGTACCCATGTCTTATTCGCCATCAGCCGGGGCCAGTCGTCTGCAGGGAGGTGGGCAAGTGTGGTTGTGAGAATGGGCAGTGGGAGGACCAACCTGAATGACCACTCCACAGAATGGTGTCTGGGCCCTCTCCCTGACTAGAGGATGGCTAGGCGACGAGCTAGAAAGACGAGGCAATGAGAAGAGAAGGTGGGGGGTCAGGGGGCTCAGGGAGCATTGAAAACGCCTTGAAAAATCTCAGCTTCCCAAGTAGATGAACAGTCCGTGGAAAAGAAGAACTATAATAAGCGGAGGGTGCAGAGCTTGAAGGGTCCTTGCGGCCAAGAACAAAAGGCCGCACAGAATCGGGGGTTCAAGAGACAGTGTAACAGAAGGAAACTGCCTGGCCAAATTGGCTTCTTTTTAGACATTTATTTAGAAAAATAACGCACCCTGCCCTCATCCCTCTGTGCCATGGGACTTGGGCCTTGTGTGTGGCACAACTCTAGGTCAGGTCCCCAGCCACGTGGGTCCAGTGTACGCTGACGCGCGCTCACGCTGCTGGAAGGCCACACACCTGCAACTGCTGCAGCCCTGTGCTCAGTCCTGCCCGGGCCTCTGCCTCCGGGCAGACGGAGAGAGGGCCCTGAGGGGTGAGCGCGGCCTGACCCCAGTCTGTGTGCCCCCACTGAAGCCTCCCAGAGCAGCTGGGAGGAGGGGCTCTGTCTGTCCACCTCTGGAAGCTCAGGGCTGGAAGCGCGGGGAGCTGACGTGAGACTGGTGGAAGGCGTGGGCACCGTACACCACCTCGGGGGGCGAGGGAGTGCTGGTGGCCAGCACCGAGCACAGGGGCTCGTGGCTGCTCAGCACTGATGAGAAGTACTTCAGCTCCTCTGTGAGCCTCTTAATCTCCTTGCGCAGAGCTGCGTTCTGTTTCTCCAGGTCTTCACTCTCCTGTGGGGGAGAGATTGGCATTGAAATTAATACTGGGAAGGCAGCAAGATGAGAGGGCAGCATTAGCTTTCCATTAGCCCAGCCATGGAGAAGGACAACGGAGAATTTTTCTGCACACGAATGTGTGCCTGTGCGCACATCTATTTGCCTGTGTTGTGCGAATGCACGGGAGCCTCTATATAAGCACGTGGATCTGTCTACGTATCAGGGTGAGCCACAGGCAATTGCTGCTATTTGTCTGTTTTGACCTGTAAAACAGTTACATACAGTCCCACCTAAGAGAGGTGTCTGTGTAAATGTGTGTGTGAATTTGTGTGTGTGTTCCCTGTGCCCTGCGCATGTGGATCTCCGTGAACGTGTACGTGGGTAAGTGTGGCAAGTGTGTGTTTAGGCTGGCCTAAAAAATGAGAACATTTGTCATTACTGATTTCACCCCATTCTACTCTACATGATACCATGTGTTCTCCAAGGGGTCCCAGTTTTTGCATTGTCTTTGTTGTAAGAATCCATGGGGAGTTACCCACTTCACCCAGTTTCTCAAATATTTAGGGTCTTTATAAGTATGAAATGGTCAAAATCCACGACAGTCTTCTATTCCACTCATTCTGCTCACCCCTGGGCCTGTTTCACTGTACTTTGGGTATGTTCCAAACATGAGTTCTTTCTTTTTTCCAGAAACATCTTACCCCTATTGTTTAGATACAGGAAAACTCCAGGTAAAAGGAATTGATTACTGATCACATCAATTCATCAACAGGTGCGCTCTGGTAATTAGCATTTATTGGAAAATAGTTCCAGGGAGTCATATTTCCAACGTGATTTTCAGGTTCACTTTCCTTGACTGGATCAAACAGACTGCCTCTGCTAGTCACTGCTGCCCACAGAAGGAGGGAAAACATCACTGAGACACAATACATTACATTTCCATTTTAAAAAAGCAACTTCATATTTAGAGTCCAGGTCTTATTTTTCTAGCCTGATTTATGTCAGCATTTCCCAAACTTGGCTATCTCGCTAGAATTAATTTGAGAGAGCCTCTATATTATCAAAATTATGGTATTAGGCTCTTCCTGAAGTCTAGCAATGTGAACTCAGTGGGTTTGGAAATTGGGATGAATTCTGCAAATGCAAATTTTCGCAAAGCACCCTAGGTCATTCTAATGATCAGGCAAGTTTGAAAACACAGGTTAAATATGATACCTAATTTGTTTCAATTATTCAACACTTTCCTATTTGTTGACTGCCTGGCACATAAAATGAGCTCAAATGTTTGTTGATTGACTGGCTGATGACATCCAACTGCTGGACTAGGAGTGACTTCAAAAACTATAGTGGGGAGTTAGCAGATGCAAGATCATTTGACATTTAAAATTTATCTTAAAATATCCAACAGGGGCCTCACTGGTGGCACAAAGGGTTAAGTCTCAGCACTATGAAGCTATCCACAGCCACTGCAGCACGAGTTTGATCCCCTGCCAGGGAGCTTCCTACATGGCACAGCAGACCTCTCCTGTCTCGCCTGCTGCTCCCCTCAGCAGTGTACTTCAGTAGATCTGCCTGTTCTGATCCGCACTCTGTCTCTGGTGAATCCTCTCAGCACCCCACACCTCTGGCCTACTCCCCAGTTCTTGTATGCATACTTAAATAAATCTTTTAAAAAAATATATCCAACAGGAGTAAGAGCTTCTGAGAGAGCTGGTTACACTGCCAGTTGCCCTAACCTACACACCCAGGGGTTCTTTTTCAAGTGGTAGAAGAGCATATGACTCTGGCCTTACCCATCTAGCCAGCTCCCATCCGTTTGTGAAGGACAGATGAGAGCATGCTCACCTTCAGGCTGGCATTTCCTGTATGTGGCACTGAGCTAGAAAATGTGCCTAGGTCAGTACAAAGAAAACCCCCATCTCTAAGATGGGGTGGGTGTGGGATACCAAGGCCAGTGGTGGAGTCAGAGGTACTGGCTTCTTCTGCAAGGTGTGGCTGGCTCCTTCAGCTCACCATTTGGTTGTTTTCGGGCACATCCCAGAAGGAGGGCATCCCCTCTTTACCGAAAGATAAGATAAAGCAACCCATGAGACTGGGGGATGTTTGTAAGACGGGAACTGGGGGCCGGGAGTCCTGCCCCTTCCTCTAGCCCTTTCCTCGCCCCCTCTGAGAGTTTCCACTGGTGACAACATTTACTGTAAATTCTGTGCTCCAGAGAGCCTGGGCAAACCCCAAGCAGAAGGGAGGGGTGGGGTAGGCGGGCCACAGGGACCAACCGCCCTGACCTTCTCCCCGCCTAGAGGCAGGCCCAGCTTTCGGGAAGTGACAGCAGCTTCTTCCTCCCTAAGCAAGCTCTGCTGAGCTCTCTCTGGCTTGCTCATTTGCCTCTCCCTACCCACCAAACCCGCCCGCAATCCCCCTTGACTTGCAGATCCCAGAGTTCTAGTTGGGGATTTATGACTGCTGCCACCTCTAACCAGAAAGCAGCCACCTGCGACAAGAAATATCTTTACCTTGGGAAGAAAGACTGCTTCATGCTGGGGCCCCAGAGAAACCAAAGGCCATGCAGCCAGCCAGCCTCTCACAAGAGGAAGAGTTTGACTTCTCTTGCAGAGGAAGTGGCTGATCTGGGGCCTCATCCCTCCAGTCCCCACCTGCCGCTGCTGGTCCACCTGACCAGGTGGGGGCCACCTTCTCTCTGACAGCTCTGTGAGGGGCTAACTCAAGGCCAGATTCCCCCTCCAGAGGCACAGTGGGTCCAGCATATATGACCAAGAAGGACCCATCTGCAGTAACTGGGGACAGGGTCCTATGTCCTGTCTTGCCGAATGGTGACCCTTAGTTGCTCCCTCTGTGAGCCCTAGTGGCCTCACTTTAAAGCAGGAAGCATGGACCAAAACAGTGATTCTCAGCCATGGCCACACACGAGATTTAACAGTATGGAGGTCCAGTCCTGATTTACCAGTTAGGGGGAGCAGCCTGGGTACTCGGTTGTTGTTAAATCCCAAGGGATGCTAATGTGCAGTGAATGTGGAAAGCCACGGGATTAGAAGAGCTCTAAGCCCTCTCCAGCTCTCAAATATTTCAGATTCCAAATGGGCTCCCTGAGTGTATTAACAAACCAAAACCTCTAACTCCCAACAATTGGAAAGAGAGAGAGAGAGAGAGAGAGAGAGAGAGAGAGAGAGAGAGAGAGAGAGAGAGAGAGAGAGAGAGAGGGACACAAAGATGTAAACTCAATTCATGTAAGAAAGATTAGTAGGAACCAATTTTTTAAGAGAATAGTCTAGTTCAACTTAACAGATAACATGTAGTAAATGCTACTATTCTATCATATTATAACTCTTTTAAGTATTTCATAGTTATCATTATGTTTAGTCTCTGTAGCAATGCTATGTGACAGAAAATAATAATATTCACATTTTGCAGAAGAGGAAAACCTAAGGTACAGAGAAGTTAAGCCATTTGCTCAAGATCATGCAGCTTGTAAACTGCAGCCCCAGCACTTAAATTGGGGCCGTCTGGCTCATTCAGAGGCTATGCCCACCAGCCTCTCTTGCCTCTGAAGTCTGTTTCAATCTTACACTATTTGGTGATTATCTCCTGGGAGGCTTCTACCCTGTTGACTTTCCAATTTCGTCTTCCCTCTTTTCCCACCTCATGCAAATCCAATGCTAAAATTCACAATTCGCAATTCACCCTCACCTGTGGGGGTCACCTGATGCCACTCCATCAGGAACCACAAACAACTTTGGGGTAGCTAAGGAGGCTTCATGGGGGCGTGGGAACATTCTGGGAAATTCCCTCCTGGAGGGGCCAAGGAGGAGGTCACTCAAAGGACTCTCGAACATGGGGAATCCCCAAGCAGGTCCCTTCCCCACAGGGAAGCCAACTGGGACCAAGACCAAGGCCTGGTCCAGAGCTCTGACAGGGACTCTGCAGGCCTCTGAGCAGAGCTCTGTCCTCCTCTCTCCCAGTTCTGTTTAGTGCCTGGACCTTCTCCTTGAAGTTTCTAGCCACAATTTCCAGAGAGTGAAAACAGTGCCCGTGTGTTTTCTCCTCAACAGAACATACTATCATTTATTGGGAGGGTGACCTTTTAGTTGCCATCCACACTTAAATAAGAGAGCAGTATGTGACGTTTATCCCTCACACCAGCTATATATTCAGTCTCCAGCAGCTTCCAACTCCTGTCCACCAAATACTGCCTTAGGGTGGAGCCCACCATCCTGGAAAGTCTGAGAGTGAGAGGTAGGACCCTTCTTAAGCTACTCTAGAAGTTGATTATATTCATGCTTAGCACACCCATGCCTACCTTTCTCACCAATTCTGAGGAAATCAACCCTGACTCCTACTCCTCACCCTATGAGGAAAGAAGAGGAATCACTAAACCACAGGTTTTTACACTGAACAATTTGTTTGAATCTGGAGAAATCATCACTGTCATGCCTTAAAGCTGAAGCTCTAGGATAGGGGCTTCATTATCAACAGATGCTTAGTCACCTCAGTCATGCCTTCAGGATCCTGTCTAGGGTCCCATGGTCTTCTCCTTGGCTTCAGGACTGATCTCCTTGACGTTGTATGTGACAAACACTAAAGGTTGGCTCACTGGGCCTCTATTCCAAACTCTTTCCCCTTGCTTTCCCCTAGAGAGGCTGGAAAAGAATATCCTCAAATGCCCAGCTTCCCTTGCAGCTAGGGGTAAACATGTGATGGAATCTGACCAATGAGAGGTAAACAGAAGTACCGGTGGGTAGGGGTGGATAGTATGTGGAACTTCCCTTCCCAACTGAAAAGGCAAAGCCTCACCAGGACAAAGGCCATGCTCCCTCAACTCAGATTAATGCCAGGAGGTTCAGTGGCCACTTTGCAGCATTGAGGATGAATGTCATAAACCAGGGATGGCTGAAGAGAGAAAGAGGAGGAGTTTGTCTATTTAATGACATCCTGATATATCCACTTCTGAAATTTTTGTATTTTAGAAAAGTAAACCTTGATGTATTGATGCCTCTGATCATTTTCTGTGACTGGTAGCTGAATGTAATCCTGACTGATACTTCAATTGGCAAGTTCAAATATGAAAAACAGACAACTAATAGTTGCCATCAGTACCAAAGTTTGAATTGTTTGTGTTGTTCTTTGTTTTTTAAACTGTGGGGAGCCTGGACAGAGTGTCTGAATATATACCCATATAATTGCTCCAGATTCACTGCACATACTCTACTGCATACCTGAGAGTGACCTCGAAGTTGGCGCCCTGATTCACAACCCTAGCTTCACACTGAAATCATCTGAAGAGCTTTGAAAAGAATCTTAATTCCTGGACTTCTAATTAATTCCCATTTAATTCTTCTGGAGTGGATCTCAGACGTCAAGATTTTAAAAAACTACTTCCAGGTGAGCTTCCCATGATCATTTCTGGTTCCTCTTAAAAATAATATAATAATATAGTACATTTAATTTCATTAAATTTAATTTATCACATGTTTCTATATTTAATTTAATATTTTTGTTTTATTAAATACAATTTATTTTCCAATATGTAGTATAAGTAATAGAAAGAACTTTAAGGAGGTGGGAGAACATTCACAAGTCAAAAATTTTTTCTAAAAGTAAATGCCTGTTTAAGGCAGAATGACTTACTATTATATTATTTTATATTTGGTGAAAACAATTTCAAGTAGTTCAGAACAGTTCATTCTTATGATGGGAAGGCAAGAGGCAGGGCACCCACTGGCATTTCAGTAATGATAACTATCATGGAGCCCTAGATTACTGGGCTCCATGAGGGCAGGAATTTATCATTCCCTTCAGTTTTGTCCTCAATTACTAAGACCCTGGCCAGCAGGTAGTAAGTGTTCAATAAAATCATGTTGCTTAACTGTCAACTGAATATACAATCCTTCACCAAAATCTGATGTGCATCTGAAGAGTCTACTAAGTAAAAAGGTGAAGTCTATCAAAATTCGGGTGGGGGGATTACTTAAGCAAGCATTTGAGTACTTTCCTGCTCCTACTTTGTAACTCTGAGATAGCTACAAATGAATGCAAGAGATTAATTAAAAAAAAAAAAGTACAGGTCAACCCCTACTTAACAACCCATTTGTTCCCCAAACCAAAGCTCTAGAGTGGGGTAGCAGATTATACACTTAAAGAGCTCTGCACGTAATTTCTCTACCTTGGACTTGACCTTTCCCATACAAACCAAGCAAAGAGAACTTGACCAGCTGTGGCGAAAAGCCACAACAGTGACTCCTGGAAATAAGGTTATGTGTTTTCACATATGATCATGCATTGGATATCTTCATCTGGTTGATTTCTAGGAAGAAGTTAGGCTCTGCATTAAAAAAAATTAATTAATTAAACCTCTCTGCAATATAAAGCGAAGAAAAATATTGCTGTTTTTACATTTTCTGTCTCATTTAACCCCCAAACAGTCCAGTGAGGTGCTATTGCTCCCCATTTTATAGGTTTAGGTTCAGATAGATCTCCCTCAGGCAGGATTTGAATTCATTTTGTTGACACCCCTACCCCCTTCACCCTGCCTCAGTCGGATTCCTGTTCCCTACAGCACTGTGACCTTCGTTCCCGGCCCTTCTCTCTCCCGCACTAACTGGCCCCTTCACCTGCAGTGCTCAGCTTGGCCCCAAGGCTCTGCGGAAAGGACCTTTCCCCACATCTTCCCAGTCTTTCTCTTTGACTCAGATTTCATCTCAAATGTCAGGGCCTCAGAAAAGCCTTCTTTGAATCTCTTCAAAAGCATACTTCACTTCATACCATTAGACATTGTTTATTTTTTAATCCACTCCAATTAAATGTAAGATCTGTGAAAGCAAGGACTCATCTGTCTTATCTCTGCTGTATTCCCAGTGCCTAGAACAAACCATAGATGGCCCAATCTATACTTGTCTAGTGAAAGAATCATTTCTGCTGATGTTAGCTCTTGCATTGGCAATGGGGCCTGGGCTTTTATAATTTTCTGTACCACTTCACCCCCTTAGCAATGAGGCAAATTCTTGTATCTGTTAAGAGCCAGAATACATTTTAGTTACAGAGAGTTCTATTGCAGAAATTGCATTTGATTCCAGGAATTTAATTCCTCTGCTTGGCTCTAAAATATGTAACTGCCCTCGGACTTGCATAAAAGTGCCAGGTCATACCCCTTAACCAGATGAGTACTGGGACAGTCCCAGTTCACACCTAGTGCCTTGGTGTCATTTTTACTAGTGCACCTTTCACTCTCAGAAGCATTCCCTTTTGGGGGATAAATTATAAGATCTTCTTCCAAAACCCAACCCCAAATTCTAGCTCAATAATATTTTCTGTGACCTTATCCTTGATTTCCTACAGAGTTCACTTAGCTCTCTGTTACTTTTGAATAAAATATATACAGCATAACTACACTCAAGCTATTTTTAAAAAATGTACACACCCATGACCCTAGTGCTCTAACACAACAATTGGCATTTGTATATTGTCATCTTGTCCTTTTCGGCAAACACGAGTAATTACTTCAATAAGATCTCACAGCTCACATGCAATTTTGTCACATCTACATAATCACCAGAATTATTATTTTTTAATGGCTACATCATCACACAGATGATCTGCAAATCACTTAAAATGGTCTTCTCATGTTGGACACTTTGGTTGCTATCAAAATGTTATAAATAATGCTGCAGTGAACATCTTGATCCATAATGGTTTTTGCTCAATAGTTTTCTAGGACAAAATCCTAGGAGTGGATTACTGGGACAAAAAGCACACACACCGTTCCAGTTCATAGTAAATATGGCTGTCAACCGGGATTTATATAAGATACACCATCACCAGCTATACTCATCAACTTTACAACAACCTCATCGGCATTTAGGTGTTATAATTTGTGATTTTTTTCTTGTCCACTGTTGTTGTTTTTTTAAGTTTTCTTAACTCCATTTTAATGCTATAAGTTATTGATTACTAAGGAGAAAGTATACAACTTTTTGTGTCTTTTCCCCATAACAACATTCTCGGTTAGCCATTTTGCCCCCCAAGAGATGGGCAAGGTCAGAAAGTATTTTTGGTTGTCACAACTGGGGGGTGAAGTAGTGTGGCTAGTATCTAATGGGTAGAATTTACATACAACGTATTAAGACACCCATTCCCCTCCCCCCCACACACCAACAAAGAATTATCCAAGTCAAAATGTCAATACCACCAAGGTTGAGAAATTCTTACTGTGTATCATTTTCACAATCAGAATAGAAAATTGGGTTATTTTCATTTGGGTAGGAAAAATATTGCATAAACTTTCTACTCATAGCCTCTGCCCACCTATTTACTGGTGTTCTGATGTTTTTCTTTAAAAGGATGTTCTTTCTACAGTGTAAGTATAAATCTGCCTTTTTAAAATGTGATCATGAAGATGTCTTCTGAGTGGGCAGCTGTCAACTTCTGACCTGTGATCTGTATTAAGTTTGGACAGAAATTCTTTTCAATGTCAAAACCAGTGTGGAACTGACCTCTTTTCAACTATGCCTCCAAACTTAACCACCTGATCTACTAGGGACAAGCAGTTAGGGATGGTGGATGGCCTTAACATGTTTTTACTTCCTATTGAAAATTGTCTAATTTTTTATTCTGATTTACAAAATGGTACACATTTGTCCTTAAAAAATACCAAAAAAAAAAAAAGTACTAGGAGGGAGGTAAACATCTCAAAACTCAATCACTCAGAAATAATCAACATTAGCATTTTATAGAGGATCCTTTCAGACAGGCATGCAAACATGGCCCAACCCCACATAGTTTATACTTCTTGTAACTTGTTTTTTGTCCATGCTGTGCTATGTCATGGACATCATTCTGAGTTGATAAATGCAAATCTACATAGTTCTTTTTTTTTAAATGTATTTTTTTAAGATTTATTTATTTTTGCATACAGGCTGGGGTACAGGCCAGAGGAATGGGGCGGCGAGAGGGTTCATCAGAGAAAGAGTGGGGAGCAGAACAGGCAGATCGACAGAAATACACTGCTGAGGGGAGCAGCGGGCAAGGCAGGAGAGGTCTGCTGCGCCATGTGGGAATCTCCCCGGCTGGGCATCGAACTCGTGTCACCGCTGCCAACAGCTCCACAGCTCAGCGCTTAACCACTGCACCACCAGGGGGGTGCAACATAGTTCTTTTTAGTACCAATATAATATTCTATGGTAGGAACACATCATAATAAAAACTTAACCCCCTATTGACCATCTCTCCAATTTTATAGTTTTGATAAAAAGTTTACTGTTCACAGATAATGATGAATTGAGCACCTTTGCGCATCATTTTTTCTTTAAGCTCTTATAAGTGGAAGTGCTGCCAAAGGGCATCTCACACAGGATGTTAATATTTATTGCTACACGGCTTTGTCAAAAAATGATCCTAGTGGGGTATATAGAGATGTCTTTGCTTTCTTGACTAGGGCTTATGATGGAGGAGTAAAAAATGTAAATTTTGAAGGGTGTTTCTTAAAGAATAAGAAGAGCAAATTCATGAAGGAAGTCAAGGGAGATATCAATTAGGGAAGATGAAATTCATTTTCACAAGAGACCAAAGGAAGAGGCACTTAGAGGTGGTTAGGAAGATGAGCTCTAAAGTCAGACAGAGTCATTACAAGCTGTGTGATCTTGGACAAGCCACTTAACCTAAGATGTAAATTATATAAAATAAGGTTTTTCTACAGATTAAATGAAATACTGCAGGTTGAGCTCTTAACACACTGCCTGGTTAATAGTCTTGGATTTTTTCGTACGTTTTTAATAAGATGAAGTTGAGAGCAATGGAGGCCCAAAAGAGAGGTCTCTTTTCTGTGGATCATTGACTGATTTTATACCCGACTTAGTTTAGGGGGAACTGGCCAGAACATTCCTTTTGAAAGTACATCTTTCCTCACAGCATTATGTGAAAGCTCCATGTCTGCCTAATTGCATAAATGACACTGTGACATTTTTATACCCTGGAACCTGTCGGTCTTTCTTTTTTTAAACTAGTGTGACATTCCTTCAGGAGCCAGCTCTAGGCAAGCACCCGTCCCAACCTCATCTCAAGTTCTAGCTTTCAAGTTTGTATTTACTCTCCTTTTTCCCAGTTCTACACAAGGCCAGATCTGACTTGTGGACACACAGTCTGGGGCTAATATTACTGTCTGTACTTTACTTTTAGTTTTTTCCTGAGTAAATCTTCTCAATTCATCTCAACTCTTTCTCACAGACCTGGGGCACTAACTCAGAATTCTTCCTGCTACAAGCCACCGGTGAGCCACTACAAGCAATAGGATGCCCACACAATTGAAAGTATCTGCCATCCCTCAGAGGGGCTGTGACCTTAGGATTACTCAAATACCAAGTGACGGTTCTTCCAAAGGACTGAGCTATTCTTGCAGAATGTTCAAGGGATAAATGTCACTATGGAAGACTATTCCGTGTTTGAAATTAAACTTGGAAAAAATCACATGTAATCATGATCAATGTTGAGAATTTAAATAAACATTTATACATTAGAAATAAAAGCATATGATAAAATCATCCAAATTATATTAAAAGGGTAAAAAATGCAGAGAATCTCTCTCCTATTTTAGATCTTTAGTCCTACTTTTCAGAAATAAGTATCATTAACATTTTGGGGGCAACCTATTTTAAAAATTTTAAGTCTATGCACATACATGTTTATCTTTTTATGAAAATGTGCATGGCAACAAATAATGTACCATGTTCATATTTTTCACTGAAGAATATAAAAGTTTGATAATCTTTTCAGTTTTACACATGAAGATGTAATTCATTATTTTAATAATGTCATGGTATTCCACTGAATGGACAAGCCATACTTTATTTAATTGGCCCCTTACTGATGGATCTTTAGCTTGTTTCCAGTCTATGCCATAACAATTCAGCAGTGATTAGCTTTACATGTACATGATTGTATCATCTGTGGGTGCCTTAGTAAATAGACTCCAAGATAGAAAATTGCCAAATTACAGGGTATATGCACTTATAGATTAGATGGGCAGATTCAATATTGCCCACTAATGGGAATATACTAACTTATGCGCCTACTAATAGTGTGTGATGGAACCTGCTTCTCCATCGCCTTAGCAACATCGTGTGTCAGAGACATTATTTTGCCATTGTCAGTCAGGGGACTCTCGCTGTTGCTTTGTCATTTCTCTAACTAAATGGAGTCTAACATCTTTCCCATGCGCTCTCTCTCTCTCTCTCTCTCTCTCTCTCTCTCTCTCTCTCTCTCTTTCCTATTCATAATCATTACTCATTCTTCTTTTGAGTTGTTAATCATTTTCTTATTCTAAGAGCTCTCATATATTAAGAAACTATGCCCTTTTTGGTCACATGTGTTGCAGATATTTTTCATAATCTGTCATTTGCCTTTGATTTTGCATATAGCATTTTAAGCTGTATAGAATGTGTTTACTTTTTAACGTATAAAGATAATGTACATTTATCTTTTTCTTTATAGTTTCAGGATTTTGTATGTTATCTGGAAAATACTTAACTCCGAAATTAAATTTTTTTTTAAGATTTATTTATTTATGCATACAAGCTGGGGTACAGGCTAGAGGCATGGGGCGGCGAAAGGGTTCACCAGAGACAGAGCGGGGAGCAGAACGGGAAGATTGACAGAAATACACTGCTAAGGGGAGCAGCGGGGGAGGCAGGAGAGGTCTGCCGCACCATGTGCGAATCTCCTCCGCCAGGCGTCAAACTCGAATCGCCGCTGCCCACAGCTCCACAGCGCAGCACTTAAACACTGCACCCGCAGGGAGGCCGGAAATTAAATTTTAATGCTCATATTTTTCAAATTTCCTTAGTTTATTTTTTTGTACATTCAATATGTGAGTGTTGTATTAAAAATGAAGAATCTTTTTTCCCACCTCAAATGTCTAGACAATTGTTCCAGTTCTATTTATTGACTAACTCAGCTTTCCTTTACTGTTTGAAACATCATGTTAGTCATTTTGCATTTGTTTTGGGAATTCATATATGTATTTGGGTCTTAAATTTGAGTTTGTTTCTGGGTTGGTTTCTAAATTCTGTTCTGTGCCACATTGCCTTCTCCACATTGTTCTGACACCTATATTTGTGATTTACCTTATTTTATTTAAGATTTATTTTTATTTTATTTATGCATACAAGAACTGGAGTGTAGGCTAGAGGTGTGGAGGGTGAGAAGATTCACCAGAGACAGAGTGGGGAGCAGAACAGGTGGATCTACTGAAATACACTGCTGAGGGGAGCAGCGGGTGAGGCAGGAGAGGTCTGTTGCGCCATGTGGGTCAGCTCCCAGGCTGGGGCTCGAACCTCATGCAGTAGATGATGATAACTTGGTAGTGCTGAGACTTTAACCCCTGCACCACCAGGGAGACTCCATGTGATTCACTTCAATATACTGTTCAGTTCATCTTCTCTAGTACCCTTCTTCTGTAGAATTTTCCTGGCATTAGTCACATGACTATTTTTCATTAGGGGCTAGCCCAGTGCTCTTCCAACTCCTAGAAAATTTTATTTGCATCATATTAACTAAAACAAAATCTATAGGTTAAGGAAAATTGCTATCTTTATATAAGATGTATCTTTCTATTTATTTGAGTGCTTTTAAAATGTTAGAGTTCAAAAAACTTAAGTCCTGAATATTTTTTATTAAATGTAATCCTCGCTTTTGTTGTCCTATTATAAACAGACTCTTTCCTCCTATTAAGCTTTTCTAGTTGGTTACGGGGTGCATGTTAGAAGTTTTTTACTTTTTGTGTTAACTTTGAAAGCAAAGTAGATTCTCTTTTATTTTTAATAGTTTTTCAGCCAATTATCCTGGATCCACTTACCAGCTACTGATATAGTTTAGAAACAAAATGGTCAGGTTATTTCTTCCTCATGTATCATTGATGCCTCTACTATGCCCATGGCTTCTGCAGTGTCTGTGGGAGGGAAGGAACTAAGTGGGATGGGCGTTTGTATGAAATGTCCAACCTAAGGAGAATTAAAACAGAAGGTGGACTGTGTTGGTCAGTATCACACTTATGAGAAGAAGCACCTGCTCCAGCATAGGTGAGGAGCGGTCATACTAGAGATGTTCTAACATTGTGTGAGATTAAACACAGTCTTCAAAAGAGGCTCCTTCCCCACTCTGCTATTTTAAAAGCAATCAATGCACAGCATTTTGATGTAAACCACTTATAGGATGGACACTGAAAATGTTAAAAGAGGAAGTATCCCACACTCTTATGCAGAAACAAAATAATTCTCTTGGTATTTTAAGAGAGAGAATGGTAACAAGAAAATGATGTTACTCCAGCATCAATGCGGCTAGAATACTAAGATGGCCAGGATGTTTTTTTGATAATGTTCTCTCAGTAACTGCTAAGCTCTCATGTTCAGTGTATGGGCAGAGGAGTCCTATGTCTTTATCTGAGGCCCAGAGGATAGTTCTGGAGCCTCAACATGTGGAGTTAAGTGTGGATTCAAGTGCAAACCAAGCACTTGAATGCTGCTTGAAAATGTTGCTTGCAAATCAGAAGATTTTCTACCTGAATCACAAACATAATTAAGAGGCTAATGCACTGATTATAGTCTGAGAGGAAACAGACATTTCGCACCACAGCTAAACCCTCTATCTGATGTCAGACTACTGTATTGTTGCCAAGCGCTCCTATCCAGAGCCAAGTTTCATAAGTTGCACTGAGGGCAATCCCTAGGCTGGCTGTGCAAACTGATGTGACCCACTCACTGTCAAAAGGTGAAAACGAATGCTAAGGTGCTCAAAAGAAAGGAGTGGGCCTCCCTGGTGGCGCAACGGGTTAAGCACAGCACTATGAAGCTCTCCAGAGCCACTGCAGCACGAGTTCAATCCCTAGCCAGGGAGATTCCCACATGGCGCAGCAGACCTCTCCTGCCTTGCCTGCTGCTCCCCTCAGCAGTGTGTTTCCATCGATCTGCCTGTTCTGCTCCCCACTCTGTCTCTGGTGAGTCCTCTCACCACCCCGCAACCCTGGCTACAATCCAGCTTGTATGCACAAATAAACAAATCTTAAAAAAAAAAAAAAAAGGAAAGGAGTGGAGAGGAGATGATGGGAATGTTCTAGAGACAGGCTGGAGCTGGGTGTTGACATGTGATTGAATGACTGAGGGCTCCATGGGCCCCCAGAGAGATTTCAATGCAGTCAAGACCTATATACTCAAAGGGGCTAAATCTTCTGTTCTAACTCCTGTTGGACAGATAGACAGCTGGAGTGGAGAATCTCGACACAGCAAAGACACAAAGATATCATCCTCACAGGTATGTCCCGAAAGGGCTGAATGGAGACTGGTGGGTTGAACTGACAGAGACAAAGTGGCAAGCTAGGGAAGACACCTCTGTCACGTTAGGAGGGAGGGCGCTCTCTGTCACTGGGAGAGCTGTGATTTAAACCCTGTCCTTCTGGTGGCAGAGAGGCTGAGTTATACTTAGTTTCTGCCTTTTTTAAATATTGCAAATTTATAAGATGTATAGCAGTTTGCCAATCATGGGACATTGTCTACTTGTACACAAAGGAAGGTTTTATACCTTCTAATTTTTATTAGTTTGCTTGTTGGCTTGTTGCTCTAAAGAATTAAAGTAGATTCTATCACTAGAAGTGCCCCAGAGATAAGGGGGGACTATTTCCCAGGAGCGTCCTAGAGGAGCCTCTAGCATCAAAAGCATATCTGAAATTTCTAGCTTTTAAGACATCTTTCAGTTCTGAGATTGTATGATAAATGTTTTGTATCCACAATAAGTAGGTTTTAAATAGATTGTTGAAGTAGAATTGCAGTAGAAACAGACACTGATAGAGGGAGTGGTCATAGATTTTCAAGCGCAGTGTAGAGCTGTAGCAGGGCAAGCCCCTGCACCATTTGCATCACGATGAGAATGTACAGTCAGTCACAGGGCTGCCGACAACTGCAGTTGAACAAATATTTATGAATTTAAAGCGACGCTAGTATGCAATGGAACTGTGCTGAATACATTTCAAATAAAACACAAACATCCCATCAGACACGCTGCGACAGGCGCCCCTCTGCTTCCTTGCAAAGCCAAAAGCATCTCTTTTCCTACAACCATACCTTCCTTGTTCCTGATAGGACTGAAGCAACTATTCTATGGGACTAAATGCCACGCTAATCTTCCAAATAAATACAAGTTCATTCATTTTGGGAGCCAATTGCTCTCTTTAACCATTAAAAAAGCCAGTTGCTTTTTTTTTTTTTTAACCATTAAAATGTCTAAGATCCTAGAGGTTTGGAAATGGATCAGGAGGAAAGGTGGAGAGTAACGTTGCTAGAGGAGGGATGGAGGATGGAAGAGGAAGGAGCCAGTGACGTGAGCTGGCTGCACAAGAACAAGTGGCAGATAAGAGGTAAGGCGGGAAGGGCGGGAGGCCTGGGGAAGTGTCCCTGCATGCAGAGCACAGCAGACCGAGGAGAGGGTGCCGCGGCTTGGCTGGGGGCTTCACAGTTCAGCATCCCCCGAGGTCCCTGCATAGGCCAGGCTCAGCCTTCTCTAGAAAGCTTGAGACCGGAGGCAACTCAGCCTGGATGGCGACTATCCCCGATCAGTGTGCTTGAAACTGTATCTTCACAGACCCCGGGGGGATATCATCAAGACAGAAATTTCAAAATCAAATCTTACTGATTTTCTGAAAAGAGGAGTGAGGTGCAGCATCCTTTATCTCCTTGTTCCAAATGCAGCCAGGGCGGGGCCCAGGCCCTCCAGATGTGACTCTATGTGATCTTAACAGTTCAGGATAACGAGCTCCCCCAAAGCACTTAACTCTTCTCAAGTCCTAAAGGCAGTCCTGCTTTCTGCTTGCTGTGGCCTCCAGGAAGGGGCTCTCAAGCCACCCCAACTCTGAGCAGGTGGTTCTGCCTTCCACCAGCCTCTGGGCTTCCCACATTCAATTCATCGACTCCTGCAGTCTTGGTCTCTGGCAAGAGGGGCTCATTTCCCCTGCTCAGCCTCTGACCCATTTCAGCTGCTGAGTCTTCTCAATACAGCCACATTAGAGCCTCCCCACCCCATCTCACCCTGCAGCCTTCACCCCTCCACTTGCTCTCCCCACAGCCCCAGCCCCAAACAGGTAGATTCAAAGATATAGCCCAAGTGCCAGGGTGGTAGGGCAGGGCCGGCTCTGGAGGCCCCAGTAGCCTGAACACTCACCAGGTGCAGGGTGTCGGCCTTCTGTGTCTGCCTCTGCCGGCTCTTCTGGGCAGCGATGCGATTTTTCTCTCTTCTTTGAACTTTTCTTGCATCATCAGATGAGTCCTGGGAAGCAGAGATGATAAAAATTAGGTGAGTCTGCTACTGTCTTCTTCCAAAAGGCTCTCGGGTGTTTGGTATTCATCCAATCATCCTCCCATGTTTTCATCTTTTCATTTGTTCAACCATCCTTCTATTTATCAAAAGCCTGAGCCCCAAATAGAACTCGTCCCTACCCTCTGTTATGCTCCCTGAGATCTCAGTCACTTTCTTGGCTAAAGCCTACAGGAAGAGGAGAGAAGATCTTGAGGTCTCAATAGGCTGTATTTGGGGAAAAATGGTTAAGGCAAGCCCTCTCCTCTTCAGGGCTGTTCCGTCCTTACTCTCACTGTTTGAGCTAGAATCTTCTTGCTATTTTGTTCCTGCTCTGTGCAAGTACTTTTGCAAAGGTATTCTTGTTTAATTGCCCAATTCTGCAAAGTTGATAATGCTTCCATTTTAAATACGAGGAAACCGAGGCTCAAAGAGCTTGCCCAAGAACTCACAGTAGTCTGGGAGTTACATGTTCCGACAATAAGTCTGCTATTTCCCACCACCACAACCACCTCCCTGGTCTATACCCCACGTGTCTCTGGCTTCATCTTGGGCCAAGGTCCCCATCTCAGATCTGCCTCTTCTTTCCCCACATTCCCTTCATTATGCGCAGTGACCTGGGTTTCACCATGGCTCTAAGCACAATGCCTGGTACAAACCAGTGGTCAGGATGATCTTAAGGTGGAGATTATCTGGCCACGCAGGTAGTGCATGGGTACTTAGGAGGATAAGGGGACCTTTGGATATTCACCAAGTAAACCCCACAGATGGGCATGTCCTCTGCTTGGGCAGAGAGGGTAGCTCCAGCCTTACCCAGATGCTGGGGTGAAACCCTTCTGCAGTCCCCTCCTGGGGATCCCACCAATCCTAGTGGGCCAGGGCAAGACTGCACTCACCATGCATGTACCTCACCAACACACCCATACTCCCAGGCATCGCAGTAGGAGGGCATCGGGTTAGAAAGGAAGGAAGTGTTCTTCCTCTAAGGGGGATGGGAACCAGGTTACCATGGAAGCCATGAGTAATTTCCTTCCTAAGAAGAGTGCTTCCAGGCAGTCTGAGGCACTGACACCATCTTGAGCAGAGGGCTGGATTGTCTGCCCCCTAGTGGTCTCCCCAGGACTTCGTACAACCTGTGCTCTCCTGGTACATAGAGCAAAAGCTGTATTAAATGTTTATATACTTTTATTTGGGCTGCAAAGCATTTTGAAAGCCCTTTTGTGATCTATGCAAAGACTGCAATTTTTAAACAACAAAGGTGGAAAAGAAATTTTAACCCACTGATAGATGAGAAAGAAGCAGCCTCCATGTAGAGACATGTCAAGTAGTGTGGCGAAGAGAAAGCTCCAGAAGCTGTGAGGCAGGCTGGGTGCCCCATTTTTTGGCAACCTTCACACTGAAAACCTTTGACTTAAAGCTAAACTCCAAGCCATCCCAGAATCCCTACCATAATTTCTGGTTTCTCTGAACTGAGAGCTACTAATAAATGTCTCTAAGTCTCAGAGCCACCTCCTGATTTAGTTCCTTCTTCCTGCCCAGAAGCCACAGAGGAAAGAGGCTCCAGCACCGTCTCCGCTGGCTATGCCAGAGCCCTGAGCAGTGCGCCGCCGATAAGTCCCTTCAGTGTTGACCAGGCTCTTCCTCCTCCTAACTTGCTTTTGTTCTATTTTTTATCTCTCCCTGATCCCTTCCTTCTTTTGCCCTGATGTTGGCCTCTGGGGAAACCACTTGTCAAGAACTTGGGCTGGGCAGCCCCCTGCAATGCTGTCTCCTGCCTGGGAGAAGCCAGACCCCGACCTGCAAGAGCCTGGAGCCCTCTGATGTTCATTCTCCTCTTGGCTTCCTGGAAAGCTTCACGAGGTGGAAACCCAGATGAGATAGAGGCGATAGGCACCACTGGGGAGCAGAGTGGGAAAGGGGCTTTGGCAGAATGGGTGAGGGAGGAGGATTCCCACAGCAAATACCACATCCTAAGTCAAAGACAGTGCTTCTGCCACCGGCCGCGTACGTAGGGTCCTCGCTCCTCAGCTCCTCGGCTTCCAGGGCAGGACAAGGAAGCCTGCTCCTCTGCCTGGCCTGGGGGTCAGAAGGTAGGAGGGGGAAGGACAACTCTACCTGCTTGCCCGGGGGAGGAGAGCGGCTGAAGCTGGAGTCGCTGCTGTCGGAGCTGTGCGGCATGGCTGCAGTCTTCCGGCTCTGCACACAGCCCCAGGCGCCTCTGGCTCCTGGTCACCAGCTGGTCTCCCTGAGTGGCCGCTCCCAGGCCTCCGGCTCGCCCCCCGCTGCGGGTGCCTCCCCTGCCAGCCCTGCAGCCACCTCTGACCCCTGCGTCCTCCTCACTCTGGGGTGCAGAGGCACTGCTCCCCGCAGGGACATGTCGCTCGCTTTGGGGCTGGCGCTCTCTCTTGTGGTTTCTGGTAACTCACGCTGGAAGTCACATGGGCGGAAACTTAAACAAGTTAGAAGTTAATTTGAGAAAAAAATACATATCTGGGAAAAGACCCACAGAATTATGTGAAAGAATGAAAAAAAATACACAAAACCCCAGATACCTTCCGACAGTTTGAAAGACTGAAGAGCTCTCTTCAATTGATGGAGATAAAAGAGTAAAAACAGCCCAGGGAGGGAAAAACCCCAGCCAGAATTAGCAAGTCCTTCTGTCAACATGGGCAGAGAGGAGAGGACGGCAGGGAAAGAGTTTCCATTGTCACTCGACTTGATTTCTAAACCAAAATAAAGCCATGAGATTGGGACTTCTTTCTGGTTTTCAACCGAAAGCAGCTGCCGGTCCCGTCTCATGGCGGGCCTTCCTCACTGTCCGGGTCAGCCAGCCCTGGTGGGCTGCGGAGTTCAGGGCAACATCCTCTCCTATCAGACAGACCAGGCTGTGGCGATCTGAAGTTCTCGGGGAGGCTCTGGAACTGATGTTCTAAGTGTTTATGCAGCCCCTGGGCCTCTCTGCGGAAGGCTGTCGTTGGAGAAAAGATGCCTCTTATGCTCAGGAGGTCAGACAGGCCTTGAATCTATAGCCACAGCCTAGAGTGAGAAACAGAAAAGAAGAATGAAACGAGCCCTACACTTGGAGTCAAACCAACCGGGGCTTGAATTCCTGCTCTACCTCTTAGTATGTGGCCCTGGGTAGCCCCTGTGTCAATGTGTGTGTGTGTGACTGAGAGAGAGAGAGGCAGAGAGGGAGAGATATAAACCTCCTGCCTTGCCTACCTCTCAGGGCTGTTTCAAGAAGCATATAATAGCGTGTATTAGAATGTCCTTGGCAGACTAAAATCCTCTCCCAGATGGCCCTGCCCGGTAGTGCTGCCCTCCGCACCGAGCTGCGCTGTAACACCCTCACCTTGCCACGAGCCCACGAGGCGAGCTTTCAGTAATCAACCTAGCACTCCTCACCTGGGAGCCCTGGCTTTCTAAAAAGCCTCGCTTCATTCCCAGGCACAAAGCCAAATCTTTGCCGTGCTTGTTCTTAGGATTGAAGGAAACGTGGTCCCTACAGGATTTTATATCCACTGGCTGAATTTCTGCCCTAAAACAATATTGCCCTGAGGGTAAATTGAGCAAAGCAGACCTCTTTCTCTCACAGAAGCGCTATTTGAGTGGAGAAGGCAGACAGTAAGCACAGCAGTTAGTATGTAAGACACCAGATGGTGGCAAGTGCTGTGGAGAAAAATACAGCAGGTAGGGGGTTGGCACTCTGGGGTCAGAGGGTTGCTGTTTCTACAGGGTGGTCAGGAAGGCCTTCCTAAAAGGGGGGCATCTAAGCAGAGACCTGAAGGAAAATAGGGAGTGAATGACGTGTGTGTCTAAATGAACGTTCCAGGCGAGGGAATCAGCAAGGGCCCGGATGCGCTTGTGTGTGGTGTGCTGGAGAAATAACCAGGCCGCTGGAGCAGAGGCTGTGAGTGGAAGGGGATGAAGTCAGCAAGGTATCAGGGGGTGAGTCATGTAGGGCCTTCCAGGCCACTATAAGGATTTGGGGGTTTCTTCCAGAAGAAATGGGGAGCCCTTGGAGGACTCACTCTCCCACTTTCACTCTGATTCTCAATTATCAGCCTCTGCTTGTTACCAAATTCTGTATTATTTTACCGGTTTATTTACTTGAGGGGCTTCTGTTTTCCTCATTACACTATTAGCTCCACTTATGCGTGTATTCGTTCATTCAGCAAGTGTTTACTGAGCACCTACCCTGTACCGGGCAATGTTCTAAGTACTGCGGATACCGTTGGCACTGGGACTTTTTCTCTGAACGAGATGATGAATCAGTTAGCTTTTGCTGCCTAATAAACCACCAAAAACCTCAATGACATGAAACAACAACCACGTATTTCGATTGTGTTTGGTTGTGGGTCATCGGGAAGTTTCTTCTGGTAAAGGTCGGGCTAGTCTGATCTTAGCTGGGCTCCATCATGTGTCCTCAGACAGCTGGTAGGTTGGTTGATAATTGGCTCATCTAAGACAGCCTGGATTCTCTGCCACGTGGTCTCTAATCCCCAACAGGTTTGCCTGGGCTTGTTGACATGGTGGTTACAGGATTCTAAGAGAGCAGGAGCGTTCAAATTCACTCAATTCACAAGGTGTTCCTTCTGCCACATTCTATTAAACAAAGAGTCACAGCCCAGTTCACTGTGTTGAGAAACAGTCTTTACCTCTTAATAGGAGGAATTTACAGAACTACGCCCATTTCTACACCTCTTCAGATGAGAAGCCATTGGAGGTTTTAGTACAAAGGAATGACAAGTTCTAACTTAGATTTTAGCAGCACCTCTCTGGCTACAGCTGCTATTTTACTGTAAGGGAGACGAGTGCAAGCAGAGGATGAATTAGGATTACAGCATTGGATTATTGCACTAACCCAAGTAGAAGACCTTTTTGGCATAAATCAGTGAGGAGCATAAAGGTGGTGAGAGGTGAACTAGGTAAAAGCCAAAGACCCTGTCTCTCTTGTTTATAACTATATGCCCCTGCCTAGTCAATGACTAATGAATAGTTGTCAAGTGAATACATAAATGAATGAATTCAATTTCCATAGAACTTGGCTCAGAAGTTATGGTGCCTATCATGTGCTGCAATGTCCTGTGTCTTTTCTCTCCCTTAGTATATTGAAAGCTCTATAAGGATGAAACCACCCTATTTCTGTTTTATTCAACTTAATGTAACATTTATTAACACCTATATATAAAAGAAATAATAAACATGAATTAGACAGAGACCCTGCCCTCCTAAGAAGGAAGAAGTAGACAAATAACCAAACAATTTATTATAAATGTTACAGTGTTCATATGAAGTTCTTAGCTCTTTGAACATTCTTTCATTCGATAGCAAATACATGTTAAATAATTATTGCTTGAAGCTGTGGTTCAATCAATACTTTGATTTAACATTTACAGAGACTAATGAGAAATAAAAATCAGTTCTTCATAGAAAGATGATTGTTTTCAATTGTATTAATTATAAATCAATGAGTTTAAATACTTAAGATTAAAAATAATAAACATTAAGCTTAATAAGTTATTAATCGAACTGACGGCCCCCATACACTCTCTTATAATCTCATTCCCTCTCCACCCAGGTGCCCTTTACTAGAATGTGGCATTTGTCATTCCTGTGCATTTCTTTATACTTGAATCAAATCTATGTGCATACCTAAAACAATACATGGTGTTGCCATGCATGATTTTGAACTTTTTACATTGTCAATTTTTACATTTCATTTCTACTTTTATTACATACTACTGAATGGTCGTGGCAAGGCTTAGGATAGAGGTCTCCCACTGAAGTTATGCTGAAGAACTCCACAAAACCACCAATAGCTGTAATGCAGCCAGCATCAGCTCAGCTAACGTCAGCACAGAACCTAAGGACCATGCTAAGGAAGCATCTGCTAGACTTAAATCCCTGTTTGACAATGAACACACATCAGCACAGTTGTTGGCTCACACCTGGCCTTGGTCCAAATTATAAAACAAGGCCATTCTTAGTAGGCAACCCCAGGCCAAAAGGTATGGATTGGTGATCCCCTGTTTGACTTCTAAAGTGGAGGCTCCTGAACAGTGAACAATCTGCACAACTGCACCTAATATCGTTATATAGCACTTACTATATGCCAGAACATGAACCGACTCATTGAATTCTCACTAATCACAGGAGACAAGTGCTATTTTCCTCCCATTATATGGATGTGGAAAACTGAGGCAGAGTGAGGGTAAGTAACTTTTTCAAGATCACATATGGCAGATGATTTCCCCAAGAGCAATCAGAGAGAGAGAGAGAGAGAAAGAGAGAGAGAGAGAATGCCACACTTTTCTGACCTAGTCTCCTATCACTTCCACTTTATTCTCCTCTTTAAATTAAGCTCTCAGTCCAGCCCACACTTGAGGGGAGGAGAATGGAGCTCCAGCTCTTGAAGGGAAGAGTATTAGAGAATTTTTGAAAACCACAATGAGATACCACCTTCCGCTAGTAAGAATGACAGAGATTAAAAAAACAGAAAACAACAAATGTTGGCAAGGATGTGGAGAAAAAGGAACTCTCCTATACTGCTGGTGGAAATGCAAACTGGTCCAACCGCTATGGAAAGCTGTATGGTGGTTCCTCAAACTAATAAAAATGGAGCTTCCATATGATCCAGCAATTCCACTGCTAGGAATCTATACAAAGGACACAAAAACATTAACCCAAAAGGATACCTGCATCCCTATGTTTATTGCTATTTACAATAGCTAAGATATGGAAACAACCCACATGTCCAAAAATAGATGACTGGATCAAGAAGATGTGGTACATATACACAATGGAATACTATTCAGCAATCAAAAAAGATAAACTCATGCCATTCACAGCAACATGGATGGAGCTAGAAGGAATTATGCTCAGTGAAATAAGCCAGAAGGAAAAAGAAAAATATTGGATGGTTTCACTATAGGAGGAATATAGGGGAACCAAATAAGAGATCAGGAGGAGAAAATAACAACAATAACAAAAACCTAGCAGGCAATCATAAATGAGACATTCAGTGAGGGAGGGGGAGGATGAGGGTTCAAAAAAGGGGAGAAAAGAGCACAAGGAACTATGGTGACGGTTTACGGGTGAATTGGCGGTGGGAAACCTATGGGGAATACACAGTAATGTAAAAGATAAAAAATTTTTAAAAAGAATTTGTGGACCTTTGTTAAAACTGATTTAGCTGGATGTCAGTGATCCGATGTGAAATCCACAGGCAGCACTCTGCTTCTGGCTCTGCCTCCAGCTGATCCTGGATGTCTTCGTTCCCTCTCTGGGCCTCAGTTTCCTGAGGTGTACATGGTGGGGAAGGGAATGGGAGAGAGGAAGCGTGCTGGAGTCTACTTTGAGAACCTAAATTTTGAAAAGTAAAAAAAAAATTTTATTTCATGGTTGTATTTCCTATGGTGAGAAACATTTTAGCCCAAATCTCCACTTATTAACCAGGTGATCTTGGCAAGTTACTTAAGCTCCCTGTGCCTCCATTTCTACCTCTATAAAGTGGGAGATAGAATATTACCAATTTCATAAAGTGGTTATAAGGATAAATATGTGAGTTAAAGTTTGTAAAGTTTTTAGGATAGTGCCATGACATGAGATTAAAAACAAAATCTCATGCTGCTCTAACTAAATAGGATAAGCAGAGAGCTTGGGGCAATCTTCTTTCATGAGACTGGAGATGATTTAATACCTGAGTGGAATATCTGATGGCGCATATAGGCCCAACATCCACCAGTCAGATCAGAACCTGACCCCTGCTGTACTAAGCAATGAAACTGTTTTGTGGATGGAGGGAGGTGGGAGAGCAGGGGGTCCTTGGGAGGGGAAGGAGGGTTAGGGGAGGTTACTTCAAGAAGTTAGGGCAGCAGCTTCTTGCCAATATGTGTTTCAGGGTCTTAATACCTGGTATCACAATCCCAGGACCAATGTACCGCACTTACTTAAAATCAGCAAGGGTGCACTCTATGTAAATGGGTTCCTCGGGGTAATTGGAAATAGACGCAAGTGCCATAGGCAGCTACATTCACACCAGCTCAGTTCTCCTCTCCCTTTGCCGGTCCCAGTGCCAGGACAAACTCACACTCCAGCAGACTCTGCAGAGCCCCTCGCTTCCAAGATTTTGAGATCTCATTGAGACATGTTTTAGGAGCACAGGGAGGCTCTAATCAAATTGTTTGGAAATGGGTTAACATGGGGAGTCAAGCAGAGTAGCAACCTCCCGAGTGTCTATGATGTGCACCCCTTGGGCACCCCCTCACACACACACACACACACACACACACACACAATGCCCAGAACTCAGCACTTCTTCAGGAGAGTCATTTCAGAAGTTGGGCTCCCTCCCGAGAAAGAGGTGAAAATCTCCCAAGGCCAAAAAGAAGAAAGACAATACTGACTTGGGACCCACCACAAATATTCTGATTTGATTGGTCTGAGGATGGGTATTTTCTGAAAGCTCCCTCCTTGGTGGCTGGAGCGGGGCGTGGGGGGAGGGGGGAATGTTCTAACAGGCTGCCATTTGTCATAGGGAGATCAGCCCCTTTCTCCTGCAGGGGGCAGTTTGTGACCTCAGGGTCGAACTTCCTGGCCCCAGGAAAAATAGACTCCACTGAGCTCTTTCCTCTCTGTGCCATCTCTCCCACCTGCCTGGGCGCACAAAGAAACAAACCCGTTTCCAAGGTCCTGGGGTTAACCCACTCCAAGTCTATTGCCACCCCCCACCTTGAATTGGTACTTTAGCTATTTGAGTTAACTCCAGAGTCCAGTGCACCAAAGCCTGACGAGCAAAAGTGGGGCGCTTGATGGGAGAGTTAGGGTTAGGACACGTTAGAAGACATTGTTAAAATGCAGACACATTCCAGACAATCCTGGCCACCCCCAGGATCCCCAAGCTTGCACACCCGAAGTGGATACTTCCTCGGCCACATAAAACAAAGCATACTGCTAATGTGAAAGAGCTTTAATAGAATTGGTGCGCATAGAGACAGAGGAAAGAATAATAGTTTTCCAGTAAAACACCCAAGCATCCCCTCACAGGTATATATATGCCCAGCCAAACAGCGTTGGCACAAAGCAGGGCCAGTGAGGCCCAAAAGCTTGCCCCAAGTCTGAGGGACCTTCTGGAAGGGCACTATGGGAAAGGAGCAGAAGCGGCCACACAAGTCTGGAATGAAAGGAACAAAATCAGTTCAAATCAAAGTAACGACTGCCTCTGTCGGCCTCCCCACAGCTCTCTCACCCACATCTCTTCAAGTATCTCTACACACCTCGACTCCCTGTGTTTCCTCCCATGTCCCCGAGTCCCTGGAGCAAGTCTAAAGCTCAGAAGCAAGTGGGATTTCACGTCTTCCTGCTTCACACGTCTCCTCCATGTCTTCTCCCAAGTCTTTCCAAGAGTTCCTCAGTTTCTCCTCCCCCTCAGCATCACCCTTCACTAGATGGGGTGGGAACATGGGGCCTCCCCTTCCAGTGGAGATTGCTCTCTGCAACATCAGCGCCCCTGGCAGGCTCCCCAGTGCAGGTGAAGTCCTCAGCTGTGTGGGGCGCTGGCGAAGTGGAGACCCCTGTGCCTTCTCCTCTGAGAGACACTTTCACTTTCCAAGCATGTTAGGCCTTATATTCTCTAATAGTCTACTCTGGTTAGTGAAGATAAAACCCAGGGAGAAGTAAGAAAAGTCTTCTGAGAGTGCAGGCAAATGTCCCCAGTTCCCCAAGGAATTCATTTGGGGCTTGGGGCTTGGGGCTTGAGGTGGGGGGAAGAGGGGGAGGCCTTTCCCATCAGCTGCTCCCCACCCTGCCAGGCTGCCCCCACCCACTAGGCTGCTCCCCACCTCCCCAGCGAAACCACAAATTCATTGACACTAAATTAATTTATGGATACCAAACCAGTCTTTTTCCTCCCAGCTCTGTCTGAACAGCCCTTTTGAAGACTAATTACTGGTTGTCATTACACATTTGAAATCTTAAAAGTTGTCACCTTTTAGTTATTTGAACTAAAATAATAAAAATCCCCTAGCCATCTTAAATTTATTTTTGGTAGAAAAAAAAGCATAGTGTGGTACATCTTTTACTGCTTCAAGATGGCTAAAGGGGATTTTTCTCGAAGTTTCCCAAACAAGTAAGGAAAACATTTACCTGAGGGCGGAGCTCTCCAGCAAAGGGGCCAGAGTGGGTGGCCAGGTGATGGTGGGGAAATTCCCCCTGCCTGGCCTACAGGCCAACCCTCTTTGACTTCAAGCCCAGATAAGAACTTGTAGGAAGCTTCTTAGGAGAGTGGGGCTGCCCTGTAGAAAGTGGGCACAGCAGAGCTTCTCGGGCCCTTTGGACATTTTGGGCGGGTCATGCTTTTTGCTGTGCATTGTAGGAAATTTAGGAACATCTCTGGTCTCTATGTACAAGATGCCAGTAAAACCTCCCAGTGATGAAAATCAAAAATGCCGGGACACTGCTAGAAATCCTCGGAGGGAGGGAGGGCCCAAATGGCTCCAAGTGAGAACTGCTGTGTTAAACAGTCTGCACCCATAAATAGCTGTGCCACTGGCCAATCTGGACCTGGTAGTTTCTTCACAACCCTCCTCGAAGCTCAGGAAATTTCTGGATGGAGGTGCTTTTCTCCATGCAGCCTGGGCTCTGGGTTTCCCCCACCTTTGCCTGTGCGTGTGGCCATGCCAACACAGAACCACTGACATTCCTAGTGTGGGTGTTGGAGCGGCTTCTGTGGGTTCCCCATTCCCTGTTCCTTTGGAGGGCAGCTGGGGAGAGGCCTCTCAAAGGGCAGGAGAGGCCACTCACTCTGTCTTCTGCTTTCTCAGTAGATCTAGCAAAACGAGGTAACAAAAATGACAGTATATTTTAAAGCTCTGTAGCTGTCCTCCAACCAGATAAGCGTAGGATTCTACGATACGAACTTGGGCCTCCCTGTAGACGGTACTGTAGGAAGTGGGAAGTCACTCGCTGCTGGGTGAACCCCTCTTCTCTCAGGCTGGCTGTGTCTCTCTGGGCAGGTATGTGACCCCATTTGGAGATGAAGGTTTTGAGAATGGAGACCTGAACCAAATCACTTTCCCACACCCCTCCCCCACCCACCCTGCTTGGAGGGAATGTGGAGAGACGTGATCAGGGAAGAGGTGAGAAAGGGGAAACAGTTTGAGTATGTTCTGACTCTGCCTTAGTAACCACGTGATCTTGGACAGACCACTTAAGGCTGTGCCTCAGTTTCCTCATTTAGGGAATGGGGTTATAGTTTACAGTATTGAATGTATCTAAATTGCTTAGCACTTGGGCCAGGAAGTCCATGTGCCTACAGCTACTACTGCTGCTACTTTTGTTCCACGCCTTCCAAGTCCTACTGGCTTACCCCAGTATAGTGTCTCACCCCAAGGTAAAGTTGAGAAGAGGGAATCACATCACATACCATTGTTCTGAAGTCCTCTTTCCACGCCGAGAATCTTGTCTTAACTGTGTTGCATGTTGTCATATGCCTTTTCTGAATCTATTGGTAGAATTCCATGGTTTTTCTACTTGATTACTATGATGACATTGATTTTTATAAGATTGATTTATTGACTATGATACATATCCCATAAACCTTTTCAGTTTTTGACACCATTCCCATTGAAACAAGCACAGTATATTGAAGCAAATGCATGATTTAAAAAAATAAAAACAAATAAAACACCTCAGTCAGGGGTGCCTTGTCCTGTTTGATGTCTCCTGTTTTAGACTGGCTTTCAGGGAGGTTTAGAGGGTTGTTGAACTTGGCTAGTTATTTTAATTTTTTTAAAAAGACTTATTTATTTTATGCCTACAAGAACTGGGGTGTAGGCCAGAGGTGTGGGGTGGTGATAGGATTCACCAGAGAGAGCGGGGAGCAGAACAGGCAGATCGACTGAAGTACACTGCTGAGGGGAGCAGCAGGCGAGACAGGAGAGGTCTGCTGCGCCACGTGGGAATCTCCCTGGCCAAGTATCGAACACCTGCTGCAGTGCTTCTGGATAGCCTCATAGGCTGAGACTTAACCTGTTGTGCCACCAGAGGCACCCGGCATAGTTATTTTATGATAGGTAGGATAAGATTTTAGATTAATTTGAAATATGTTCAACCACAAATCTGTAAAAAGATAAACTGAACTCTTCTTCCAAGTTCTAGTAACTACCATATAACTACTACTATGCTTTTGCTGAAATTAAATTTGGACTTGATATTGGTGATTACTTTTTTTGTTGTTAAAATGCCTTCCACCTTTTTTGATAGTGTCCCTTTAAAAGCATAAGTTTTTAGTTTTAATGAAGTCCGAGTTCTGTAATTTTCCTCCTCTAGTTGCTTATGCTTTTGGTGTCACATCTAAGGAACTACTGCCTAACCCAAGGCCCAAAAGATTTACACCTACATCTTCTAAGAGTTTTCTAGTTTTAGATTTTACATTTATATATTTGATCCATTTTGAGTTAACTTTTGCATGGCATGTGGTAGGGGTCTAAATTCATTCTTTTGCATGTTGATATCCAATTGTCCCAGCACCGTTAGTTAAAAGTCCATTCTTTCCCCATAGAAAATCAATGCCACTGGAGCATGAGTTCGATCTCCCACCAGGGAGCTTCCCACATGGCGAAGCAGACCTCTCCTGGCTCACCCGCTGCTCCTCTCAGCAGTGTATTTCAGTAGATCCACCTGTTCTGCTCTGTTCCAACCACTCTGTCTCTGGGGAATCCTCTCAACCCACCTCCTTCCGCATCTCTGGCCTACACCCCAGTTCTTGTATGCATAAATAAATAAATCTTAAAAAAATAAAATGTCTTCTATTGATTTATGTCCTTATGCCAATGCCAGTAAGTTTTGAAACTGGGAAATATGAGTTCTCTTTGACTTTATTCTCTTTTTCTCTCAAGATTGTTTAGACTTCTGAAACCCTAATACCATATGAATTTTTAGGATCAGCTTGTCAAGTTTTGTAAAAATGATAGCTGGAAAAATGAGACCGATTGCTCCCGATCTATAGTTCAATTTAGGAAGTTCTGGTCTCTTAATGAGCCAATGGGATGTCTAGCCATGTGTCTGGGTCTTCTTTACTTTCTTTCAGTGATATCTTCTAGTTTTGTGGTATATAAGATTTGCATTTTTTGTGTATGAAATTACTCCTAAGTATTTTATTATTCTTGATGCTGCTAGAAATAGAATTGTTTTCTTAATTTCATTTTTGGACCTTTCATTGCTAGAGTATAACAATGATTAATTTTTATAACTTGATCTTGTATCCTGCAACCTTGCTTGATATTTTTTTATTAGCTTTAACGGGAACGTGTGTGTGTGTGTGTGTTTCTTAGGATTTTCTATATGCAGGATCATGTCATCTATATATGTAGTTTTACTGTTTTCTTTCCAATCTGAAGGGTTTTTTTTAAATTTATTTTTCTTGCTAAATTTCTCTGGCTAAAAATTCCAGTTCAATGTTGAATGAAATGGTGTAAGGGATATTCTTTTCTTGTTCCTGATCTTAGTGAGAAAGCTTAAGTCAGTCTTTCACTACTAAGCGTAATGTTAGCAATGAGTTTTTCATAGACATAATTATGTTGAGGAGGTTCTCTTTTACGTCCATAATGTTGAGTTTTTCATGAAAAGCTGTTCAATTTGTCAAATGCTTCTTCTGGATCTATTGAGATGACTGTGTGAGTTTTACACTTTATTCTATTAATATGATGTATTATATTACTTAATGTTTATATGTTGAACCAATTTTTCATTCTTGAAATAAATTTCTTTGGCCATACTGTATAGTCAATTTCATGTTATTGGGTTCAATTTTCTGGATTTTGTTGAGGACTTTTTCCTCAATATTCATTAGGGATATAAATTTGTAGTTTCTTTTTTGTTTATTTTACAGATTTATGTATTTATGCATATAAGAACTGGGGTGTAGGCCAGAGGTGTGGGATGGTGAGAGGATTCACCAGAGACAGAGTGGAGAGCAGAACAGGCAGATATACTGAAGCACACTGCTGAAGGGAGCAGCGGGTGAGGCAGGAGAGGTCTGCTGCACCATGTGGGAAGCTCCCTGGCAGGGGATTGGACTCATGCTGCAGTGGCTGCAGATAGCTTCATAGTGCTGAGATTTAACCCGTTGCACCCCCAGGGAAGCCCTGGATTTGTAGTTTCTTTGGGGCAGTAATTTCTTCCTCTAGTATAGACATCAGGCTAATACTGGCCTTATAAAATTAGTTGAAAAGTATTCTTCCCTCTTCTAATTTTTGACAAGTTTGAGGATTGGTACTAATTCTTCCTTCACATTTTACTAGTGAAATAATTTAATCCTGGGTTTTTCTTTGTGGTAAACTCTTAACTAATGCAACCTCTTATTTTGTTTTGTTTTCCTTCTATTCAAACTTTCTATTTCTTATTGTTTAAGTTTCAGTAGTTTGTATGTTTCTAGGAATTTTTCCATTTCATCTAAGTTATCCAATTTATTTGCATGCAATTGTTCATAGTATTCTTGTATAATCCTTTTTATTTCTCTAAGATCAGTTGTAATGTCCCCTCTTTCATTCCTGATTTTAGTAATTTGAATTCCTTCTCTCTCTTTCCTTGATTAGACTAGCTAAAGGTTTTTTTCAACTGTTGATCTTTTCAAAAGGCCAACTTTTGGTTTCACTAAATTTTTCTATTCTCTATACATTGGGTGTTAAATTTGTTTCTAGGTATTTAATTCTTTTATGTGATTGTAAATTGAATTTTTTCTTATTTTTTTTCCTCTCACTCATTATTTGCACATAGGAATGCAAAAGCTTTTTCTGTACTACTTTTAACCTGCCACTTTACTCATTTGTTGTTTCTAGTAGTTATTTGATGGATTCCTTAGGGGTTTCTATATATAATATCATGTTATCTACAAATAATGATAATTTCACTTCTTCTCTTCCAGGTCAGAGTGCTTTTTTCTTATTGTTGCCTGATTGCTTCTGCTAATATTTCTTATATGAAATTAAATACAAGTGATTTTTTTAAAAGTGGACTGGGCCTCCCTGGTGGCGCAACAGGTTAAGTTGCAACACTGCGAAGCTATCTGCAGCCACTGCAGATGGTTCGATACCCGGAGCTTCCCACATGGTGTGGCAGACCTCTCCTGCCTCGGTCACTGCTACCCTCAGCAATGTATATCAGTTAATCTGCCTGTTCTGCTCTCCACACTTTCTCTGGTGAATCCTCTCACCCCCCCCACAACACACACACCACTGGCCTACACCCCAGCTTGTATAGCTTGTATGCATAAATACATAAATCTTAAAAAAAAAAAGTGCTTAGCAGAATCAGAAAGAATAGCAAAATGAAAGGTATGGCAAAGACGATGAGGTCCTAGCCCAGTCTTCTGCACTGCCCACAACGGAACGAGTAACTGGGAGTTGAGAATCCTGACACCCCATGTCTCTACTGGCAGAGACTTGTAAGCAAGCTCGTCCAAGCCTCATGCCTTTGTAGCATGGAAATGGTAAGAAGAGCAGCCACTTGTGGGTTTGTTGGGAGTCAGATGAAATGGTGCCTATAAAGAGCTGGCACATGAAGCAGTCCCCACTCCATACACACTGGTTATGTTGGTGTCACTGTGCTCTTAGCACTGAGAGTGCAAGCCCCAGGAAGTTCTCTGCCTCGTGAGAGAGACCTGTACCCTGAACAGCATGACCTCTCAGCCACTCTCCGGCTGGCTGTCCTGGTCCTGGACAGAGCTTGACCATTTCCTGCTGTGCTCTTCAGTGTCCTGGCCAGATTACCTGGCTAGAAAGTTCAGATCACTCTGCCAAAAAAAGGCCAACAGGAAGATAGCAGCCTGATAAATTACATGCTTTTTCCGTTGACAGTCTTCAAGTCATGAGGTCCAGGCTTCAGTGAACTATTAGAAAAGAAAAAGAAAAAAGTGCCATCACAGTGGTATACACATCCAGAAGTTCAGACAGGGAATCAGCAGCCATAGGGGTTTCTAGAAGTCTGGGCTGAGGCAGCACTGCATCTGGGCCTGCTACTGAGGTTTCCTGATCTGAATCACCCAGCACGGAGACCATCAGCTGTGGCTGCTAGAGCTGAAGCAACAGTTGCACATCTGGCTGGTTCTGAGGTGGGAGATGAGGTCCCAGAGTCCCCAGGGGCTCCTGCCTATTTACTAAGCAGCTCTCCATATGTGCTGAGGGGTGGGGAGAACATTTCAGAGCTTCTATGGGCATTTATTTTCATCCAAAAACATGAAAAAGGAAATTAAGCTACAATCATATTCAACGTATTAGTACAAGAGCAAATATCTATTTTGTAAAGAAATATATGCAGACTGCTTTGTAACAATTATACACAGGCTGGGCATTTATGGTTTAAGTGTACATACACAGATAATTTTTGCATGCTTAAAAAGCTTGAAAAGATGGAGCACCCAAAGCGATTTGGAAATCCCACATCTGCAGGACAAAGTCCCAGATCCCTAGTGGGGCCACTCTTCTTTCCAGTTAGCCTTCTTGTCAAAACCTGGAGACTTCTGCTTTGACCACTGTACTTCTCGGCAGCCACCACGCTCTTTCTCAGCTCTGTTCTATTCTTGCTGCTTCCTCTAGATGGTCCCTTACGCTCTCGGGCCTGGTCAACTCCTACTCAGCCTGCAGGCCTCTGCTCGTAGTCACCCCTGCTGGGAAACATTCTCAGATCCCCCCAAGGTGAACACTCTTAGGGACCATCCCCTACTTGTGCGTTTCTTTATTGTGGCATTTACATCTCACTGCTGTGACATTCTATGCACATGTCGGTCTCACTCACTGTGAGGCAGGAAGGTCATATTTTGACTGTGTTCCCCAGTACCTAGTGCAATGATGCCGCTGAAATGACCATGGAGTCTCTCCTCTACTGAGCATGGGGCCACAAGACCACTGACTGAAAACCTTTGAAAAAAAAAATGTCTCCTCCAGAGTCCCATCCTTCTGGAGCTTAGTTAAATTACCACCTCTAGGCCCAGAGTGTCCCTTCAAGAAGAAAGTTTCCCCTACACTGCATGCCCCCCTTTGGGACTGTGGGTGCTCCAGCACAGAGCGCAACCCAGGATTTCCCCTGGCAGCCCTGTCAGAGAGCTGGCTGAGTGAGCTTCTTCTGCAGAACTCGATAACATCAGAGCACGGGGAGGGTTCCAGGCAGCAGACTGTCCTTCTTGTGTGAGGGGAGGAGGGGCATTCCCAGTGGTGATGGCCTCTCTGGGTGCAGCGTAGTTGGCTCCTCAGGGTTTCTCTCTGGGGTCTCAGGTGCTTGTCTTGCTGCCCTTTAGCCTCTGCCTCCTCTTCCTCCTTCTCTGCTCTGACCCTCTATATGTTTGAAGATGAACTCCTTCCAGTTCCTGTCCTATCACTGCCTCCATTCAGACCTTTTGGGAGAGCCCCCCAAAGAGGCTATAACTGTCCTGCCAGAGTCAGGAGTCTACCCCTGAGCCACTCAACCCCCACAGGGGGTCAGGGCTGGTCTCACAGACACAGTTGCCTGGCCCACTCCTGTGGGGGTGTGGGGTCTGGGAGGTTCTCAGAGACTGTGACAAGACACATACTCTCAAAGGAGTCATCCTACGCCTGTTAGCCCAATGCTGTGAACACTAAAATGGGCCAGAAAGCAGAAGAAACAGATGGCTACCTTTAAGGAGCAAATGGCTGAGTTAGGAAAACCATAAAGGAATCTAAGTGGCATCAGGAAGTCCTCCTCTGAGCCCACCCATATACCCTGTGTAGCCCTCAAGACCCAAGTAAGTTCCTCTCCTCACGGAACGTTTCTTCACACTACTTTGGTCTAAAGAGGGACATGCTGTGGTGTGGCAGAGGGAGCCCAGAACTGGGAGGTGGTCTTCAGAGACGGTGCTATCTCCACCACCGACTGGCTGTGTTGAGGGTGACATTCGTCCAGGCTCAAGTGCCTCATCTCTGGGCTGAGGATGCTTGACCTGCCCTAAGGAAGCTTGAAGGATGTCTGCCATTTAAAAGTCTATGACGATTTTTTAAATTTCTAACTCCTTGGAATGCCTTTAGAATGTGAAGTCTGCCACAATTCCTTTTGTAATTGTCTTACAGTAAAGTGTTTCAAGGTGAAACATGCAGCATGGTGCAGTGGTAAGACCACGGGCTCTGAGGATGCAATTTGTCCACGTTGAGCATCCTCTTCCCCTTGCAGAACCATCTAGAATGGACGGTTGGCTGCTTCCTGTGGCCTCACAGGCTTTACGCAAGCAGAAGGGCCCCTACTTCCAGTGGTTTTGCACATCTGGGAGCTTATCGGCTGTGGATAATCCAGGTGACATTTGTGTTTTCCTAGCCACATCTGGAATGTTGACTGGCATTCTAAAACAAGGTCTCCAACTCTGGAAAATGCAAGCCTGTGGTCTCTATGGTACCATAATAGTTGCCAGCCTTGGAATTACGGTGTTAAGTAAGCCCATCAATGACATGACATCACAGTTTGAGCTGTCATGGGACGGGAAATCCGCCGGCCCCCATGACTTCGAGGTCTGAAGGGAAATGAGAGGCCTTAATTATTATGACATAAATGATATTTTTTACCATAACCCCTACCCCCCACAGCCTAAACATCTGATACGTTATAGAAGAGGAAGAGGGGGAAGAAGGAGAATGGAGGGAAAGTAGAGGGAGTGGAAGGGACAGGAGGAGAAGGGGGAGGAGGAAAGAGAGGTGAGGTACTGACATTTGAGACAAAGCGCTAAGCACCTTTAGCCCCTCAGGACGGTCTCTGACACAGTCTTTCTCAGCCTCCTGCAGCTGGGTCCTTGTGTCCCGAAGATGTTGCTGCTTTCTGAGCCTGTAGATAAAATCTCAAGGTGTCAAATACCAGGTGTCAGCAATTTGAGGGACGTCAAAACTCCTCAGAGGAAGAGCATGAAAGGAACCCCTTTTCTATTGAGACTTGAGCTAGCCCCATGTCCATGTGCGCAGAGTCGATTGAAATAGTGTTCAATGAAATTAAGAAAGTTTTACTATAACCCCCCCAAAGGGGGTGTATGTATGTGTGCGTGTGCGTGTGCATGTTTGCAGCCATCTAGAGTCAGACCAAAGCGAGTGACAGCTCCTCCTCTTGTTAACTATGTGACTTTGGGTGACTTATTTCCTGCTAAGCATCTTAGTTTTCTCACCTGAACAACGAGGCCATAACCAGCCTACCCAGGAGGGAACCGATCCCGCGAGGTCTGCACTGGTACCGGGTGAAGGGCAGTCAACACCTTGCTAGACGACCGCGAGCGAGTCCCGTCTCTTCTCCGGGGTGGAGCTGTGCCTGGAGGTGGGGGCGGGGCACGCGGCCATCACGAGTCCACAGCCGCGCCGGCGCTGCCCAGGCCCTCGGCAGCCTCCCTGTGACTCGCACTGAGGACGCCCTGGGCCAGACAGCCCGGCCCCTGAGAGAGCCCCGACGTAGAATGTAAGAGGAGGAAGGTGCTATGTCGAGAGAGTGGACTTGAGAGAAATGTCCAGAGGCCTCCACAATTCCCCTGGACTCTCCCAGAGCCAAGAATAATGTCACTCCGCAGCTGGTCATTTTCACAGGCTGCGTTTATTTCACTGATGAGTGAATCCCCAAGAAGAGAAGGACTGAATGGACCGACAGTCTGGAATAGTAAGTTTCACATTTCTGTGTCACTTTCTCTTTTTCCATTAACTTCCTGATATGCCCGTTACCCACTCACCCTTAGGTGGGCTGAGATGCGGCTGCACTCGCCGTCCACCCGGGGACAGGGATGGACCCCCACAGCCGGAGCCCAGCTCAGCCTCTCAGGGTTTCCGCCCTGGGGATCAAAGGTCACTTCTCCGAGAACACAAAGTAAGGGGGTGGTGCGCCTGAGATTCCTGGGGACCCTCTGGAAAGAAGGCATAGTGATGAGGACATGGGGTCTGGGAATTCATATTTGGAGAAAGGAGCGATCAGCTCCGCCCCTGACCTCAGCATGGCAGCCACTATCCACTCAGGCCAGAGAAGGTCCCATGGTCCTGAGACCCCCAGAACCCCACCCCGGGCAAAATGAACACGCAAACAGGGGCTGGTCCCAAGCTGCAGAAGAGGGGGCCCCAGAGCGCCCGGGAATCTTTAAAGGCAATCAAATGAGAGATTTGGCAGGGATCAGACAGACTTATTTTAAAATAAGTAGTGTTTTCCTAATAAGCCTATCGTTCTAAAATGTTAAAAAAAAAAAGTAGTGCTGATTTTTTTATCACAGTAATTCATAGAACGAGATGAAAAATTTGAATAGTGCAAGACAACGTCTATGAAAACCAGAGAAATGCTTCCAGAAATCATCACTGTAGCTATATTTACAGAGCCCTGCTTTGCGCCTCCCGTCACCCTCTGCTGCCAGGCCCGTGCCACTCACACCGTTGTCCAGGGGAGGAAACCCACATCTGCCACAACATCACATAATGCTGAGAAAGAAAGAAAAAAAGCTGATATCTGAAGCGCAGGCAGGCTGTGATTGGACTACGAAGACTGGGATAGAAGGAAGCCCAGAAATGACAACAGTTGATTTGATGGCTGATAAGTTGATGGGAATTTTTTCCTCTTTGGCGAACATTTCTGTTGTTCTTGTGCAGTGGTGCCCGGCCCCACAGGACAGAGAATATGCGTTCAACTCCAGGTTCCCCACCTCCCACCAGGGTGTTTCCAACAAAGTAGGGCAGAGAGGTTGTGGATGTGGGCCCGGTGATAAACACCTGAAAAGAAGAGCACCCTCCCCTCCACCGCCTCCCCTCCTGGCCACCTCCCAGCGTCTTCTCAGCAACTTTGTCAATTGCTGAGTGTGTGCAGGGAGAATTTGGGGGAAACCCCTTCTCCAGCTTGTATTGTCTTCAGTTCTCTTTTAAATTCACTGCAAATCTGCTCCTTTTTTCCATCCCTTTTATGAGTCAGCACAGACCGGGCCTGTGGCGCCAGAGAAGCTTTGAGAGTACAGATCTTGCTGAGGTCCTAGTGCTCCTCAGCCTGGCTCTCCTCTTTCCTGGACTCACAGGCCAGCCCTCAAGAGGCGGGGCCCTAGCTTGCTTCGACCCAGGCTCCAAGCTGCTTCCGCCTCCCTGCTCCAGGACCCAGGCCCAGAGGCCATCTGCATGTCCCTGGTCCGTGTGCCTTCTGAAGGGAGAAGGCAGCGGCAAATCTGTGAGCCTCCTCTCAGCTTCCCCTGGCGGGGCTTGGAACCCAGAAAGGGGGACCTCAATCACAGTCCCCTCCCCAGCCCCAGTCTTAGCTCCAGGCCAGGATTCATGACAGCAGGAGAGAGGACAAGAAGCCATCAGTCCCCGGAAATACAAAACATTGCCCCAAAATAAAGACCTGGCTTATAAGTCTGGAGCTGCCAACTTTCAATGATTTAATATCATGTTGACTAGTCTTTCCTTGTTATGCAAATTTCTTTCTCTTATGTTCATTTTTTAAGTTCCTGTAGTTTGAGGGGAAGTGGATAAAACATAAATTATAAACAGATGTGAGGCATCATTTCATTGTTACTATAGCCATTTGTTCCCCAAGTTCAAAGCCAGATCGGCTGGGTACATGTGCTGGGACAGGCTGAACATGTCCTCCTTGCGGGCCAGGTGCAGAGGACAGACAACCTGTGACCGCACTCACGTCTCAGTTCCACTCTTAGAAGCACAGACACCTCAACGTCAACCTCAGAGGGCTTTCCAGCCCTGTTTCTGGAACTTAATGATGGCAGGGGAGGGAGCACATCCCCAGGGGAAGCCAAGAGACCACCCCCAACCCTTTTTGTTTCCCTTTAGCCATTTACCACCCACATCATCCGGTCCACGGCTATACAGCACCACTAGGCACTAGGTTGCATGTGAAAGCTGGAAATTCAGCAGTGATGGAATGGCTCCAGAATAATAGGGGGACAGATGCATAAAGAATTATAATGCTGGAGGCCTCCCTGGTGGCACCTATCAAGCTATCGCAAGCCACTGCAGCATGAGTTTGATCCCCAGCCAGGGAGCTGACCCACATGGTGCAGCAGACCTCTCCTGTCTCAGGCGAGACAATATATTTCAGTAGATCCACCTGTTGTGCTCCCCACTCTGTCTCTAGTGAATCCTCTCACCACCTGTACGTCTGGCTTACACCTCAATTCTTGCATGCATGCATAAATAAATAAAAATAAATCTTTAAACCAAGACCTCAAGGTTATATAAGACATAAACCAGAGTGTGTTTCAAAGGTTGAGTTTCCTCTGTTCTCTGGACACAGAGCAAGTCTGCATTTCTCAGCCTCCCTTGTGCTTAGATGTGACCTTGCGACTGAGCCTGAAGCAAATGGACATAATTGGAAAGCTACCACTTCCAGACCTGGCCCATGCTCCTTGCTCACTCACCGCTAAATCAGAGGACTCCAGAGGCCCAGCGTAGAGCAGAAGCACAAGATGGAAGAAGTCTGGGTCGCAAATCACCATGTCGAAAGGCTGCCTGCCAGAAGGGGGTGCCGACATGCATTGTTGCATTCATGAAAAACAAAATTCCATCGTGTAAACCCATGGAGATTCGGGGGTTAGCTACTATAACAACTGGCATCATCCTAACTTGCAGCTCTACGAGAGTGGAAGATAAACTATTCCAGAGAATACTAACCTAACTTGAGGAGGTAGCAGTCAACTAATGAGAAAAGAATAGAGAGGAAAGAACAAAGAATAGACACTCCAGAGCCAAGCCAATGGGATCAGACTCTGAATTCATATTTCCTAGCTGTGTAATCGTGGGTGAGTTACTTAATCTCTCTGAATCTTAGTTGCCTCAATTGAAAGACACCTTCCTTGTATTAAAAAAAAATAGTACTCAGAATGGCTGCTAAGACCTAAAAAGCTTAGTAAATAACAAATCCCTTACAACTAACTATGTGCATTCTTAGGATAACATTTGACTAATAATATGCTTTAATAACTGGTAACTAATAATAATAGACATTCTTTGGGAACAAATTACTTTTCAGGCACTAATTATTCACATATATTAATTCCATCTCTATAACCCTATGCATTAGGCACCAGTTCCCCTCATTTTTACAAATGAGGAAACTGAGGCACAGAGATGTTAAGTGACATGTCCAAGGTTTATAGCTGGTAAGTGGTAGAACCAGGGTCTAAAGCCAGGCAGACATGGTGACAATTTCCATGTTACAAGTGAAGGAACAGAGAGGTGACACAATTTTGTTAACGCTACATAGTCTCAAGGTGCCCGCCCTTGGGGGGACCCGGAAGCAGCCAGCACAATGGTGACCCCTGGGAGCACAGCCTCTCCATCCTGAGAAGCGCCACGCCCAGCATCTTGACAGGTGTGCTGGTGGCTTGGGCAGCCAAGATGCTGAGCCAAACCCAACACTGCTCTGAGGTCAGCTGTGAGGAAACAGCAGGTGAGCTCACCCCCAGGCCTCTCCAGTGATGAAACCCGAGTCCTCTGGCTGAAACCAGGGCTGCAGGGCTTTGGTTTTCACGAGAATAACATTTCCACAGAAGTTTAAAGAAACTTACACCAGAAAAAAAACCTGGTCGAGTTTAAAAGGTTGCTTAACCAGAGGAGGAAGAAGAGGCAGAGGAGGAGGAGGTGGAGGGAGAAGAGGAAGAGGAGGAGGAGGGAGAGGAGGAGGAGGAGGAGGGAAAGGAGGTGGTGAAGGAGGGGGCGAGGAGCTGGAGGAGAAGTAACCAGTAGTTCCAAGAATGAGATTACACTGAAAGGGCAAACCTAAAGTTGGTCCCTGAACTTGCTGAGATCCCACATGACCACCAGAGAGCAGCAGGGACATGGGTCAGAGAGTCCCTCTAGAGGCTCTTAGAATCGGCATCCCAGGCTGAAAGCAGCACATGAAAATAAGAAGGGCCTTCTCTAGACCCAGAACTGCAGCCATTTAAAAGAAAACGGGCTTGTTCTCCAGATCATGTAATTTATAGTAATTGTAAAAACTTGGAAAATACAGACACGTCAATCAAACCATTATAATCCTACTCCCCAGAGAAAATAGCCACTAGTTCATCTTTTAATGACTAGCCTTCCAGATAGATGTAGATTTCCGCATGGAGCCATGGAGATATACACTTTCACATTTTTTTGTTCCATGAAACTGACATCATTCCATATACACACATGGGTGGTCTGCTTTTAAAAATCTGACTATAAAGGTTTATGTAACCATGTACATACATATGTAGATGTAGCCGTAGGGACATGTGTGCATATGTGCATGTGACTGCACACAACAGCCTTACATTGAGCATCTTTTTCCCACGTCTCTCACTGCTCACCTGTGAGCCCCTCCCACACGGAAAGCCAGTCCCCACTTCAGCCCCACAGAGGCGAAGTCCAGTCCCCCACAGCAGGTGGGGTGGCCAGTCAGGAACCCTGTCTTCTGAAGTCACCTGGTCACCTGCTGAGTCTTTTCAGCCTGGTCTGAGCTACCTGCAATCTTGTAGGAGACAAGTTTCAGAAACTTCTAGCTGAAAAAAGACCACTGGTGAGCAGGTGCTCACAGTTCGTTGAATTTCATCAAGATGAGTCACCCCGCAGGTGTGAAGGAGTGACAAAGTTTGAGGAATTACCACTTCCTGGCTCCACACCAGCACCCATCCCTTAACTCTGGACAGGCGGAGCCCTGTGGAGCAGGCTGCCTGGGCCTGGGCGCAGCTGTCCTCGCCACACACAGCGCCCGGTCCCTTCTCCGACTGCAGCAGGACCAGCTCTTCCCAAGGAAAAGCACCACCATCTCTGCTCTGAAGCCCCTAAATCATTGTTCAAGGAGCTCAGACTTAAAAAACCTACTGAAAGTGCAGCGATGCTTGAATTAAGTCTTCACTGAGACGGGTGTTCACCAGATGAAGGGGGGGGGGCACCGCACCCCGAGGATTTCTGAGCAGCACTTCCTTAATTCACATAACTAGGTGGGACACCACTGACGCCCTAAGGGAATTCTCTTGGGCACAGTGCTTCTGAGCCCATCCTGCTTTGAATCAGCACCACCCCTTCTGAAGTGTGTCCTTGGGTGAGTCACGTAACCCTAGGCATTGTCAGCTGGGGCCAGGGTAAGAGTTTCTGAACAGATTTGGGGGCAGCATTCATTGTTCAGTCTGACTGGAGCACAGAATAAGGAGCCAAGGGCATAGGCTTAAAAGCCCCACACCAGGGAAGGCCACCAGGAACCCAGGCAGGATTTTAAGTAAGGGTTAAATTATGCAGTAATATATAGTCGTACAGTTTTAAAATCCTCACAAGGGTTATGATGGTAAAAGCCAACACAGTGCATCTGAGGAAGGGCTTCTATTTTTTTTTAACATTTATTTTAATTTATTTATATATACAAAAACTGAGATGTAGGCCAGAGGTGCGGGGGGCCGGGGGAGGGGGGAGTGAGAGCATTCACCAGAGACAGAGTGGGGAGCAGAACAGGTGGATCGACTGAAGTACACTGAAGGGAGCAGCGCAGCAGGTGAGACAGGAGAGGTCTGCTGCGCCATGCAGGTCAGCTCCCGGGCCAGAGATTGACCTCAGGCCAAAGTGGCTGCAATAGCTTGATAGGGCTGAGACTTTAACCCCTGCGCCACCAGGGAAGCACAGGAAGGGCTCCTAAATGAGGTAACACTGGCATCATTCTCTTCCATTTGGGTGATGTTATTGTCAACCCAGTTGTACCAGTGAATGGCTTCTGGGTATGTGCGGTTCTTGCCCCTCAGATCATCCATGCCCCCACCCCCAACACACACAGCGCAGAGGGGTGTTTCCTAACCTTCAGTCATTCTCTGGCCAGCCCATTTCAGGAGAGGGGGCTGCAGAGAGGAGGTGCTGCTTCGTAGAGGGAGGGAGGTGGGGTGGGAAGTCTCCTTGGACCTCAGTGCCCAAAGAGGGGGTTCCAGTAGCTCTGACCTTTGTGTCTGAGTGACTTTCTCCTCCTCCTCTGTGGTGGTCATTTCATTTTTCTTTTACACTGTCCTTGGAGCCAGTGCACCTGGCAGCAATGAGGATCTGGACCCCACCCCGTCCCTGACAACATCTTTGGTGTGGGCAAGCCTTGTAAACTCCCTGGGTCTCCTTTCCTTGTCAGTCAAGGACAAAATATTATTTACTAATTCTTAAGTCATTTGTTTCCTGTGATAAGTAATGTGGACAGTGGCGAGGGGCCGCCCTATGGTTAGGAGCCTCAGAAAATGTTTCATTTCTTTAAAGATCAGAAGGGGGGAAATGAATATAAACCAGCTGGATCACATTTGTCTTCATATCAATGGATGCACAGAGGACTCAGGAAAGTCCCAACGTGGCCCTGAGTGCAGGGGTTTGGAGGGGACAGGCCGGGTGGACGCCCAGCTGTCCTCTGACAAATCCGACCTCCTTGGTCATTGAGGTCATTGAATTCTAACCACATCTCAAGCAATCATGGTTGCACTGCTGATGATGTGTTTGATGCCTCTTTTCCTGCTGAACTGTAAGCTCCAGAGAGCCTGTCTAATTTCATGGTTCCTACAGTCGGGAACCATGTTCTCACTGTGCCCTTACAGGGCTCTTATTATGTGTTGTACATTGTTCTACATGCTTTAAATGCTCAAAATGGGGTTTAACCCAGGCCCAGCGCCCTTACGTGGTGTCTAGCTGTGATGCTTTGCCCAGAACCTGGCAGACATGACGGGAATAGAAGCGGGGACCTGAGGCGTGGATGGGCCAGAGGAAGCCGCCGTTCCCATGGTTCTGATCAACTGAATCGAAGGTTAGTCCCTGCGTAGGTGGCTGTGAAATCGAGGAGGCGGGCAGTCACTAGGGAGTCTTCCCAGCAGACAAATATTTTCCATTCATGAAGGGGGGAAGTTTAAGTAGAGAGAATGATCTGACCACCTCAAGCATGACAGTGGTTCTCCCTGCAGTGGGTCAAATATTCAGTTAGTCTGGGGGGCTGGTCAACAGGTTAGCAGGGACCTAACATGTCCAAGGGGCCTCCCCAGAGCTCAAATGCTGTCCAGTCTGGACCTGCGTAGAACAGGTGCTTCTTACCCGGCCCCTCCCTGCCTGAGCCCTTAGTGTGGCTTCCTTTTTTTTTCCCCCCAGTTGAACTTGATTTTTAGAATATTTCTCTTTTCCATTTACAAACTCTCACACTGGGAAATACAAATAAACACACACATAAAATAAGCAAGTGAAAGTCACCCATCATCTCACCGTGAAGGAATAACCCTGCTTCATGGTTTGGTATTTCTTTCCAGTCTTTTTTCTTTTTGCATAGGAACATGTATTTTCCCCATTCCATTAAGGTCATCTCTTACACAGAGCTTTTGCGTAAGAACCTTCAAGAAAAGCTTTAGTGGAAAAATAAGGAACTTTAAGAATAATAACCAACAAAACAATTAGAATCATTACTATCATTAAAGTATATGAAATAAAATGTAAATTTGGGTTTCACATTCTTTCCTTCCTTCTACATCTGCAAGGGTGTTGCAGCATTGAATTCTTGGTCACTGTACATCAAGAGCAGCAAGTAGTCAAAAGTGAGAACTTCAGAGCCTCCCTGGTGGCGAAAGAGGTTGTCACAGCACTATGAAGCCATCCCCAGCCGCTGTAGCACGAGTTCGATCCCTGGCCAGGGAGCTTCCCACATGGCGCAGCAGACCTCTCCTGCCTCGCCTGCTGCTCCCCTCAGTGGTATATTTCAGCCAATCCACCTGTTCTGCTCCCCACTCTGTCTCTGGTGACTCCTCTCACCACCCGCCCCCTGCACCTCTGGCCTGCACCCCAGTTCTTGTGTGCATAAATAAATCTTTACAGAAAAAAAGAGAAAATGAGAACTTCAGCTCTGACGGGGTCTCAGGAATTGATGGGATTGACCTGTGTTTCTGCCTAGTGGGAGATGAAACCCAGATATTTCGTGACTCCACCAAGCCCATCTCCCTTTCCTCATGGGGATGTGATTAGACTGCATTTCCCAGCCTCCTGGAGGTTGACTGAGTCCTGGCCTATGAAATACAGGTGGAACGAGAATTTTTTCTTTACTGTGTTACAAATGATCCCCAGACTGAGCAGTTCAGTTGAAAGCAAGTTATCCGTTGGCTACTGGATAACAAGTTATCCTCCAAATGAGCTGTTTTACAACAACAAATTATGATCTCACACAGCTTCTGAGTCAGGAACTCAGGAGAGCTTAGCGGGAGGGTTGTGGCTCAGGTCTCTCAGGAGGCTGCGGTCTGTGTAGATGGGGTCGAGAGGGAAAGGCTACGTTTGAAATTGATGTCATTTTAGAGTCGATGGATTTGAGGGCGGAGTGGGGTCCTAGGGTTCACTCTGGCAAAGGTTTCACCAGAGCTCCCATCGGCGGCACATGACAAATTTCTCCACGAGACAGAGACTCAGTTATACTTAAAGAACAGGTTTATTAGGACAAGGAAGTAAAGGACACTTGTACAGACACAGTGGACAGGAGGAGCTGCCCCGCTGAGGGGGCAGGTGTGCTAAGAGAGGCCTGCATGGTGCAGGTCACGGGCAGGCAGGCAGGCCGCTGCCCTGCAGAGTGACAGAGTTGGTAAAAGGAAGCACCTGCATAGGCACAGGTGGGCAGAGAAAATGGCTGCCCCTAATTCTTGTAGGATGGCACTGATATAGCCTCTTTCAGTTGGGAGGGGCTCATCTTCGAGGATGGCTGTCTGTTTACTGGCTAACTAGAATTAGAAGAGACCAGAGATTCTACAATGGGCTCAATCTCCATATCTTTGCCCCTAGACTGCAGTCTAGCTCCTACCTATGCTTTGTAACTTAGGAGCTGGCACCTAGAGATTGTGCTAATGGTTATGTTGATTTCTTCTACCCCCACTTTCTTGTGTGGGTCTAGTTCTAATCTTATTTTGCATTATATCTCCTCCATCAAAATCACCCACTCGGCTGTGGGTGGGGACTTCAGTTCCTTCCTCCTTGGGCTTCTCCCTAGAACTGCTTGAGATATGACCTCCGCCAGTTGGGGTGGATGGGGGGAGAAAGAGAGGGAGACAGAGAGAGGGAGAGGGAAGTGTTAGCAGGAAGAATGGGGGGCACCCAGGGACCCCAGAACCTTCCTGCTCTAAATGGGCTTTGCCATCTGCCCCATCAAGACAAAACATATTCTTAGTGCAGATGACCTTCAGTAGAAAGGAATTTTAATACAATTAGTGTACAATAGGGCCTCCCTGGTGGTGCAGCAGTTGAGAGCTGCGCTGTGGAGCTGTCTGTGGAGCTGTCGGCAGCATGCAATGCGAGTTCGATACCCAGCCGGGGAGAGTCCCACATGGTGCGGCAGATCTCTCCTGCCTCACCCACTGCTCCCCTCAGCAGTGTATTTCTGATCTGCCTGTTCTGCTCCCCACTCTGTCTCTGGTGAACCCTCTTGCCGCCCCACACCTCTGGCCTGTACCCCAGCTTGTATGTATAAATAAATAAATCTTTAAAAAAAAAAACCAATTAGTGTACAATAGAGATAATTTGCATGTGAAAGAGAGAAGAGAAAGAATATAGTTTCCAAATGAGGCACCCAAAGTTACCCACCCCCTTGTGAGTAAATGACCAGCCAAACAGCCCAAAGCAGGGTCGCTGAAGCCCAAAAGTTGCCACAAGTCTAATTCTTGCCATAGTCTTGCCAAAAGCTTGCCATAAGTCCTGCACCTTCTGGCAGGGAAACATAAGAAAGGGGCAGAAGGGGGTAGGAAGGAAAGGAGCAAAGTCAAAATCAAGGTAAATGTTGCCACTGTTAACCTCCCCACAGCTCTCTCGCCCACAAATGTCTCCTTCCATTCCCCAAGTCCCTGGTCTACAAGTCTCAGGCTGAGAAATAAGTGCAGCTTCTTCACATGTCTCTCTGCTCCATGTGCCTCCTCCAGGTCGTCTTGTTCTCCATGTTCCTTCTCTCAGTCCCCTCTCCCCATCTCCTCCAGCTTCTGCCCCTCCCCGTTCAGCTCCACCCCTCCTTGGGTGAGGCAGGGAACCTGGAACCTCCCCTTTTCCTTGGGACCACCCTGTTACAGCAGATGATTGGAGCTTATACCTAGCCTTTATAGATCGTTTGCTAGTTTACTTTAACACCCTTAATGCTTTTAAACCATATCTGTGCAAGTATCATCAGCTTGGACCCTGGGAATCTTTCTAGCCATCAAATCCTGCTAGTGAGCATGGCTAGTGGTGGTTTGGTAAAGAACACAGCAGTTTCAGTAAAGAGTTAGATCTGCATGTGTGGCCTAGAGGGTGTCTGTAATGTAAGTGGAATAGGCAAATTCAGACTAACATGTAAAAGGTTTCATCTTTATTTTTTAAATATGTGATGCTCTATCTATGTATAGATAATAAATTTATAGAAACTTAGGGAGGAAAATTAGGAAACATGAAACCAAGTTATAAACAACAGCTATTGGGGATGTCCACAGTGGAGAAAGAAAATGGGTTGGATGTCTACTTCTTACTTAATGTGATTTAAAGAAGAGGTGGAACTCTAAGACTTTTTAGAGAATTAACACATTTTTAGAGCAGTTTTAAGTTCATAGAAAGATTGAGCAAAAAATACAGAGAATTCCCATGTACTCTCCCCCCACCCCCATCATTAATATCTTGCATTACTATGGCACTTTTGTCAATTGATTAACTGATATTGATATGCTATTATTAACTAAAGTTTACATTAGGGTTCACTCTTTGTTATGTAGGCCACTATAGGTTTTGACAAATATGTAATGTCATCAATCTGAAGTCATTGGGTTCGGAGAGCAGGTCCTTGGGTTCACTCTGAGAAATGTTTCACCAGAGCTCCCCTTTCACATGCACCAGCGGGTTTCCAGGCGAGTTTCTCCATGACACAGAGACATTAGTTGTATCCAACTGGGCAGGTTTATTATAAAAGGGAGAGAACAATAAAGGACACGTGCATAGACGCAAATGGGAAGAAAGGGCTGCCCCAAAAGGGACAGGTTTGCTGAGAGGCCTGCATGGTCATAGGTGGGCAACCCTGAGGAGAGCTGCCTCTGCTGAGGGAGGTCAGTGAAGAGAAGCCCCAGCACGGTACAGACCACAGGCTGGCAGGAAGGCCGCTGCCCTGCAGAGGGACAGAGTTGGTGAAAAGCGCCCACATAGTCACAGGTGGGCAGAAGGGCAGCTGCCCTGTGCCAGGGCAGGATTGTACTGATACAGTCTTCTTCTCTTTGGGAGGGGCCCATTCCTTTGTGGAGTGGGCTGTTTGCTGCTGATTTTGGATAACTATGTAGAATTTGAAAGGGACCCGAGAATCTACAGTGGCCCCCAATCTCCTGTCTTCACCTCCAGGCTGCGCCCTGTGACACTGACAGCATCTGACACTGTGCTTGGAAGCCTAGGGATTTTTGTTCCACAGCTGGTTTAACGGCTGTGTTATCACTTCTACCCTCACCTCCAGCTCCTGGCATTGCATGGGCCAAGGCTCTGGTCTTGTGGCACCTCCTTTCCAAGTTTTTTATCCTTATCCTCCATCAAATCCGCTGATGGAAGCTAAGAGTATAAAATTCAGGATGGAGGCATCACAAGACCAGAAACTGGAGGTGGGGGCAGAAATCACGAACCTAGTTGCCAAACCAGCAATAGGAATGAAAAGTCCTTAGGTGCCAACTGCTATAGAAGGTACCAGGCTGCTAAAGAAAGCATCGGAGGTGCAAAACAGAGGTGGGAATATGGAGGTTGAGGGCCATTGTGGACAGTCCCCATCCTTACAGATCAACCTAGTCATACCCTAAAAGTGATTAACAATAGATAAAATAAGAGCACTATATCAGCACAATTTCTGCACGGACAGGAGGCAGCCCTCCCGGCCTCCTGTGGCTATGCAGGCATTTTTTGTTTTTTAATTTATTTATGCATACAAGCTGGCCAGAGGTGTGGGGTGGTGAGACGATTCACCAGAGACAGAGTGGGGAGCAGAATAGGCAGATCAACTGAAATATACTGTTGAGGGGAGCAGCAGGTGAGGCAGAAGAGGTCTGCTGTGCCATGTGGGAATCTCCTTGGCGGGGGATGGAACTCGTGCTGCAGTGGCTCCGGATAGTTTCATAGTGCTGCGTTCAACCTGTTGCACCACCAAGGAGGCCCTGTAGGTGTTTCTTTATACAAAATATTTTTCTTTGCAAAGCAGCAAGCTCCCCTGCCCACTTGTGTCTGTGCAAGCATCTTCTTCTCCTTTCCTTTTTTAATATGATAACCCTGCCCTTTTGGATATAACCTTAAGTTTGCCTCATGGGGAAACTCACCTTGTGCCACTGAAATGAGGACCCTGGTGAAACTTTTCTCAGAGGTAACCCATGGGGCCCCCTTACTGAACCCAACACCTCATCTAGCACTACAGTATCATATAGAAGAGCTTCACCGCCCTAATACTGCCCTGCCCACCGCCAATTCTTTCCTTCCTCCCTCCACCTGAACCCTTGATAACCGCTCATCTTTTCACTATTTCTATACTTCTGCCTTTTCCAGAATCTCACATAACTGAAATCATATACTACATATACTATGTAGTTTTTTTCACACTGGCTTCTTTTACCAAATAATGTGCATTTACAATTCTTCTGTGTCTTTTCATGGATCTATAGCACATTTCTTTTTATTGCTAGATAATATTTCATGCTATGGACATACCAGTTTGTCTATCCATTCAGCTATTAAAGGACATCTTGGTAACTTCCAGTTTTTGGTAATTGTGAATAAAGCTGCTATAAACTTTTGTGTGGATGTAAGGTTTCAATCCCTTTGAGGAAAAGCCAAGGAGAGTAATTGTGTTACAGGGCAGCCCCGATATAAATGGGGTGCCTGACTGTGGATCCTCACCCATGCGTTTACAAGAGACTTATAGTAAGATTCAACTGCAGGACACACAATAAAATAAAGGGTTTATTTACAAAAGGAAGGGGAAAAGGAAGAGAATAAATTGGTGAGTGCATCCTACCAGTTCTGCTGAGGTAGAATCCCAATGATGTACTAAAACCCTGCAAACAGCCAAGACGTCCCCGAAGTCCACATATCTGGTTATATACCAAACCTGGCTGCTTAACTCCACCCTCAGGTCGCAGCAACCCTCCCTTTGGTGATGATGACATTATGGGATTTGTAGTCCTTGTGATAGAGGGAAAATTGGGCTTTTTAAATTAGGCAAAGGCAGTGCCCCAATTGCTTACTGGTTACTATATTGGTTCTGCACCCGCGTGCACATTTGCAAGACTACTCAGGTTTAGGGAACTACAACATTGGTATTTATTTAACAAACAAGGGAAAACAAAGAATTACCAAAGTTAACATATGGCCGTTTACCTTACTTAAAACAATGTCCAGTCCTTTAAGTCCCAGAAAAATAGCAAATATGATATATTCCCGCCACTGCTGTTGTGGAGATTTTCTCCCAAACAACAGGCCACGATTCCAAAATGGCGTCTTCTTTCTTCTGCCGACCCGCACCGATCAGGCTGTAGGCCAAGTTCCAACTCAAGAGGACGACACAGGACACAACTGGAAATGCTCCCAAACTGCTGTGATGCCCCAGCACGGCACCAGGCCAACAACACTGCAAACAGCAACTACAGCGGCCAGACAGCCCATCAGACTGCACTCACGCATTTTAGGAAGGTGCCCACTTCGGGCCTCTGCCTTCTTCCTTCGTCTGCAGTAAAACAAAACTGGGAACAGTTCCCTCACTTGGCTACTTGCAAAGCCTCCAAAGTCCCTGGCCCCAAAGTCACTAAAGATTCAAAAACATATCCTTCATTCCTACATCATCGCAGCGGCTCCTGTGTCTGCCTTTCTTTTCCCTCGGTCCCCTCTTTTATATCTCCTCAGCAACCCCACCCCAAAGGTAAACTTAGCTTTACCTGGGGACCAGGGACTATCCATTTTAAACTCCTCCCAGGGGCTTTACCTGGCCAGCAAACTCCTCTGGTAAACTCCTCTAGGGGGCACCACATTTTACCGGGCTTTAGACTCAGCCTGGTTACACTTGTTATCTTGGATCTCTTTGGTCTGAGGTGGGGGTGGGGTCCATAAAAACCTATCTGTGAAGTTTGTTCAGGCTGTCCTTTCTCTCCCAACAACTGCTGGATTGTATGGTAAGAGTGTATTTAGTTGTTTTTTTTTTAAAGATTTATTTATTTATACATACAAGCTGGGGTACAGGCCAGAGGTGTGGGGCGGTGAGAGGGTTCACCAGAGACAGAGTGGGGAGCAGAACAGGCAGATCAGAAATACACTGCTGAGGGGAGCAGTGGGTGAGGCAGGAGAGGTCTGCCGCGCCATGTGGGATTCTCCCTGGCCGGGCATCGAACTCACATCGCTGCTGCCAACAGCTCCGCAGCGCAGCGCTCAACCCCTGCGCCACCAGGGAGGCCCAAGAGTGTATTTAGTTTTGTAAGAAACAGCCACACTGTCCTCCAAAGGGACTGTCCCATTTTTGCATTCCCACCAGCAAAGTGTGAGAGCTCCTGTTGCTCCACATTCTCTTCAGAACCTGGTGTGGTCAGTGTTTGGGTCTTAGCGATGAGGATTAGTATGGGCAGCTCGTTTTAACTTGTGATCTCCTAGCCATGGATGATGTTAAACATTTTTTCATATATTTATTTACCATCTGCATATCTTTAATGAGGTGTCAGTTCAGATCTTTTGCCCATTTGGGGGTTGTTTGTTTTCTTATTGTTGAATTTTAAGAGTTCTTTGTATATTTTGGGTACCAATCCTCTTTTACGTGTGTCTGACAAATATTTTCTCCAAGTCTTAATTACAGGTCATTTTTAACACTTTTGTGTTTTTCAAGTAAATATTTAAATAAGGAAGAAGAAGTGAAGAGGAATGGCTTAGTTTAGTCACCCTAGCACTAGTTTAGACTACTAGCTCTAATTCCTAGTGAGGAGTGAAATCCACGCCAAGGAGTTATACTTGTAAACAGTTTTTGTGTTTTTACACAACTAATTTAGCAAACTATATTACTTGTCTGTCTGCAGTTTATAACTTAAGAAAAAAACCCTTTTGGGGCCTCCCTGGTGGAGCAAGGGGTTAGGTCTCGGCACTATGAAGCTATCCACAGCACAAGTTCAATAGGTCAGGGAGCTGACTCACATGTCGCAGCAAACCTCTCCTGTCTCCCCACTGTCCCCCCCCCCCAGCAGTGCATTTCAGTCAGTACACCTGTTCTGCTCCCCACTCTGTCTCTGGTAAATCTGTTACAGGGTAACCCCGTGGGGTGCCTGTCTGGGTTCTCACCCATGCGCTTAAAAGAGAGCAAACCACTCATGGATGCGTATGATGGAGGAGATGAGGAGATATAACTCAAAATAAGATTAGAACTAGACCCACACGAGGAAGTGGGGGTAGAAGAAATCAACATAACCTCTGGCACCCGGTTCCTGGGTTGCAGAGCATGGGTAGGCTCTAGACAGCAGTAGGCTCTAGACAGCAGTCTCTAGGGCCAAGGATATGGAGATTGAGCCCATTGTAGAATCCCCCGGTCTCTTTTCTAATTCTAACTAGCCAGTAAACAACAGACAGCCATCCTGCAGGATGAGCCCTCTCCCAACTGAAAGAGGGCTATATCAGTACCATCCCGGTAGGAACTCGGGGCAGCCTTTTCTCTGCCCACCTGTGCCTATGCAGGTGCTTTCCTTGACCAACTCTGTCCCTGCCCTGTCTGCCCGTGACCTGCACCATTCAGGCCTCTCTTAGCAAACCTGCCCCTCATCGGGGCAGCTCTTTCTGCCCGCTTGTGTCTGTGCAAGTGTCCTATGCTTCGTTGACCCTTTTCCTAATAAACCTGTTCTTTACAACTGAGTCTTTGCCTCGTGGAGAAACTTGCCGTGTGCCGTCGAAGGGAGTTCTGGTGAAACCTTTCCCAGGGTGAGCCCAAGGACCCCGCTCCGCTCTCTAATCCATCGACTCTAAAACTACATCACATACAGAAGCAAAAGCATTTGCCACATGCTAGGTTTTATCAAATTATTTATGCTTATAAAACTGGAGGTAATATTTAAAGGGAAAAGGCCATTTAAACTCAAAGTTGGGAGAAAACCGAACGAACTTATGTCCGGTAGAAAATTGTGGAAATTGACAGTCGAGTCACGTTAGGGCCAAAAACACACCCACAAAAGAAAACTGCACATGAGAAAAGCAAAAACAAAATAACCAAGAGTGGAGACATAATTATCATGTCACGTGTCCTGCAGACCAAATGCGCTTAAGGTGACCAAGGTGACCAACGCAAGTTATCTGGGGCTGATCTACCAACCAGTGTCCTGTCCCTTCGTGGTCGCCAGAAACTATTACACGGTAACCCCGTGGGGTGCCTGTCTGGGTTCTCACCCGTGCGCTTAAAAGAAACTTAAAAACTCAAATGCAGGCACACACAATAAAATTAATAAAAAGATTTATTTACAAAAAGGAAAAAGAAAAGATAAAGAAATAAATTGGTGAAAATGTCCTACCAGTTCCGCTGAGCTGGACTCTTCTCACCTACTCAGGGGAAACCCTGGCCAATCCACACCACGGACCAAAAGCCCTCTCCAACCCCCCACATCTGGCTTTTATGTCCCAAAACCTCTCCTTAACTCCCCCCTCAGTCCTCAGTATCCTTTCTTCGGTGATGATGGCACTCTCCAGCCTGAGGTGGGGGTGGGGTCCTGGGACACTTCCCCTTCCTAAGGACCACCCTCTTGCAAATCCGCTCACACACAACCCCCCACACACACACCTCTGGCCTACACCCCAGCTCTTGTATGCATAAATAAATAAATCTTTAAAAGGAAAAAAAAAAACCTTTTTGCAAATCCTAATTTAGAAACTGCTGTCCTGCAGGAGAGTAGCAACTGGACTCCAATTGGGCTGTTGGCCCAATCAGGGGGCTACCCACCTACCCTTCCCCCACCTGATGCATGGCAGGTACCTGACCAGGCCAAATCAGTTTTCTGAGAAGCTGCAAGCTTCCCTGGAGCTTATTCCCTGATCCCCTTGAGCTGTGCCCTTGGAGACACCCCCACCTTTGTAATGATGGAAAGGGGTCACTAGAGTCTGGGCTGGAGGCAGCTTTAGACATGCAAAGATTTCAGCGACTTGATGGGAATGCATTTGAGGGAGGTCTCTCTTGGTTTCCCCCGTGCCTTCAAAGAGAAAGAGCTTTTTCAGAAACCCTGCAGAAAGAGTTCAGAGGCGCTTGTCCCCGGCCCCTGAGGAGGTTTTTCCTCTGGAGGTGTTATGCAAATCTGGGTTAATAGAAGGGTGGATGAGTCTTTATTTCAAGCAAAGAAAGGCAGAGAGGAGAATAATAATACCCTTCACTTTGGGCTATAAATACCACAGTAGATAGGCCTGGAAGGGAAGGAGCAGGGCCTGCCGGGAGCTTGAGTCTGCTATGAGCCCTGTGGCTAGTTTGTCAGGGTTTTTTCTCACCCAAAGGACTGGGATTGAGTAGTAGTAAAGGGCACCAACTAGGCCTGGGGGTGGGGGAGGGCCTTTGACCCCCACCTCAGGGCAACTGTGAGGTGGTCGAGAAAAAAGTGGCTCAGCACTGCCTGCTGACCATCAGGGACCAGAGAGACAGGACTACTGTCAAAGATTAAAACATTAACGTGACAGCTTCCTTTGGTGAGTAAAATGGTCATCAAACCCTGGTGTGTGTCTCACCAAAGGGGTTTTGTTTTCTCTCAGAAGGAAAGAGCAAAAGCTTGCAGGTCGCCGGACCTGAGGCAGAAGCTTCTGTTGACCCAGACCTGCCCCTGTCTGTGAACCCCTGAGACTTTTATGGGATCCTCATGTGTCCTCCAACCTGGAAGGAACCCAATAAAAGTTGCTCAGATTGAATCTAATTTGTGCTGACTGCCTCAGTTTCCACATCAATAAAATGACTTAAAATGCCCACCTCACCCACAAGAGCATGGTTGATAAAAATTAGTATCAATAAGAAATAGTGCCCTTTAGTTCACTGCACCCCAGCTTTTTGTTAACAGCTAGTCTGTGAACCCTTACAATCATCATCTACCCTTTCACGCAGAAAGCAGCATCTCGGGATAGTAAAGCTCTGACCTTGACACCAAAGTTTGGCAGACGCAAAGCGGATCACTGAAGTGTAGACTTATAAGGTTTAAAGAATCAGCTCCAAGACGATTGTGATGGAGGAGATATATCTCCATTACCTAACTCAAGGGTAAACCAGACAAGGAAGTGGGGGTAGAGAAATTAACATAAGGGTGAGCACAATCCCTGGGCACCAGCACTTGAGTTACTTGCCCCTGCAGTCTAGGGGCAAAGATATGGAGATTGAGCCCATTGTAGAATCTCCCGTCTCTTTTCTAATTCTAGTTAGCCAGCAAACAGGAACCTTCCTCGAAGAAGAGCCCCTCCCGACAGAGACAGAAAGAAGAGGATAAAAACCCGACCTGCTCCCACAAAGGGGCAGCTCTTTCTGCCCACTTGTGTCTGTACAAGTGTCCTATACTTCTTTGTCCCTTTTCCTAATAAACCTGTTCTTTACAACTGAGTCTTTGCCTCGTGGAGAAACTCGCTGCGTGCCGCCGAAGGGAGCTCTGGTGAAACCTTTCCCAGAGTGGACCCAAGGACCCCGCTCTGCTTTCAAATCCGTCGGAAAAATGACATCAATTGCACCCAATCTCTTACAGGACAGGGTGAGGGGCATCCCAGACCCCCAAACCTGCCTGCTCTAAATAGGTTGTGCCATCTGCCACTTCAAGTCAAAACATTCTCTAGTGCATAAGACCTTTAATGGAAAGGAACTTTAATACAATTAGTGTGCAACAAGAAAAGACAAAGAATAAAGTTTCCAAATCAAGCACCCTAAGTTATCCCTCCTTTCGTGGGTAAATGCCCAGCCAAACAGGGTTGGCCCAAAGCAGGGCCACTGAGGCCCGAAAGCTGACGCAAGTCTAAAGCACCTTCTGGTGGGGACCCACAGAAAAGGATCAGAAACAGCCAGACAAGTCTGGACGGAAATAATAAAATCAAGATAAAAGCTGCCATTGTTGACCTCCCTATGGGTCTCACACCCACATCTGTTCCAACCAGTCCAAGGCCCAGAAGCAGGCACCGTTTCTACACGTTTCTCTGCTCCATGTGTCTCCTCCAGGTCTCCTGGCTCCATCCTGCTTCCTCCTTCCTTCTCCAGTCTCCTCTCCAGCTACTCCGCCTCCCTGCTCAGCTCCACCCTCCCTTGGGTGGGGCAGGGAACATGAAACCTCCCCTTTTCAGGGGACCACCCTGTTATAAATCCAGACTGAAGATGCACGAAAGGGACCCAGATGGGAGGGAGGGGAGAGGCATCTGTAGAGCTATTTCTTCGCAGAGCTCTGTTGTGGTGCTGAATCTCGCTTCAAAATTACGGAGTGGAATATAAAGAGGTGAGATTAGCAGCCATCGCATTGCTTCTCACTTAGTCACACCTTGTCTGAGTGCACGGGAACGCTGACCATCTGCTTGGCAGCAGCACTGTGCTAGGTGCCAGCGCCATCCAGACTCTGGGGTGTAACATCACCAACTTCCATGCACTTACATGGCAGTCAGCCCCTCTTGCCAGGGACTGAGCAGGATGGCGGTCAAGAACCCCCAACTCTTAATTTCCTACTGTGGAGAAAGAATAACGGCCTCCCCAAGATGCCATGTCCTCCTGGAAATTATGAGTGCGTTATTGTCACAAGGCAAGGGGGAATTAAGGTTACTATTCAACTGACTTTAAAATAAGAGTATCTTCTATTATCCAGTGTCAAAGTTTTTAAGTAGGTTAAAAACTAAGCCCCCATGCCTGGCCCAGCAGGAAGGTTTGGAAGGTTTGAATAGGTAAAGGGATGGATAAAGCTGCCTTGGGGACAAGGCCATAACACTGACCACATGACCAGAAAAACCAGCCCAGCTCCAGGAATGCAGAAGCAGAGGCCAGAACATGCTTCTGTGTCAAAGGGCAGCACTGGAGACCAGACATCCCAGCAGTTAAGTGGTGCAAACTGGTGCCCAAGTTAGAAAGCCTGCGTAAACAGAGTATAAGAGAGCCCCAAATCCTCCTCAGGGCGTAGACTTCTCCCAGCTCGCAATGTATTTCAATTAATCTGCCTGTTCTGTTCTTCACTCTGTCTCTGGTGAATTCCTTCATCCCCGACCCTCTGGCCTCACCCTGATCTTATCCCCACAAAACGCAGATGGGCCCAAAATAATCACAGAGACTTAAAAGACAAAAGGGAGGTAAAAGAGTGTGTCAGAGCAATGGCAAGTGAGAAAGACTCAGCCAGCTATTGCTGGCTTCGAGCACGGATGGAGCCGTGAGCCAAGGAAGGTAGGCAGCCTCCATAAACAGGTCAAGGTCAGAAAGCAGATTCTCCCCCATGACCTGTGAAAGGAAAGCAGACCTGCTGATACCTGATTTTAATACAGTTTTACCCTTTTGGACTTTGGACCTCCAGAACAATAAAATATTAAAATCTGTGTTGATTTAAGCCATTAAAACCATAGTAATTTGTTACAGCAGCAACAGGAAATTGCTACTACCTGTGAAAGCTGGATTTATGTCATTGAATTGCTCCCCCTTGGTTTGGCTTCCAGTTCACAGTTCCACTTAAAGATGCAGTGGAGCTGCATTTCACACAGGGGTTGGGTAGAAAAGCCAGCATATAATGAGAAAATGCAGAGTCCAAATTAGCCTTGAACATGCCTTCAATTGCTTTCAAGAGCAGGGACCAAGCTCCACTGATTGAGAAACTAACACTCCCCAAGGTACCCTCACCCCAGGGCACCTGCACACCCCCCCCTCCCTGCACCCTCACCCCAGGCATTGAGCTCACTAACTGGAAGGGCCAGCTAGACAAATCACACCCTTTGAATGTCTCTCTCTCCCTCTAGCATATAATTAAATTTGCATAAATTCAAAGAGCAAATGCTGCAACAATCTCAGATTTTGCTTTTATTTCCTGAGTTTGCTAAGGAAAGAATGGAAAAACAAAACCTCCTATTTGTTTTGTGGCTTGCTCTCTTTTATTATGAAATATACCAAGCATACAGAGAAATGTGGAAAGAATAACCCACATCTGTGGGCACACCACCCACCTCTGACAAATTCTAACATTATTCTACATTTGATCAGGATTTTAAAAAATAAATGTTACACTTGCCATAGAAACCATTGTCTTCCTTATCTATACAGATGCCAGCCCCATCCCCTTCCTCCATACCCACAGAAACAGTTCCTATTCCTCATTTTGGTACTTATAACATTCCTATGCATGCTTTTAATTATAGAAATGATCCCTGAAAGTATAATCTTTGTGTGCATGCTTTTATACCTCTGTTCCCCAGATCTGTGTGTACCCATAAACAGTAAAATATCAATTTACATGTTCAGAAAGATTACAGAAATGGCATACCCCAAGTATCCTTCTGTTCCCCCACCCTCCAGGTCAACAAGATGTTGCTGAGATTTATCCACACTGCTACCTATAGCTCTGGTTCACTCTTTTTAACTGCTGAATACTATTCGATTTTATAAAAACACAATTTGTTTATCTGCTCTTCTGTTCAGAGGCATTGAGGTCGTTTGCAATTTTTCTTTATTACAAAGCTTCAGTGAACATTCTTGTACTTTCCCTTGTGCCTCTATGCTAGATTTCCTCCAAGGTATATACTTAGGAGGGAAATTGCTAGGTCAAAGGATGTGTTTAGCTTTCGCGTGACTGATTATTGCCAAATTGCTTTACACAGTAGTCACACCAATTTCCCACTGGCAGTGAATGTACTTTCCCTCTAATCCGTGTCCAGACCAACACATACTACTTCTGCCATCTGAGTGCTAGTGGGGCTGATCCTTCTCAGCTTCCACAGTGGATTCTCGCAGCGATGGGCAGAGGTGGGTCAGGAGTGTACAGTGAGGCCCACACAGGAAGGGAGTGTTGAGCCCAACTCCGTGGTGGTGGGCAGTCAGGAGCCGAATGAACCCAGGAGTCTTGGATTCCAGATGTTCACCACCCAGGAGCCTGGGTACAGGGCCAGAACACAAAGTCCTATAGCCTAAAAGCTATTCAAATAATTTGTACTATGTGGAAAATAACAACTATCCACGCTTGCAGAGGGCAAGATAATTACCCTTTATGCACTTTGTATTTCACAACACACCTTGACACCTATTCCTCACCTGACTGACAACAACCCCATAAGGGAGACATGGGCCATTGCTGCTGCCACTTTACAGATAAGAGAGGTGAGGCTGGGACCTGTGGCCTTTCGAGTGTGACATCTGCATGTATGTTTGGATGACTGTTTGAGAGCTCAGGTGTTGTCTCTCCAGGTCCCCTGCAGAATTCTCCCGGCTACTGAGGCCACACCCCCACCAGGGAGCACTTGTTCTCACCACCAGATCTGTGCTCCTGGAGTTGGGCTGCAGAGGGTTCTGCTCCGCACCCACAGGACTGCCCCGGGGTGGGGGGGGGAGGAGGAGAGGGAGAGGGGAGACTATGTCCTCTCCGTGCCACTTCTGCACAGGAGTGGTATTACCCACCTCCCGGCAAGGGTGTGGGGACTGACCAGAGACGCATCTCAAGTACCAGGCACAGTACCCAGGCCCTAGGCTTGGAGGGTGACTTCTGGCTACCCAGGAGGGAGCAGTGGTGCTGGTGAGGGGGAGTTGCACAGGGCTCTGATTCTGGGAGACCGCCTACCTGCCACAGAGGCTGAGGGGGGCTCTACTCTGAGGTGCCAGCTTGTGGTACCAGCCACAGGACCAGAAGCCAGTGGAGGTCCTGCAGGAGTGTCCGGAGGGTCACTTGGGGGGCCCTGGCAAGCCTGCATCTTTTTTCTCTCAAGTGGAAAATGACGACAGCCCGAGGGTTCGCTGTGCTGCCACAGCTGACGGGGAGCGGGCTGGGCATGTTGGGGTGGGGTAGGTAAGGGGCCAAAGGTGTATCAGGTTCCTGCTCTGGGTTCTGTCCATCTCAGAAGCCCTTGAGCAGGACTTAGGAGGCAGCCCAAGGTGACCGCTGTCCTTGGCACAAAGACTCATGGTCAACACCTGGCTACCCAGCCCCGAGACAGACAGAGTCATGGTTAGAAGGCAGGAGAGGAGGTTCAGCAATCAGTTCGGTCTATTTTTAGTTGGGTGAATTTTACCCTTTGGAAGCTTCTGTTTTCACAGCTACATGAAGGAGTTAAAAACCCCTGCCCTACCTGCTTCATAAAGCTTTAATCAGATGAGACAGACGACAAGCACAGAAGTGACGCGCCGGGGCCAAGCGGCGGGCCGGCAGGAGCTGAGCTTGTCTCCCAGGCAGGTGTTGGCGGTGGAGGAGAGGGTATGGACGACTCTGCTGGGCAGGGACATGTTTACTTGCACTACTGGTTCTCTCCGTGATCTGCCTTGAACCCTCTCCAGCCCTTCCAGAAGCTCTACATGTGGCCCCACAGGCTTCCTGTTTCCAGGAGGTGAGACATTCAACCACAGGAACAAGCACAGCCAGCAGGCAGCAGGTGGAGTCCCAGGGCTGCGGCGCAGAGTTCAAGCCCCAGCTCTGCCCCTCACTAGCTGGGTGGCCTTGGATAAGTGGCTTACCCTCTCTGAGCCTCATTCAGTTGTAAATGGGGAGAATGACGCCTATTTTATGCTGTTAGGAGAAGTAAATGAGACCATGCATGCTCATTACACAAAAAAACCTTCAACGCATCATTGCAAGTTTAATCTCCCTGCCAAGGACCGTGTAGGAACAAGCCAGAATGTAGCTCAGAGTGGCAACTCCATTCGCACGGGCTGAGGGCCTACGGCAGACGCTCCAAACGTTCTCCAACAAGGCCCATCGGAGGCCAGCGAACAAGCCCAGCACCCGTTCCCTAGGCAGACACCACAAGAGGCAGCTGAGTAAGTAAGAGTAACATTTACTGAGCGATACAGGACTGAGTACTATGAAGGGTTTACCAGGATGGAAATGCACCCTGCCCCGCCCGGCCACCCCCACACCCAGAGACTACAGTACTTAAGAGTTACACACAACGGCCATAACTGCTGGATATCTGTTCGTAACAAACAAACCATAGCATATTTATACTGTATCACATCGAGTGATTATAGAAATCCATATATATATTGCTTGTATAAAATCTTTTTTTTGTTGTAAAAAATATTAAAAAAAAAAAAGAAAGTATAAAAAACATGTGCAGTTGAAAGCCCTGCCAGGACGCCAGTCTGTAAACATTCAGTGAGTATGTGCTTTGGAAGGGCGCCCGCGCCTCGTGCCCGCAGCAAACTCCAGCAGGGCCGGCGAGGGTGCGCCCCGGCTGCCGCTCCGGCAGGGCCGCGCTGGACCGAGGTGGCTGGGCGGAGGGGCGCAGCGGGGCCCCACGCCGAGCCCCCTCCGGCCTCCAACAGGGTCAGGGTCAGGGCCCCCGCACAGGCAGACGGCAGTTTCACTTTGAGGTCCATCCTCAGCCGCATTTTGGTTGCAACTCATGGCTTTTCCTGGCTGCTCGGAGGTCCCTTGGGTGGACGCCCTGGAGGGGAGGCTGCTGGCTGGGTATCCCACTGGCCCGGGCCTCTGTCCTGCCTCCTTCAAGCTGGGCCCCAGGCAGGACAGCCCCTCCCACGGGTCTACTTTGGTCTCAGCGCTGGGTCCTTCTGGATTTCCTCAGCCTGCTCTTCTCCTGTGGCTGGGAAGAGTCTCACAAAATAGCCCGGCCGGTGCTGGCCGTGCTGAGCCTCCTGGTAAAGTTTTTCCACGCACCCAGGGAGGGCCCTCGGGGCCCCTCCTCCCGCTGCCCTGCCTCCTCCCCGGCCACGGTCACTTCTTCTCCAGCTGCTCCAGCAGCGGGTTGCCTTCTGACTCCGGGGTCTTGACGCTGTCGGTCCGCACGATGCAGGTGGGGCGGTGGCGGTTCAGCATCAGGATGAGCTGCTGCCGCTCCTGCTTCAGCTCCTCGATCTGGGTCTTCAGCTCCGCGTTCATGAGCTCCAGCCGCTCAGATTCCTGCCACAAACACAGAGGCGGGATTTTAAGCTCTCACTGGGGACAGCTCTGAGGAGGGGTTCTGCCTCTGGGTAGGGGCAAGGCTCTCCAGGCTGGCATCGGTGAGGTTCCCACTGAGGAATGTGCTGAGTCCCCTGGCGATGCGACTTTCTACAGGAGAGTCACACTGGCCTATGTCCCCCGGGGGGTGAACCCAGGTTACATTCTGAGGCCAACCTGGCTCCTGTCCTGCCTCCCTCTCTTCTCCATCAATCCATCCATCCACAGTAGCTCCCCTTGCTAGTGCTCAAATATGCCACATTCTTCTGCCTCAGGGCCTTTGCACAAGAAACAAGGGGGGAGAAGAATGGAGTCCAGGTTCTTGGAGGGTCCACACTGGGGAGAGAGGTGGCCCATGGATGGCAGCACAATGGCAAAGTGCTCTGATTGTGGTAAGTGCCTGTACTGGACATTTTGGGCTGTGAGAGCAACACATTCAGTGTGGGCGTGTAATTCCTCCTAAAACACATGCTTCCTGAATATTATTGGTCTATAAGTTTTAGACAGCCTCTTCCTTACCTCCTGTTACCTAGAAGCTCAGCCCATTAGGAGGGAATCAACAGTTATCCTTCTGGATCCAAAACAAGATCCCAAATAGCCCTCAGATGAGATTTCCAAGGAACTTCCAGCCTGGCAGGGGAGGCTCCAGAGAAAAAGGAAGGAGTGTGGCTGATTGGCCCCTGAGAGGCCACATGTCCATACAGAGGGTGGGGATGGGCACACTAATTCAACACCCAGGGGTCAAAACAGTAAAACAGAAAAGCGCCTGAATGACTTTTCTCAGACTTTTTAAAAACTTATAACCAGCTTGAGAGCTGGAGTTCATTCAATGCCTAGCCTTGAGACCAGTGGGTCTGAACTAGGAACAGTTTTGCTCCCAACAGATGCTGACAAGGTGTGGAGACACTTCTGGCTGTGGCAGCTGGAGGTGGGGCCCACATGCATCCTGGGGGTGCACACAGCCGCCCGACTGCTCTGCACCCAAACTGGGCTCACCCTGAGGTGCAGCAGGAACACAGGGGGCCAGAGTTGCTGAGACCTGCAGCCCTGACACCAAGAGGACATACTCAAAAAGGAAAAGACGAGCTCGAGGGGAGAAACATTAAGAAACCAATTATGGTAGCATTTAGTTCAACAGGGTGAGGCATGACGGGAAGGCAGGCCCGGCCCACCATTGTGGAATCCTGACAGAAGTCCATCTCTGCAAGCAGGGGAGACCCCACGTGAAACTGTGAGCCATGACCCCTCAGTCTGGAGCAGGCAGGTGCCAGTCTTAGCTGCCCACTCAGAGCTGGAGACCCAGGAACTTTTTGACCATCTGCCCCTGCCCCAGCACCCCAAAGCTTTCAACTCCCTCTTTGCATCCGCTTAAAGCCTCTGCCTCTAGGGGGCTCAGTTCAATCTGCCCATCTGTGAATATCTGCTGTGGGCCTGCCACGGACGATGGCTACTCAGGAGCTAGAGCCCGCGAGAGAGCTCCCCACTCGGCTCCTGTGCAGCCAGCTTGCTGGGAAGAAGAAGGGTCCCGCACAGCAAGGCCGCGCTTACTCTGTGCCATCAGCCACCAGGGTCTCAAAGGTCTCCCGCAAAACCAAAAGGCCGGGTTTGACGTTGGATTTGAAAGATGGGTTGACTCTAGCTGGGTAAAGTTGTCTGGGGGTGGGCTGAGGGGATATCAAGGTAGGGAGCATGTGTGACTATGGATATGGATGTGGGAAAGCGGAGACATGCCCAGGAGGTGAAAACCCTCCATTGCCAGCCTGAGGCACTCTGGATGTCACAGCACAAAGCTGGGAAGGAGTATTTAGAGCCAGACAGGGAAGAGCTCTAGGGTTTAGAACTGGAGTCTAGAGCAAGTTTAACTTCTCCGAGCTTACTTATCTCATCTGTAGAAAGACAATGACCGTGGGGGGTTAAGTGAACTCCTGTGGGAAAAGTACTCTGTAAACCGAAGCATTAGGGAGGCTTAAAGACGTCTCACTTTAATCTATGAGCAAGGGAATATGAAGAAGAAAGGGAAGGAGGAGAAGAGGAGGTTCCAGAGAGAACTTGTGACTGCCTAGATTTGGAGAATGGGCGACAGGGAGGAGAGCTGCCGCGAGCTTGAGGGAGCACCCGATGGATGGGCAGAGTGAGGGAGGGGCAAGGAGGGAGGTGGGGTGTAGATACAGTGAGTGGAAGTCAAAACTGGACATTCGGGCCAGGACAGGCAGCCCTTGACCTTGGAACAAATTCATGTTGAGCCCCCACTCCCTACCCCCTTGTACCTTTGTACCTCTGAGCTTTGTATATATTTTACTTATTAAAAACTAAATTATGAGAGAATCCCCCAGGCCTATGGGGACAGCAGACAACACAGCCACCCGCATCTGTGCCCTAAAATTCACACCGCCTTCTGCCTCCAAGGCCAGAGGGGAGGAGGAGCACCAAGGACCGGCTGGGCCTGGACAGCTCTGCCCAAACCTCCCTCTGGGCCCAAGGCCACCCACAGGTGCCTTCTTCTTCCACCAGGACACACAACAGCCATACAACCACTCGTCCTGCTCTGCTGTGGGCCCCCCAATTTATGTCCCATACCCCAATCCATGCCCCAGGCTGCAGTCTGAGGCATCTTGTTAAGGCGTGCCTCTCACCCCCAAAACTCTTCAAGGGCTCTCCAGTATCACGTTGTCATTTCTGCAGCAGGACTCTTGTGAGAGCAAAGGAAGGTGCTAGTAGTAACTAGGCCAGGACGCCAGGCATAGCCTGGGCTCGCCCAGACCACCAGCACACAGGGTCACCAACACATTCGCGTGCACATCACCACGTCCTTAAGCCTCTCTGGCCTCTGCTCGCGCGCTCCTGGGAAGCCCCTCCACCCGGGTCTTCGCCTTCGCGGCTCCCACTCCTCTGTGATGTCTCAACAGGCAGTGTTGCCTCAGCGCAGACGAGGACGGGGCCCCTCTGTGTGTTCTCACAGCTCTCAGGGCTTGCCCAACAGAGCCCCAGGCACACGTTACCACTCCTCACTTCCCGCCGTCCGTGCTGGTCCAGCCGCTGGCACTCCCTCAACACCTATGGAGGGCAGAGGGCCCCGAAAGGAATGAAGGCTTTCCCCCCACCCCCCCCACCCCCGTGCGAGCGGTGCAACCTGGGGCAGGCAGCTTGCCCTCTCCCAGCTACAGGTCTACGTTCAAAATGGGGATAATCAATGCTGATCTCACAGGAATGTTGTAAGATTAAAGGAGACACGTGGCATGCGTGGCACACAGTGGGTATTACTGGACCGCGAAGAGCAGCTAGAGCCAGTCATTCACATGGCTCTGGCATCGCCTGCCTGCTAGTGAGCTGACAAGCCCCAGACAGCAGGGATCTTCTCTGTGCCTGGCTATGCTTCGCCCAGCTCTGCCCACCACAGGCATTCAGGCTGGAAAAGAGGCACCGTGACACTCCCTCCAGCTTAAAGGCCTAAGTGACACCTGTGTCTTAGAAACTTCTTGAAAACTTCCAGCCCGATGTTGGGCCACCGCTTCTCCTAGGAGGCTCCCAGCTCTAGACATCTGGCTACCCCCTAGAAGAGCCATTCCCTCGCCCTAGATGTTCATAGTCAGGGGGGGTACTCAAGGCCCCATGCTGTCCCCACCTGTGACCTTGGGGGGCATTCTGCTTGTTGCAAGCATGAAAAGAGACCCATAGATGCCCAGTGTCAGAGAAACTCAAAGCCTGCCCAGCCTTGTCTCTGCAGCAACTGCAAGAGGCACCACGGCCACTCCTGTCTGTGCGCCCCTCGGCCTCTAGCACAGATCTGGTGTTGAGTACAGGCTTGAAAATATTTGTCAACACAACAATGGATGAGCAAGAGAATGAATGAATACACAAAGGAATGAAGGCGCAAATGAATGAGTGAGAACTAGTACAGCAGAGTATTAAGAACAAATGCTTTGAAGTTAACCTCAGGCTCAAATCTCAGTTTTATCACTTAGAAGCTGAGGGCTCTGGGCAAATTACTTAACCTCAATATGCTTTAGTTTCCCCGTCTGTAGCAAGAAGAATGAAGGCATCTCCCTGCTTCAGTTACTATGCCAATAAAATGAGATAATGTACAATGCACACAACACTAAACACAGGGCCCAACCTTACAAATGTTAGCAACTATTAGTTACTGCATACTAGAACGTTATTACTAAGTACAGTTACTGTTATTATTTAGTAATGAGCAAATGATTGGGGGTGGGGAGGAAGGAGCTTTCTGACATTGGCTTTTTGGTCATGCTCCTTTGCTGCCATCTATTATACTTTGAGAAGCAGGGAAGGCCAACGAGACTGGACTCAGGCCTGCTTATTATATCCCCAGTGAAAAGGCAGGGACCTGTTCTGAGGGCCAGGAGGAGAGTCCACCTTCTGCTGGCCTTTGCACACAGAACTGACCTCTGCTTCCAGCGGCAGCAGCCAAGAGCTCTGGGCTATCAGCAGGAGGCTGAGGGGCTGGCTGGGACGCAGGCCTGGAAAAGCCTTCCGCAGTTAAGAGGGAGCTTTTCTCTGTCCAGGTGCTGTGTCCACTGCCCACACGTATGGCCTTCCTCCAGCTTCATCAGCACCCACCCGGGACAGCTTTGGTACCAAATGGATTGTGCCAGTCCTGGGCGATCTGGGTCAATCAGCACCAAGGGTCTCACCCTCAACGGAATTCGGCTCCTCCTACTTTCTCTGACCTTCCAGAGATCTGGGTGGGCAGCACTGGCTGGAGGCTGCTCTGGGCAGTCTTGGTTCAGGAGGGGGCATTACGGAGGCAGGAAGCGCAGAGGGGTCCAGGCCTCTCGGGCAGAGGCAGCATCGATTCTGCAGACCTTTAGTGGCTTCTGCTCCACAAGAGCCAGAGCCCACCCCAGAGACCAAAGCCGGCCCCGCCCTGGCCTTGGCCCCACTCACCCGCTGCAGAAACTCCGTCCGCTCTTTTTTCTTATTCCGGCATCGGGCCGCCGCCACTTTGTTCTTCTCCCGGCGCCTTTTCCTTCGCTCTTCTTCCTCGTCTAGCTGCGATGGCAAAGGGCCGAGGATCAGACACTGAGGCAGGTTGGGGCAAAGCTTCCTCCTGACAGACCCCTTCTAACCCTCATCTCAGCAGGGAGCAAGCCAGTCCCTTCCCTGTCCTCAACCAGCCTCTGGGCTTGGTGATGTGGCACGACAACCCCAGCCAGCCCGGGGTCCCCGAGCAGCTGGGCATCCCTGGGTGGAGGGAGTGTCCAGGAGGTAGGAGCCTGGAGCGTCTATTGACACAAGAGGTGGCACGCTCCAGGGAGTGATGACGTTCCGTTCTCCGGCCCAGCCCAAGCCTCTGACCAGTGTTTTCCAGGCCAGCGGTTCCTGGGCACTTCTTTCATAAATGCCTGGGCACAGACATAGATCTCACATTCTGCCCCCACCCACTTTCACCTCCCTGGGGTGCCCACCCCTCCCTCTTGCTCCTTTCCAGCATCCACCTCCTGGGGCTACTAACCTGTTTCCCAGCCTCCTGACGGGCCTTTAATCCTTTCCCTGCCTCACCTGTGTTCTTCCCTCAAGAGACCCACCTGTAACCCAGGATCCCAGAGGCCCCCTAAAGCGCTCTGCCTGGGACACAAGCAGAGGGGCCTCCTGAGTATCCAGGTTTCTCCCCTAGGACACATTAGTAAATTTGCCACTTATGGAGTAGGGCCCACGAAATGGAAAGACAGAAGCCTTCTGTACCCCGACACTGACTTTCGATCAAAAATGCAGTTATTGTGCTTTCACTAACAATCAAACTAGAATAGCCATTTTCTGTCCACTTTGCTAAATGCTGTAAGCCCGGCCAACATGAGCCTCGCAACCAGTCTTAAGAGGAAGTTGCTACCACTGTCCCATGTCACAGATGTGAGACTGAGGCTCAACAGTCAGCCTGCCCGAGGCCAAACGCCAAGGAAATAACCAAGGCAGGATTCCAACTCAGATTTCTCTGCTTAAACTTCCTGTTCTTGATCTCTGGCCCACACAGCCCCAGTCCATCGGGATCCCTTTGATCTGGTGCCTCTCGCTGTCTATTACCTGCCAGGAGAATCGGAAGCACACATAGGACCAGCTGGGCTGGGGACAGCCTAGAGTCCGAGGCTGCTAGAAAAGTCGCTGGATTGCCCTGGGCTCGCCAACTCTCTCACTTCTCCAGCCAGTGAGGGTGATTCTGGCTGTCTGAGACCTGGAGCAAGGTCTCAGCCCAAAGGGCTTTAGGCCAGGAAAATAAACAGCCTCTCTCCATACACTCCCAGCATTCTCTAGGAGTTGAGGGTGGGGGGCCGGGCCAGAGACCTGCACCCATTGCCATCAGCACAGGCCCTGCAGGTCTGCTCTCCTTCCCCCCCACCGCCTCGGAGCTTCTCCCTGACCCACTCCCACCCCGTCTGGGAGGTGAGCTGGCTGGCTGGAGAGGCGCCTTGTCAACACTGCCGCACCCAAGCACCTCCCAGCCCCTTGGCCTCCTTTGAAACAGAACCAGAAGTGACAGCTCCTCTGGCTGACCTGCATCTGGGAAAATAGAAACCTGGACAAAATTGATTCCGCCCAACCTCAACCTCACCCCCAGCAAGGCCGAAGTATCTGTGACGACAGGCAGAGGGAAGGAACTGGAGGAAGTGGCTGGCAGTGCAATCTCCCCTCGGCCAAGAGGGTTTGCCCACAAACTGCCAAGGTGATGTGTGCAATCTGGGCACTGCCAGCTCACAGGGCCTCTGGCGCCTCCCCCAGAGCAACTCTGGGGCTCTGGCAGAGCTGCTGTTTCCCAGGAGACAAACCTTGTTCTCCAAGACTCAGCTCCTTACCTCCACCCCCTGCACAGGGCCTCATCCAACACAAAGGGGGGGTGGGGAGCACACAGGGGCTGACCTAGTCGCAGATGCACGGGGGCTAGATCAGCCCCTGTGTGCTCCCCACTCCCCCTTTGTATTGGATGAGACCCCATGGACGCTTAAGAGAACAACTTGGCTGGTCTGACACCTAGGCTGAGGCTGCGCCACCCACCCTTGCCAGCTACATCAGTCCCCTCTACTCCAATGTCTCACCCTTCATCCAGTCAGGCCCCCTGAGATGACTTCCTTTACCACTTGGTAAATTTTTATTCAGCCCTCAAGAGTAAGTCACCTCCTCCAGGAAGGCACCTTTGATGCCTCAGTTAAAATTGCTTTTTTCTGTGCTACTACAGCACAGTGGGAACTATCAATTCCCACTATAATTCTGTTTATGTAAGTGCCTGTTGTCTGTAGGGCATAGGATATGGCACTTTGTAGAGGCTCAACAAATGTTAGCCAAATGAATGAACGGAACAAAGGACTCCGGAAGAAGATGCCACAGGCTTGGATTCTGCAATTCTAAAAGCCAAGTACTGCCTATATTGCACCAGCATAGCCTTTTCCCCAGCCCTCATCAGGAGTCTTTCCTGCCAAGAATGGCCTCTTCTCTGTCTGCAGGAAGCCAACAAAGTTGGGGATGGTTCCTGCCTTCCCCAGAAGCATATAAGCTAAAGGCACAGTTCAGATTTGGGGCACAGGCTCCCGATGGCTACGGCAGGTCTGCATGAATTCCAAGCAGGCCCTGAAAGAATCCAGCTGTGTACTTAAAATCCTGCACTCCAGCCACCACCAACTTCCAGCCCACACCCAATTTCCAGCCCACTCCCAGACCTTTCTTACACAGGTGCCCTGCCTTGGTTGACAACTCCCAGTAAGGCAAGAAATGGCCCCAAAGTCCCATCACCACACCTTCCTCATTGCAACTGCCACATCTCCCCCAAATCTTCCTGCTATTATTTAAGAGCCTCCCAGAGGAGATGCAGAAAACAGCTGCTGAGGTTCTATTAGAAATAAGACAGGAGCTGAGCAGTATCCCTCAGCCTTCTTCACCCTCGTGATTCCTTCTGCCAAGGCCTGTGTGGTCGACACCCTGCCCCCCCACCCCAGGATGGAAGGGAGACCCCCTCCCGCCGTAGCTCCCCCAGACTTGCTTTCATCTCCCTAGTTAAGGCTGCTGCCCCCACCCCATGCTCCCAGACTCTCTAAAGCCTCTGACCACAGTGGGTAGGAGGCAGCAAAGCGGGTTTTCACCACACACGCCTCAGACAGCTAAAACCAGAGCCCCAAAATGGGAACTGATCATTTTTTTCTGCAGATTCAGCTGGAAGAACCATATATTGGAGGAGGCAGCAGCTTGACACTCAATACATTTAAAGACTCGCGAGAGGCAGGCTGGGGGTGCAAGGAAGCCCATGTGTTCCTGTTCTCAAACTTAGTTCTGGCTTTGTTTTCCCCGATTCCCCAGGAAGGCCGAGGGCAAAGCTGGCTGTGTTCTGGCAGTGAGGCTGCCCTGAGGAGGAACAGCCTTGGGAACCCACAGCCAGGAGGGACCACTCAACATGAGTGGTCCCTCCTCAGAGAGCCTGCTCTCAAGCCCCTGCAAGCACCGGGGGAACCCCAGCCCCGGCCAGCACTGACTGGACAAGGCGTGAATGACTGACCTGAGCCAGGCTGTATTCACCTCCTGGAAATCTGAAATTGGACTGCTGAGTGGGGTGGGGGTGGGGCATGTAGGGGGGAGTAGACAGGAGGGAGCAGAATGGGGGGAGCGGTGCAGGCAGGACCTGGCAGCCATGTACCTGGGAAGCAGGGAGAACAGGGTGAAGCTGAGCAGAGACCAGAGACTACAGCAAGAGAGAAACAAACCCTCAGCTCCAAGAAGGAGTCAGAGAGACACAGAGAGGGAAAGGGCAATAGAGTGAAAATCAGGGCCTGGACCTGGTGAGCGAAGCCAAGGCCCAGGGCAGGCAATTGAGGAGACGATCCCTCTCTTGGCCTTGGCAAAGGCAGGGCTGGCACCCCGTGAATCTCTCATCATGCTCGCCTCATGCTGGTCCCGAGGGGGTGGGGAAAGAGTGAGGGAGGGTGTGTGGGGGAGAGAGAGAGAGGATTTGAGACCGAGAGGAGTGAACACAGTGACAGAGACACACACAGAAATAGACAAAGATGGGTGGAGAGAGACAAAGAGGAGAAGGCAGAGGCATAGACAGAGACACAAAGGGATATGGACACTGGCTGATGGGACAGTGGACAGTCAGAGGCACACACTGAGACAGGACCGCCTTGGTCCTCCTGAGAGAGGCCCATGTGCCCTGTTCTTGGGTTCTGTGATGGAGACCCTGAGTCAGACCGGACAGTGGGAGGGAGTCTGAGAAGGCTTCTGCTGCTCTCAGTGAGCGACGCCCAGGCGCCCTGGGTGCTGGCCTTTTTGACATCAGGCGATGCCAGGCAATAATGGAGGAGAACAGAATGGTCCCCCAGTGAACCAGGGGGAAACCCTATGCAGGAGCCACGCACCCAGAACTGGACAAGCGGCAGAGCCCGGACTCGGGAGATGGACCGCCTCAGTTGGCATCAGATGCCCTGGTTTAGGGGTCCTCCAGGCTGAGTGGTGTCAGCAGACCTCCCGGGACAGTCCCGTTACCCCCACTTTTACAGATGAGGAAACTAAAGTTATCAAGGCTGCCTGGAAGCTCAGTGATAGTTTCCAATCCAGGCCTTTCAGGCCTGCGGCCAAGCACTTCCTGCTATCAGAAGGGGGGATTGCTCTGTGTGCACCCCCACGCACGGTAACAGACCCCCTGCTTTTCAGTTACTGCCTAGTGGCCAGTATGTAAAGCAGCAGCAGCAATTTCCGACGCTGAGGGCAATGACCGTTCTGTGTTCTGATTTCCGAAAACCATTTCAAGCACAATAAACAATGTGTAGCAGCAAACTGCGGGTAGAGGAGGGGCCTCAGCTGCTCCTTTCCTGCCTCTCCCCACCATCATTGTTCCTCAGGCCCTGTCTGCAGGCTGAGCCACGGTCCGCGTGCGGGCAAAGGAAGCCCGGGCGTGATTTTGAATTCTGACTTTTCATAAACATTTTCAAAAATGTATCTTGTGGGACCCTCAAAGAAAGAGATGAGGAAGAGCAATGGCACTTTTTAACCCAGGGCAGTGAAAATACAGAAATTCTCACATGGGTGAAGTAATAAAGAAAAGAGAAATAAGGGAGACAAGAAGTGGTGGTGGGGGAACAAAACAAGTGCCCGGCACAAGCCAGAGAGGCCTCAGAGCACTGAGAGTGGAGTGCACAGAGCTCAGCAGGCTTTGCGGGGCCAGGGCTGGGCAGGGCTGTCTGCTGGGCTTCAGTCTGAAGGCCCCAGGGCCCAAGCAGCTTGGCTCCAAATAGGGTGTGAGTTCCCAGGCAAGTCACTCAAGCTGTCCCTTACTTGCACAAGGAAGGGCCTCTTCCTGCCACACAGGTGGCGATAAGTCCCGGCACAGAGCCTGGAACACAGGGAGAGCTCCTCTAGCGCCAGCGACCCCGCCTGCCTTCCCAGGTGAGACAGGGAGGCAGCAGTGGTGCTGCCCAGGGCCCACCCAGCCTCCTGTGAGGCAGAACGTGGCCTAGAAAGGAGACTTGGGGAGAGGGTGGGGTGCCTCGGGCCACGAGGGCTGTCAGTGAGGAGACCTGAAGGCAGCTCCTTGTTACAGCCTCCAAATCCACCTGGGACCTAGAGCAGCAAGCCCAGCCCCGAGGGTGCCTCCCCATCCCTCCATCCCCACCCCAGCCACATGGAGGAGCCACATTTCAACACCAGGGACCCATGAGCACCCTGGGAAGTAAACACCCAAATACCAAACATACCAGACATTCCCCCACATAAACACGGCTGCACTGAGCCAGGGGCTGCCGGCCACCCGCTCCCCTTCCCCCAGCAACAAAGTAGTCCAGGGGCAGGACCTCGGCCAGCCAGTGAGCTGGGCCCACAGTCCCCCTGCCTCCTCCCACCCACACAAGGAGGAATGAAGAAATCCCAGGGGTCCGGTTCCAACACCCTGCTGCCCCCTGCAGCCCTCTGGGCCAGGCCCTTCCCGCCAGCATCTTCCCCAGGGGCTGAGCTGATGGAAATTCTGTGCCCTCTTCTCTGTCCCATCCTCTCTAGCCAAGCCCTCGCACTCTAAAAAGCCAAGGTCTGGACCTCAGCTGTGAAATATTGGATGGTTTGGGGAACAGGCAGCAGGGCTGTAAGAGAAACTTCAAGACAAGTGGTCAGTCTCAGACTGGAGTTGCAAACACAGGTTACCTCCAGGGACCAAGCAATTAATCAGGAGGGAGGGGAGGGTGGGGCTATGGCTCCCAGAGGGGCACCCCAATTAGCCCAGGCAACCACAAGGCAGGCGCAGAGCTGCCAAATTTTCCAAGTTTTCTAGAGTTAACCGAAACTATGAATTTTAAAGTAAAATCGCCTAATTCTTAATGCTGGCCACAAATCCCATTTTGGAAAGAATATTTGTGTGAGCCAAACAAAACACATCTATGGGCCGTAGGGGCCTGTGGGCTGCTAAGTGATGACCCAGGAAGGCAACAGACCCTCAGGGCCGGTCACTGTATTTAGTCATAGTGACCTCCATGCCATACTCTGTGGCCTTGGGCCAATCAGGTCATCTATTCTGGGGATCTCTTCAATAAACAAAACAGCTCCTACTTCTCACTAATCTTGAGACACTTCTGCAGGGTGGGCATTGGGGTCTCATTAGGTTCAGCAAGGTACAGTGTCTGCCAGAGGTTGCCAGGCTAGGAAAACACAGATTTGACTCCATCATATCAGGCTGCCTTCCACCTGGTGGATGGCCCACAGCTCCCCCACAGTATCCCCAAAGTCCCACCTCATTCTGACTTCCCTGGGCTTTGATTTACCTGAACTTCAAGGGCAGTGCTGGCTTGCTTGAGGACAGGGAAAGGGGGAGGATGCAAGAAGGACATCTCCCTCCATGTAAAAACTTTTAGAAATGTCACTTCACAGACTCCAAGAAGGAGTTCTTGGCAAGCACCTTGTCCAATCACTAGGTTTCAGAGGAGGAAAGCGCAGCCCAAGGAAGGAAGTGAATTGCTCCTACCAAGGCTCACAATTGGGTCCGAATGAACAATGCAAAAGTTACTGCTTGGTTGGAATACTGGGCCTCCTGGCATCACTTGTACATCATTCTCTCTTTCTAGAATGTTCTACACCCAGGATGCAGGCACTGACCTTGTTTATTCTCCCCCTGCTTCCCCAACCTCTCCTGTCTCCTCCCAGGACCTCTGTCCCCTCTTTTCAGACTACTGTCTCCGACGGTCATGTCCTTGGTCTGCAGCTTTCCTCACTCCATAGGAACCACCTACAGATCATTGTGGTCATTGCCTCTGCTGCCACCTGCACTCTAATGCCACCAAATCTTGCCTTGCAGGCCCAGACATCCAACTACCCACTGCATGCACAAGCCGGATGGCCCTCAACCCCTCAAAGCCTTTATCCTCATTCAGTAGGTTAGTTCATCTCTTCTGTCTACCCCTACCCCCCAAACTGGCTCCTTCCCCACTGTTCAGGAGCGCGCTCTCTCTCTCTCTCTCCCCCCCTCCCCCTCCTCCCTGGACCACCTCCTTCGAGGTCTCCTATTCCTGCACAAATATCTCCATCTCAGTCATCGAGGGGATCTTTCTAAAATGCATATATGACAGTTGCTGGTTTGTTAGGAGCTTCTCACTACACTCAGAACAAAGCCTAAGTTTCTTAATGTGTCAAGCAAGGTTCCTGTGACTTGACCCCACCTCCTCTGGTCTTACCTCCCTTCTATCTCTACTTCATGCAGAAACTCTGTTCATACCACACTGGGCCTCCATATACCTCCCACTTTCCTGGCCCCATGCCTTTGGTTCTGCTGTTCCTTTAGGTTACTCTCCTGTACATTCAACTTGAGATCACCTCCTACAGGAAGTCCTCCCTGATTACCATTGGGATGTGTCCCTCTGCTTGAGGCTCCCACAGAGCTCTGTGTTTATCCTGACCCCTCACTGTGCTATGTTCTCTCCTCAGTTTCTATCTCCTTCCCTAAACTGGGAGTTGCATGAGGGCTAAGTCCATGTGCTGTTTACTTTTTGTGCACTCAGCCCCTTGAAGTTTATGGCCATTAGTAGCATTAGCACCATTAGGACCAGGAAACAATAAATGTTTGCCAGAGGAAGACCTGGACAGAACTTAGGACTCCTGACTCCCAGTTTGGTGCCCTTCCCCCCCACCCCCTCCACTCACCCCATGGCAGGTTACAAACACATTCACCTATGAACAAGCCCACACACAGGGTACTGTGCTCACTCAGAGCATCAAACCAGCTCAGTTAACAACCTGGTGAAGGCTCTGAACAAGGACTGGCAGGGGCCATGGCTCCCCCTGCCAAGAATATTCACTCAACTCTCCTGGCTGGGGGTGCAGGTGGATAAGCAATAGCTGCCTGCATCCGACACCTGCAGGAAATGGTGGGGAGCAACGGGGCTGTAAACTAAGGCCCATCCTGACCTTTGGGAACTAGAGATCCGAGATGCCAGGCACCCGTAGGCCAGGGAGCGCTGAGGTCGGACAGGGCAGGACCAGTCAAGACACACTGCTTTCTGGGGTGGGCTAAGAGCCTCGCTCTGGGGTCAGAGCCCACAGGGGGATCCCTCTGAACCCACTTCCCTGTCTCCTCACATCTCAGCACTTCCCTGACCTGGGCCCTCCCAATGTACTGTCCTCAGTAAATATCTTTTCCTGGGCTAAGAGAACCCACAAAATAGGCAGCTGTGGAAAGGGCTGGTTTATGTGAACAGAACAGGGAAGAGCCGCTCTCTCAGAAGTGAAAAGCCCTTTCCACAGCTAACAGACAGCATTGTGTTTGGAACAAAGCCTGAAAAAGCTGGCTGGGCGGGGTGATACCCATTTGTGGACAGTCCTGCAGACACTATTACTACAAAAGTGGAATCAGGACCAGGAGACAGGAAAAATCACCTTGGCATAGGCAAAACCCTACCATGGGAGGGAGCAGGGAAATCCTTTTGCTGGAGAAGAGCTACTGGAAGAAAGAATCTTTTGTTGAAATATGCTGTTATGGGGCAACCAGGCTCAGGGGGAGAAGGGGGCCAGGGAGCTAGGAGGCAAGCAGGTAGGGCAGGTGTCCTCCTGTGGTGTGGCCTCACCTCTTCCATCACGCCACTCGTCCTCCTTGTAGCTGTCACCTGGCTGAGTGACCCCGCCCTTATACCCCCAGCCTCCAGGCTCAGCTGCGCACACTTACGCACGCCCTCGCCCATACTCCAGATGTCCACCATCAGGCATGCGTGCCCCACGCCCAAGCACCTTCTGCATTAACATCATCAAGGCCACAGGTGATAGCCAGAGGATAGTGGTGCAAAAAGCCTGATGAATTCATTTACCGTATATATGCCTATTTCAGGTCCGCGTATTTATGGTTTAGTGAAGTTTGGTTTCCTACTAAACTACCAAATCTATTTTCTTTTTTTTTTAAAGATTTGTTTATTTATGTATACAAGAGCTGGGGTGTAGGCCAGAGGTGTGGGAGGGTGAGAGTATCCACCAGAGACAGAGTGGGGAGCAGAACAGGCAAGTCTACTGAAATACACTGCTGAGGGGAGCAGCGGGTGAGGCAAGAGAGGTCTGCTGCTCCATGTGGGAATCTCCCTGGCCCGGTATCGAACTCGTGCAGCAGTGGCTCTGGATAGCTTCACAGTGCTGCGTTTAACCCGGTGCGCCACCAGGGAGGACCCCAAATCTATTTTCTTGCCCAGCTGACAATCGCTTCCAAAGATGAGAGAAGAAGAGAAACAGTGGCCTCCACAAGCTCATTCCCCACTTTCCCCAAGTGGTAAGAAACAAAATATATCTGGCAGGAAAAAAGTCAGGTTTCTTCTTCAAAGGCATTAAGGACACAGCTGAAATTAATTCTTTAACAGTAAGAAGCAGCTAATACGCCTTGGTGACCTGGGAGGCTGTGGGGGCGGGGGAGACAAAAATTCAAAGACAAGGGCTCTTGAAAAATCACTATCTACAATTAAATGAAAACGCAGTTGTTGCAAAGAATATTTATGACCAGAGCTGTTCTGAAAGTCCCGAGTTGGCCAAAGTAGAACATTTCAAATAGTGTCAGCCTATTAAAGCCTTGGAAGTCATTTGTCTTTCATCATGAAGGTGAAAAACAAGGTCCTTGGCTTAATTATTCTCCTCCAACGTGGTTCCGTTTAATCTGTATGCAGGATGTGCCGCTAAAACACAGATTTCAGCCAATTTCTTTCAGGCACAAGGCACAGATAACAGACAAATCTCCCAGCAGAATGGCCACGTCTAGTTCTCGGGTACCGAACGCCAGTTGATAAAAGTCCACCCCAGTCACATGGCCAAACAGATTCACAACTAGAAGGTCTGATGGAGGGTGGAAGGTGATTTCACCAGGAGTGACATATGTCCTGAAATAGCTGTAACTACAGGTTTTTTTTGGAGGGGAGAGGTTTTTGTGGCACCCAGGCAGATGAGGGGAGAGCAGATGAGAGCTCCCCCACTCCCTTGTCCCTCCTCGCCCCAGTTTTCAGCCAGAGCTGCAGAGAACTCAGGGCCAGAAATAGCAAATGTGGGTTCTTTTGGCATCAGAACTGTTGATCTGATTCTTCCTTTAAAAACAATAAAGGAGGCAGCTTATTGACAAGCTCGGCCGCTTAATTAATTGGGAAGTCCCACAGGGTGTGAATGCTGGCAGCGGGCGCAACTCAAGTCCTGGAAATAACTGGTTTGGAGAGACCAAGGTGTTTGCTGACTCACAGCACAGCCTTGCCTTGCTTACACAGACTCAGATATCACACACGCTGATGAACACTTGCTCGTATGTGGGTCCCTTAGAAAGCTTGAGATAGATTTGGAGGAAAATATTAGACCTTTGTAGCCATTCTCAGAGAGAATCATTGCCAGTAAGAGCTGGAATGGGCCCTCAGGTTACCCAAACACGCAGAGAGCATCAGAATCCCCAGAACGGCCCGTTATGGACAGTCCGTCCTCTACAGACTAGGCTTCAGAGGTTTAGGAGGAGACCCAAGAACCTGTACTTCTAACCTGCTCCCAGCTAGTAGTGCCACGGGTCTACAGACCCCACTTTTTTTTTTTTTAAAGATTTATTTATTTATGCATACAAGAACTGGGGTGCAGGCCAGAGGTGTGTGGGGTGAGAGAATTCACCAGAGACAGAGTGGGGAGCAGAACAGGAAGATCTACTGAAGTACGCTGCTAAGGGGAAGAGCAGGCAAGGCAGGAGAGGTCTGCTGCGCCATGTGGGAAGCTCCCTGGCCAGGGATCAAACTCGTGCTGCAGTGGCTGCTGATAGCTTCACAGTGCTGAGACAACCCCTTGTGCTACCAGGGAGGCCCCCACTTTTTTTTTTATTTAAAAGAACAGGTTTATTAATAAGGGAGAGAAGAGTAAAGGACACTCGCACAGACACAGAGGGCAGAAAAAGCGGCCCTGCAAGGGCAGGCTTGTCAAAGGGGAAGGCTGCGTGGTCACGGGCGGGCAGCCTTGGGGGGAGAGCTGCCTCTGCTGCTTTGCAAAAGGAGGAGGGTGGTGAAGAGAAACACCCGCATGACTACAGGCGGGCAGGAGGGTGCACCTGCAGACCCCACTTTGAGCAGCACCCACATAAACCAGTGGATTTCAGACTCATTTCAGCAGCAGAAGTCTCTTGTTGAAGGGGTAAATAATACAGAACGATGAAGATGAAGATGAAGAAAGATGAAGGCAGTATTTTACCTAGGGGCTCGCAATTTCATATACTTACAATAGTCACCCAGAGAGAACAATGAGATATCCTGCCTGTGGTTGATGCCAAAACTTTAACTCAGGTTATGGAGACAATGGAAGGTGTCTGACAACCTCAGGGTCCAAATTATTCCTGTCATGTTTTCCTTGCACATACAGGACAGTAGTTACAAAGGTGTGTGCACGTATATTAGACACACACACACATATATACATGTTCTATGTGCTCGCCTTGCACTCTCAAGATGTTAAAATGCCTTGCACTCTCAAGATGTTAAAAAAGTAGGAAGGGCTCTTTCTGATATCTATGCACAATAGATTAACCAGGCAACAGACTTGATTTTGGCAGAGCTCTTTAAATGCTGATTTGATAGCTAGGAATGTAATGAGTGTGTGGATCTTACTTTTTTTAGTAGATAAAATTATGCTTTAAAAATGAGACCCTGAGGCCTCCCCAGTGGCCTAGGGATTAAGTCTCAGCACTATGGCCTGAGTTTGATCCCCAGCCCGGGAGCCGACCCACATGGCGCAGCAGACCTCTCCGATCTTGCCCGCTGCTCCCCTGAGCAGTGTACTTCAGTAGATCTACCTGTTCTGTCCCCGACTCTGTCTCTGGTGAATCCTCTCACCTTCCACAGCTCTGGCCTACACCCCTGTTCTTCCACAAAATTAAGTAAATATTTTAAAAATTATAAAAAAATAAAAATGAGACCCTGATCAGTTAATCTCTCTGAGCCTCAATTCACTAAAACCTCACGGTACTAATCACACCTACCTCTTTTGGTATGACTGTTGTTGAGCAGATCAAAGGGAGAGAATGCCCACAAAAGCAGTTTGCAAAACATAAAGTGCGCTGCTCACGAGACCTCTGTCCTGGACCAGGTGTCCCCATACCTTCAAAGACCCAAGGACTGTGCCAGGGGCTTCAACAAATGACTCCAGAACACAGCAACCTGGGGCCTTACACAGACCAAATGAAGCAGAGTCTCTGGACTCCAAGTCTCTATTTTTTTAGATTCCCTTCTCCTACTGAGTAGTCAGGAGCACACCACAGCTCCTCCCAAGCTCCATACAAAACCCTGCTAGATTGTTCTCTTCGCTTTGGGCCGGCCATTAGCATAGACAGGAGAAAATGCCCTGAACCAGACCCTCGCTTTTTCAAACTGGCCCAAAAGGTTTTCATGACCATAGATACCAATTCCGGAAAGCTGATAAATGCTGGGTGAATGAATGATCACTGGGAATTCATTATCCCTTTTAATCCTCCCCACACTTCTGTGAGGTAGATACTATTATTCTTCCCCCATTTTAAAAAACTTTATTGAGATGTAAGTCACATATATCAGAGCATTCTCTCACCTCAAGTATACAATTGATAGCTTTTAGTATAGAGTTGTGTAGCTGTTACCTAATCAATTTAGAGCCTTTTCATCACTTCCAAAAGAAACCCCACAACCCTCAACTGTCACCCCCCAATTCTCCCATCTCACCAGCCCTAGGCACCAGGGAATTGGTTCTCCTTCCTGTCTCTATGGATCTATCTATTCTAGACATTTCCTGTCAATGGAATCATGTGTATGTGGTTCTTTGTGACCGGCCTCTTTCACTGAACCTCATGTTTTCAAGGGTCACCCATAGCGTAGCATGTATCAGTGCTTGGTTCCTTTTTATGAGCAAATGATATTCCATTGTGAGAGTACAACACATTTTATTCACCCATGCACCAGTTTTTCCACTTTTAAGATACTGTGAATATCTTTCCACTTTTAAGAGACTGTCCTTTCTATTGGACGTGGACGTGGACCTAGAAGTAGATGGCTGGGCCACAGGACAACTGTGTATAGCCCTGTGAGGTCTGTTTTCCAAAGCACTGCACCATTTCACATTCCCCCCAGCAGTTTATAAGGATTACAATTTCCACACTTCCTCACTCACACTTGTTATTTAGTCTCTTTTATTACAGTTCTCCTAGAGGGCATAAAATGATATCTCATTATGGTTCTGATTTGCATTTCCTTGATAGTTAATGATGTTGAACAACCTTTTGTGTGCTTCTTAGCCATTTGTGTATCTCCTTTGGATAACGTGCATTGAGATACTTTGCCCATTTCTAAATGGGGCTATTTTTTAAAAATACTGAGTTGTAATAATTATTTATATTTTAGATTCAACTATTATCAGATATCTAGCTTGCAAATTTTTTTCCTCATTTGTGGATTGCTTGTTACTTTCTGTCCTTTGAAACACATAAGGTTTGAATTTTGATGATGTCTAATTTGCCTTTTTTGTTGTTGTTGCTTGTGTTTTCGATGTCATATCTAAGAAGCCATTGCCTACTCCAAGATCACAAATATGTACGGCTATTTTCTTCTTCAAAGGGTTTTATGATTTTAGCTGTTCCATTAGGTCTTTGATCCATTTTGAACTAACCTCTGTATATGGTGTGAAGTAGGCTACCTGCTCACACCAGGTCTATCGCCCCTATTTTTACAAGGTAGGAAAATGTCTAGGAATCTCTCCAGAGCCAAATGCTGCACCACCACCATTCTGCTTTGCTACAATGCTTCTAGAGAGCCAAGGATTTTATTGGCGGTGGCTGTGAGAGGGGGTGGGAGAAGGACTATTAAGGCAAACCATGGGGGAACTTGTGACCAGAGTGTGCACAGGCACTATGCTTAGTAAAGAGGGGCTGTAGGGAGAATGAAGTCAGTCAGGCTCTTTTTCACCTCCACCACCAGCCTCTCCAGCCACCACCTGGAGCCTTGCTCTCCTCCCAGGTTTTATTACACACACGGTGATATGCTGTTGTAGGAGGGCACTTGGGAGCGTGAGCACAGGGTATGTGCACCTGTAATTTCAGACACCTGGCCCAAGAAGCCAGAGGGCACGGGTGCGCACACCTATAAATACAAACAAGGGGGCGCTTGGAGGCGCGGTTGTCGCTAGGCAGCCTCTCTGCTGCCTCTTGTGCATCCAGCTCCTGCTCTGGCATTAAAGGCATCTCACATCTACTTAACCCTTTGCACTCCGAACCATTCTGGACATTGGCTACCAGCTACTCGACGCTACTTTGCGGCGGAAACGTGCATTTAGAGACCCTTGAATTATTCAGTATAATTTTGGAACCAAGTAACATATTATAATGATATTGGACTTATATGAATTGGGTGACATCGAGGAATGTATATTTGTAAAAAAACAATATTTTATTGTTTATAATTTTGTACAGTATAAGTTTTGTAACACTCCCCAATATGCATTGCAGGCTGATTAGTGCACGTTCTCGTCCGACACAAAACCCGCTGACATTTCTTGTATATATCTTAGTAATTTTACGATATTTTGATTTAATTTCTTGTGCCATTTCAAGATAAAACTTCAGGGAAACATGCATGTCTCAAAAAGTTTCGTTGAAATAACTCAATTCCCCGTAATCACTAATAAACTGCAACGTCCCCTGAGAGGGGACATCCGAGTGCTATGCTAGAATTCCGATGTCCTCTGAGAGGGGACAGCGGAGTGCAAAGGGTTAAGGAGCCAAGATTCCTTTATCCATTTGCCTGAATCCACCATGAATCTGTGTGACCTGCCTGCCCTTGCCTGGTCGCCTGACAAGGACTCTGCAGTCAGACAGCAAAGCACAGTCTAGCAGGGAGCCCCAGCATGGCACAGAATGTGTGCAGCCTCAGGGGCCACCGAACCCAGAGGAGACCTATGACCTCGCTCCCATCAGCTCTGTGCCTGCCTGCCCAAACCCACCTGTCCGTCCTTCTAGGCCTCCAACCTTCAACCCTCAAGTCCACTTATCTTGTACCTTTTGGACACAGTAGAGGGAGTGACTTGGCTAGCTCCAGAGTTCAGCCAGAGGCACTTCGCCTGTAAGAGAACTTCGTTTCCCAACTCTGAGCCCAGTGGGTCGGCACTGACAGAAGAGGTCACTTTGGAGGGCTGCTAAAAACTGATGGTCCATGGGAATCCAGCCATGACCTTCACACCACAGGAAACAAGATAAGGGGGTCACACAGGCAGCTTAGGGAAGACTAAAGGGCCTTCTCATTGACAGTTTGTGATGGTAACTAAAACGCTGGCTATCTCTAAAATGCACAAACAACCAGAAACAGGAAGGTCTGTTTGCTTCCCCGAAACGCAGGTTTTAGGCGAGACATCAGAAAGGCCAGTCCTGTGAAAATCTGGTGGGTTCACCACGAATGGACTCAGCCCTGGTGAAGGCAGCCAACAGCCCTTGCTGCAGCCAAGGCCATCTTCACACACAGCTGCACTTTATCTTCCCCTCAAAACTAAGTTTCAGTTTCCTTCTTTTACAGATGAGAAAACTGATGCTCAGAAGGCCCCCCTACCTCATCCAGGGAGGGAGCAACGGAGCCAGACTTTCAACACAGAAGCTTGAGCCCAAGCCCAGAACTCTCCCAGGGCCCCGAAGCAGCCCCTCTGGGAAGCAAGAATGAAGCCCTCCTCCCACAACACCTGGGCACCTCCGGACCTCAGGCCACTCAACACCTGCAGGAGCAAAATACCCTCAAGGAATTTTGAGATACAGGGTACAGAGTTCGAGTCCATATAAAAATAAATAAGCATAGTCGACACATTTGAAAAGCAAATCTCAATCGTATCTTACATTTGTCCTATCTCTTATTAAGTGGTGGGCAACATGTGAAACCCTTTACCTCATTACCACAGCCAGGCTTAGGCGGAGAACCCACATAGGGAGCACAGGGCTCCCTGAACTTGCAGAGGGGTCAGATTTCCCCTCAGGACATGCAGAGGCAGCCATGGCCCCTCCGCCCCTCTAGGGGACTCTGTGAGAGGGCAGTGGGTGGGAACAGCCTATGATATTAAATAAGAGTTTCAAAATCCTTGTGAATGCTCAGGGCGTGGTATCAAGACGCAATGCAAAACCAAGGGGGGCGGCCCTAAACACACTCAGCTGTCTTAAGCTATCCCTCACTCTCCATCGAATTAAACTATTAAAGAAAAAAGTTAGCAGCTTCTCAAAATGTGCTTAACACAGTGACAGAACTAAAGTGGAAGTTCAGGATTTCAAAGACGAGTTGGGAGAGTCTGCGGGAGTCTTCTCCAAGCCTCCGTGGATCAGATTGGCTCTGTCTGCCAAACGGGGATGAGACAGAAAAAGCCTCTGAGTCAGGGGGAAGGAGGCCAATGCTATTCCAAGGAGCCACAAATTAAAAACCAATTATGCAAGGCTTGCTAAAAAATGTCAGTGGGCTGCCTTTATATTTTTTTTAAAGATTTATTTATTTATACATACAAGCTGGGGGACAGACCAGAGGCGTGGGGTGGCGAGAGTTCACCAGAGACAGAGTGGGGAGCAGAACAGGCAGATCAGAAATACACTGCTGAGGGGAGCAGCGGGCGAGGCAGGAGAGGTCTGCTGCGCCATGTGGGATTCTCCCCCGCTGAGCATTGAACTCGCATTGGCATTGCGCTGCCGACAGCTCCACAGCCCAGCGCCCAATCTCTGCGCCACCAGGGAGGCCCATGCCTTTATATTTTAAATCACTAAAAACACAAGCAAGTTTACGCCAACATTTACCCAGCACATCAGCTGGCTGGGAGCAACTTTTATGCTCAGGCTAAACATGGAAGAGCACTGGGGCGGTGGGGAACAAACTCTAGAAAGACCACCTGTGGCTGAGAGAGCACATATTCCAATATCCCCCAGTAGTCCACGGATTTGAATTCACACTTCAGCCCTTATAAATGGCCTCCAGGGAGCCTAGAGAAGGCAGGACAGGATGGAGGTAAAGTGGACAAACAGCTAAGTGGTCTCTTGCTCTGAAGACGACAAGGATGTAATCCAGTCACCTTGTGGAATCTGTGCAGGAAACGGCGCTGGAAAGCCCACGATGGAATGCGCGTACTGATTTCTCAAGGCGAGACCCTTGGAATGCTCCCTGACAAGGATCAGAAGAGCCTGGGGAGGGGTATGAACGGTTTAGAATCAGGCTCGCAACTGTAGCCAAGTCATCACTGAGCTACTAAAAACACAGATTCCTTGAACTCTGTTCTCAGATTCTGATTTCATGGACCAGAGATACAGGAAATCTATGTGTATAAGAAATTTTCCAAGCAGCTCTGCTATCAGTCAAATTTGGGAATGGTTGATCTGATTTTCATTGTGCTCTCTTTTTGTCTGCCTAAAGTTGCTAAGTTTGGGAAAAAGTAAGACAAATGGACAATGCTGAGAGGTTAAGGCTTGAGAGGCATAGAACTGAAGGGACAGAAAGTTTACGTGGCCAAGTTGATATAGCTAATTAATGTCCAGACCAACAAGTGGGCATTCAACACATCACCTGTGTGAGGCCCTGAGCACAGTCTGGTAGAAGTAGAAAGAAATGTCCTTGGGACCAAAAAGCAGGACACAACCTCAAAAGCAGGCTGGTGACACAGACATGTGGAGGGGGATAGTGTAAGGCAACAGGGAGTAGTGAGGACTGTGGTGAACTGAAGATTGCATGCTAATCCAGTGAGCATCTAGTTCTCAGCTCCGGCTTCTTGTATATAAGGGCGTGGGTCTAGAATGGTCAGATATTCTGGTTTTGTTTTTTGTTTTTTGTTTTTTTAAAGAAGTCCACATTTTCTGGCTTTTAAATATAGTAACTCATCCAATTAAAAAGAAAGAAAACCACACTGAGGGCTAAACAAGACTCATCAGTAGGCTGACTCCAACCCGGGAAATTTGCAACTCCTTTCCGAAATGGTGATTTAGTCCACACTCCCCTGAATCCTTGAGTCCCCTCTAGAGTGATGCAGAGTGGCACAGAGGGTGAGGGATCCCACCTAGAAAGTTAAGTGCTTGGTGTGTATGAGTGTGAGTGTGCAAGGGTGGGGCTTCGGCCTCCCTACTGGAAATGCATTCCAAGCTCAGAGGCAGGGTGTGGCCCCTGTGGTCACAAGCAGCCCACTGGGTCAACCTGGAAGGGCCAAGCTCTTCAGGCCAATAGGGACAGGTTGGTCAAGGAATCCAGCCACAAGCGACTGCAGAATGAAAAGCAAAGGGAGGAAGGCTCTGGAGAAAGCTAGCAAGCAAAGCTGTTTTGAAAAAGAATACTGGAAAGGAAAGAAGAACAAAGAGGCAAGAAAGAAGCAATGACTCTAAAAATCCCACAACCCAGAATACAACTTGCCCAGATTCCCTAGCTAACCATCAAAATGAGCAGCCTGGCCAGTCTCCAACCACTTGGTCTGTTTAATCTTACTCCACAACACTGACCACAACCTGGCCTTCTACATTGTCTATGGATTTGCTTATTTCTGGATAAGCTTCTTTGTCAGCTTTGTTTATTATGGCTTGGTTTCCAGTGTCTGGCACAGGACTTGGCACATAGTAGGTGCTCAGCAAATATCTGTTGGACAAACGGACTGCAGGCCAGCAGTTGGCACCAAAACAGTTCCACATTGTGTGTCAACCATACAATAGCATCAGCACAAAGCACCTTAGCATTTATAAAACCTGTCGTTCCACTTAATTCCTCTAATTTCCTTTTACCAAACTGCTCCATTCATTTGGACATGTCTCAGGAGTCTGCTGGCCTTGGCAAGGGGAGCAGCCCAAGAGCCTGGTCGGACAGAGCAGCCTGCACAGCAGCCAGGCCGGCTCTCTCAGGCGACCTAGGAGACGATGAGGCTGCAGAACTACATGGCTCAGGTCCCTGTCACCAGAATAAATGGGTGTTCTGGGACCAGGTTCATTCGGCCTCCCCAGTCCTAGGAACTCTGATTAGATGGCTGGAAGGGACAGAGAGCACATGGGAGCAGCACAGCATCAGGCTAAAGCTTTGCTTCCAAAGTCAGACTGCAGGGCTGTTTTCCAGTTGTAAGACCCTGCGAGTTGCCGACCTCATCCATAACGTGGGCATAGTAAGCAAGAGTAGCAATCATCACTTCATAGAGACCGCGTGCAAATTTAAACACATCTTCCTAATGCAGTCCCCGCTCTGCCACTCTGCAGCAATGTCGCCCTAAATGACTTGATCTTCTCCTCCCTGAACCTGAAATTCCTCTTCTCTAACATGGGGAGAACTCCGTCACCAGGACGGAGTAAGGAATAAATGAGATCATGCACATTACGCACTTAGCACAGGGCCCAGTGCTTATTAAACGCTTAATAAATGTAAGCTAGTACCTTAGTATTCAAGGACCTTTCATTAGTCTAAAATGCTGACTTGAAAATCCTCTAAAAGCCATCTGCCATGTGCAAATACATCATTGGACATAGGTTCTCTAGCAGCAAGTTTCTCTCCCTATCCCCTTTATTTTTTAGTCGCTCTAAGAATTGGCTGACCCCTGCTCACACACACCCTTGGATCTGATCTAAGCAGCATTTGGAGGTCAGGTCCCAGTGTGATGCTGAACTGACTCCCCGCCAGCACAGTCTTCGCTGCTGCATCTGCCTCTTCGCCCCCACAACACTGCAGTCTGACAGCAAGGGAGAGGACATGCAAATCTGCCCTAAAAACGGCTTGTTATTTTCACGGCCTGGATGGTGCAGGCTTGTGGGTGCCTGTGAGGACTGCACGTCACTGTCAGGTACAGGGCATCTGCCACCAATTTGGGGGAGGCTGTGAGATGTAAAAATACCCAACCCAAATATAAAGCTTTTTACAAAAAAGAAAAAAAAAACAAAGAAAGAAAGACAAGAAAGCTCTTCCAGCACCTTTTGTGGGGGATAAGAAGTGGCAACCCTTTGCCCCCCTTTCCACAGGCAAATGCCCATTGGGCTAGCTTCTAACCAAGGCGCCTGGCTTTAGCAATCCTATGGCCTCAGTGCCCCAGGATAACTTCTCAGCTACTGGCTACAAATGGCAATGATACGGGACAACAACCCAGAAATGGCTGCGTTTAACTTATGGGCCTGGTAGGTAAAGAGTAAAAGACCCAAGACAAGAGTCCTTCACCTAGACTTACAAAGTCAATTCAGAAGAATTAAAGTCAGCTCCCTTCCCGTAATCACAGTCTTAGCAGACATCTGCAGTGCACCTAGTCCGGGCGTCTCCAGCACAGGTGTCTCTAGCAGGGGCCAAGCAGTTAAGGCAAATGAAGGCAGCTGGTAGCAACGAAAGGAAGCCAACAGTATAAGCCAGACTGATACTAGGGAGATGGCAAACTGGAGAGAGGAGCAAGGTGAGATGACTCCATCCCATTTAGCTGTGACCATGCCAGATCAGAGCACGGTGTGCTCATATCTCCCTGTGTTTAAATCAAAGATTAAAATCTAAACTTTCAAGAGAAATGTTGGCTCAAGTTTCTTTTAAAACACTGTGCAGGCCAAACAAAGCATATCTGAGGCCAGATCTGGTCCTCAGGCCACCTTCTGCCACTCTTGGTCAAGCCCCCAGCAACCTTCCTTTGCAGTGTTTGTGGTATTTATGGGGACAGGGCAGAGCAGAAGCTACAAAGCACACTCAACTCCCCCTGTCAATATCCACACCCCTTTCTCCAACCAAAGTCCCTCTTTCTGGACTATCTGGTCCGCTCAAAAGGGTGAGCCCCACCCACGTGAAACTTTGCCCGCGATGCCCTGAGCATCTGCTGCCCAGCCGCTTCCCGAGTCCTCCCCAGTGCGGCCACCTCCCGCCTCCCACCACACGCTCCTTCTCTCTTCCAGGTGGGCAGGCGTCTGAGCAACGGCCCGCTGAGGACCTCGTGGGGACAGGCCTTTGGACAAATCACCAACCCTGGGAAAGTGGCGGGTGTGAATCACCCCGATGCTCACCCGTGCTGGGGACTTCTGCTTCTCACAAGTCCCCAGGGGAAAGCTGTTCTTCTGTAGGCTGCAAGTTTGAGAGCTACAGCTGCAAGGGGACCTGAGCAGGGGTGCTCCGTGTGGAGGTCCTCTGCAAACATCAGCCAGGCAGAAGATGGGGGACTGAGAACACGCCCACCTCTGGCAGCTGCTTAGGACGGAAGGTCACACCACCCTTATTCTAAGTCCCTCTATTCTGCTCCAGCGTGGGGCCAAGAGAGGTAGAGACAATGATGTGATGATATTTTTAAGGATAATCCATTATTGGCATTCTCTTGTACATTTCAGCACACGTGCACATTGCTCTGATCTCGCTGATCCTCCCAGTACCTCCCAGAGAACTAGGCAAAGTATTACTATTCCTAATTGTTATTACTGACCACTCTTACCTTACCCCTCAATGAACCAGAGACAAGTTCAGCATCCTGCTCTAACCTAGAGCTTCTCAAACGTCTCAAAAGCCCCTTCCCAGGGGAAGCTTCTTTAAAATGCCTACTGATTCAGAAGGCCGGGGGTGGGGCCCGAGACTGCATTCCTAACAAGTCGCAGCGTGACACAGACACTACTGGTGCACACTGAACAGGTCACCTAGGGACCTGGGACTGCCGCCCTTGGATTCTGCCTAGGGGAGCAAGCCTCACTCACCTCACTTTTCACAGGTTGGGGCCTCTTGCCCAGTTTCACCTCCAGGAAGTGCAAGGGGGCGATCATGGCCCCAATGTTGCGGATGTCTGCGTATTTCAGCTCCTCTGCAGTCAGAGCCGAGCTGGGGAGTCCGGTCAGGGGGCCGAGACCTGGCAGAGAGCCGGCAGTCACGGAAGGGTCCGGTATCTGCCCAGGCATCATAGCAGGAGATGTTGCAGCCCAACCTAGAGAGGGAGAAGCACAGGACGAGTCAAGTGTGGTTCCGTGAGGGCTCAGCCCTGCGTCTTGCCACCACCTCATCCCTTCCTTCATCAATGTCCCCCGAAGCCCTTCCCCAGCCAGGTGCTCTTCCTGCCCTTGAGTCCATGCTGTTACAGAGGAAACTTGATCAACTAATCACACCAAGGGTATCCTGGGTACTTTAGTGCTTAACCCAATCATGGCCACACTGACTCAGCATTTGCATGTGCTGGCACTGCAGTGACCCAGCCACTAGCCCCCTAAGACTGGGTCAGATCCCCTTAGCCAGAGGGAGAAACTGGGGCCTAGAAAAATAACTCACTCAAGATAGTGCATAGTTAGAACTGGTGGAGCAGGATTTAACATAGTGCCGCTGGAGGGAATGGGTCCTAATGGTGGAATCTCAAGCACCTTTGCACCTGTTTAAGAGGGAGTTATTTTTGGTCTGGCATGGTGCCTCCCCTCAAATCACACATCCCATTCTACATACTTGTCAAGACACCCAGAATACAAGATGAAGCAAATCTAAGTTAAAGGTGTGTTTGTGTGTGTGTGTGTGTGTGTGTGTGTGTGTGTGTAAAAGATGGAATTAATTAGCATGTGCTTCCCCAGTGGAGCCCAGTACCAGGAAAGTCCTCCATAGTCTCTCCATTCTCAAAGCAAACACATGTTCTGGCTCTGCCAGACCCCAGTTTTCCCTCTGCAAGGGAAAACAGATTCAGGCATGAAGGAAAGACATCAATTAGACAGGTCGGTACCAAAAGGATTCTTATTTCTTCCTCCTCTTTACTGGGGAAGCTCTTGGGTAAGAAATGGTCTTTTCAAAGCAGATGGCAGTGAAGAGAGCTTGTCTGTCGATAAAGTCAGACTTATCTGGTCCCTTACAGGGCTTCTTCCCATTCACCCACCCGCCCATCCATCTGACCGCTGACCACCAGTGATAAGCCAGCACACTGAGAATACAGAAGAGCACAGCTTCCCAGCAGCCTTCTAAGTAGCATTTTAACATAAAGCTGATCCTGGGGGTTCCAGTCCTGAAAAGGAATCACTCCCATTTTCCAGCTCTGCATAAAAGTACAAAACCTAAATCAACTGTCTTGTAAATCCTGGGAAGTTCTGACCTATGTGCCAACTTTGTCTGCCTCTTCCATGGGGGAAGGAAGCACCTGGAAGACGGGGGCAACATGACGTCCATGGCCACAGACTTCTGTTGGGCCGAGGCAATGGCCTGATGTAGCCATGCTGTCTTGGGCTCTCTGCCTCCCACAGAGTGGCCCTAGAGGGTAGCCCACAATCCCTTGCCCCAATCTCACGTTACATCTCAAGGGAGAGGCATATGAGGGACCCCATTTTGGTCATAAACCCGAGCAAGTCGCTTTCTTCATGTCCATTTCACTTTCAGTGGTGAAATGTGACTCCCTATCCAATCCCGTGTCTCTTTCTCAATAGATTCTGCACTCTGAGGAGGTTTGGGAGGAGAACATGTGAGCGATCTGTTCCCTCAAACCACAAAGACTTTTACAGGACATCACTTTCTTTAAAGAAGGGTGTTCTGAGTGGCCCGTGGCCCTGCCACTTCACCCTTAGCACACGGGCCACATCTGCCCTTGAATCCACTTTCACCGAGCTCCCGGCCTTGCACCCAAGTTTACATTGGGTTCCCCAGGCTCTTTCATCTGCCCCCCATCTGTTCTTCCTCCCACACTTTTGGTCCCTCAGCCCCTCCTTCCCACCCCACATCCTTTCCCACCCTCCTGAGCACCTAGTGTCCCCAGGCCATCTCAGAAAAGGATCTGAGACTCATTCACTTCGAGTCAGTCTTAGAGTTGGAGGAGGCCCCGTGCCCGTGCAAACCACATCCTCATTTTGCACATGAGGAAACTGAAGCTCAGAGGTTAAATGACTTGCCCAAAGTCATGCAGCTAGAAGACAGAGCCAGGGTAGGCTCCGGTCCCTGGATTTTAGAGCCAAGTTTTCTTACCCTGCCCTTTTGGTTTCCCGTACTAGGGCCCAATAGGTGTGAACGCAGAAGGAACGACCGCATGTGCGGGGTCTGTACACAGATCTGTGCTGGGTACACAGATCTGTGCTGGGCTTCCGGGCACTAGCCCATCAGGCAGAATCAGTCTCTTCACAGAGAACCTCTACTCTGCCTCCCACGGAGACCTGGGTTCCGGAAGTTCCCTACACAACCCAGTGGCGGTCGGGATGGGGGTCCAGACATAGGTATGGCCCCGAGACTTCTTCCATATGGCAGGTTAATGTGCTGTGACCCTCCCTAAACCTGAGCCGGACCGGAGTTCAGGGTCAGCAAGAGCCCCCCTTCTCCCTGCAGAGCTGGGTCTGCAATGCCGAGGCGGCTGGGCCAGGCAGACTATGTGTCTCCCAGGCCTCCCCAGGAAGACCAAGAAAGGGGCTGCTGTAGCACTCACCCCTCCATGACAAGAGCATACCTGGTTCACCATGTGGACGCCTGGCAGGCACCTGGGGTGATTTCAGGCCACCTAAACCAAACTGACAAAGGAAACTCACATGTCCTTCTCAGAAAGGAGAAACCCCTACAAAATCCCTTCTCCTAGACCTGAACTGATGCTATGGGGAGCAAGTCACCCAAAGATGCTTAACTGAGCTAGTCCAACGGCCAGGAGGTGGGTGCTGGAAAATGCTCTGTGCCTGATGCATCAACTGGACACAAACTCTGAACAGGGGAACAAAGCAAAACTACGGAGCGAAGTCCCCTCCTTGGCCAGATGCAAGATCCTCCCTGTGCTGCAAGGAGCCCTCCTCGTGGACAAAATGGTGGCATGTGGCCACGTAGCAAGCGGAGGAGTGATTTCTGGGGCAGGCAGCTGCCTCCACGCTACCTCAGTGCCTGGCATCATTTCTGGCACAGAAGGCGTCATCAACACATATTTGTTGAATGAATGAATGAAAATTTCATAGAGGCGTCAACTTCAGGGAGCGAAGTATGGATCTGGGTATACAAGTATAGATTTTTTTTTTAAACGGGGCCATATTTTCCACCTCCAGAAAATTCGCTCCCACTGTAGACCCCAAGAAAAATGCTCCACTGGCTTTGGTATGTTTCCCTGCCTACGCCATCTTTGGGAAATGGAAGCCAGACCCCACTCAGTGCCAGGAAAGATAGGCTCTGCATGCAGCTTCTGTTTATTTTCATACAGATGGTATAAATGAGACACTAATAAATGATCCCCAAATATAATGAATTCTCTGCTACTGTGGAACCCCTCCCCAGAGGTAGCCACCCCCTGGAAGCAGTGGCCCCATAAACCCTTGCCATTCCTAGTCCACCATGAACCCATCCCAGTGATGAGTCTACTCAGGGGATCACGCAGTAGGTTTTCCTTTGTAGAAGCAAAAATCCTCTTGCCTTTCCTTCCCCCAGAGGGGCGCCCCTGACTGCTCAGATATAAACCACAAAGTCCTTAACACATGCCATTCCTAGGAGACAACCACAACAGCTGACATTCACCAGCCAGAAGTCATCCTAAATGGCTGGGGGCGGGGCAGAAGATGGAGGAGTTGGAGCGGCTCCTTTCATAATTGGATCCTCATTAACTGGAAAGGCAATGTTGGGGACTTGAAAAATAAAAGAATTTGATGTGATTTAGGGATCTATGAAAAAAAGGGAGGGGGCGGGGCAGTGGCCAGGAACCAACAACAGTCAGGAGGAATTTACCCACTTCAAGGAAGACATAGGAAAGATGACAAGAGGTGAAATCATCTCCCCAACTGGTTGTTCCATACGGAAACAATTTAGTAGGAAAAGGAGAACTACACACCAAAAGCTTTAGGGAAAGAACCCAGAGTTTTTTCCCCTCAGGGCTCAGGAGATCCAGAAGGAAGATAAACACCCTCCACATCTCCATTAGTAACTGGGACCCATAAATAAAGAACAAGCACTATACACTGGCCAAATACTAAAATTGGCAAGTGGGGCTTGTGCCTCAAAAGATAGGCCCAGAATCCAAAAAGACTTTGGCAATTTGATACACTGACCAGGAATAACTTGGAAGCTACCCAGTGGAGAAAAACTGGGTAATGCACAGATCCAACATGGAACAAGCAAGACATGAGTAAGACAGGAATGGTTCAGGAGGTCACAGTGGACCCTAAGCTGTGAGCCTCCAACTTGTGGAGCCTCACTTGTTGGGTGATTCGATGCAACTCTCTATAAGCAGAATTAAAAGAAGAAGGGACCACAGGATTCCAAGCAGACAGAATCTGAAGAAAAGACCTGCTACCTGCCTCTCTCTCTTCTGATGTCGTCAGGGACGTCTAAGTAGAGTTTGGGGTGTTGCCTTGTATAAGCAGAAGAAAAGCCACAAAATACTTTGGGTGCAGAAAATGGGTCCTATTGGGAGATATTAAGATGAAGAATCATTTCAGCTGAGAGAAGAAAAGGCAGAAGACGTTAAGCTTTTTCCCTCTTATTTTCTTCTCTGGTTCACTATATGTAAATCCGTAAGATAGCTTGACTCCTTTTCGTTAAATAGGCATGTTTATAAATGAACAGCAGTTCTGCTTTGTTGGGTCACACTCGTAAAGGGGTATTCTTACAAGAAAGTACCCAACAATGGTATCTTCATCTAGAATGGCAAAGACATGTTAAAAAGAAAAAGGAACATGTTCAGTGACAGTCAGGAACTGCATCATAAACTTTTTGTCCATGGAAACCCAAGTCAAAGGGAGGCTGCCGGACCTGGGCCTTGGTGAGAAGGTCAGCTCCCCTCGGGCAAACAGCAGGCCTGGGCTGGGCCAGGGGCCTGCAATGTGCACGTGGCTACAGACAGCCTGAGGCTGCAAGACTCAGCGCTAAGAGGAAGTGCAGATAAGTGAGAGCGGGTCAAAGAGCAGGGGGTTTGACACGGCCAGGTCCCAGGCACCCCAGTGGTGTGGACAAGTCAAGAGCATGGAGCTGCCAACTAAGAATGAGCTAAAAGGCGTGGGAGGTGTTAGGAGGTGTTAGCCCTGGGAAGATGCCCAGGAGGAAAATGTGGAAGGCAGGGCCTCCCCGGTGGTGCAGCGGTTAAGCGCTGCACTGTGGAGCTGCCGGCAGGGGCGACGCAAGTTCGATGCCCGGCCGGGGAGAATCCCACATGGCGCGGTAGACCTCTCCTGCCTCGCCCGCTGCTCCCCTCAGCAGTGTATTTCTGATCTGCCTGTTCTGCTCCCCGCTCTGGCTCTGGTGAACCCTCTCGCCGCCCCACGCCTCTGGCCTGTACCCCAGCTTGTATGTATAAATAAAAAATAAATCTTTAAAAAAAAAATGTGGAAGGCAGGAGTCCAGGCTAGGGACCACAGTGCAGAATACTAACTAACATGAATCCTGGAGAATGCAACACCAAACCTGTTCCGGGGGCAAAGGCGTCATCTGGGATGACCTCTCTGCCAGAATCTGAAATGATGTAGGTCTCCCAACAGTTTACAAAAGACAAGCTCTGGAAGGCCAGGAACAAGAGGACAGATAAAGCGCCAGGGCTGAAGACAAGTAGCAAAGCCTCTCTCCAGGGGCCTCTCCCAGCTCTGCAGGCAGGAGATTGAGGGGGTTAAGAGTGGGAACTTTGGACTCAGATGGTTTTAGTGTGAAACCTAATCCTGCCCCTCACTAGCTGTGTGAGCTTGGGCAAATTCCCTAACCACTCTGTGCCTCACTTTCCCTAGCTGTAAAGTGGAAATAATAATGTTATTAGCTCTGAGAGGCTGTCAAGAGGAATAAATTAGTTAATACTTGGAAAGAACCTGAAATAGCACCTGCGCTGAGTGTAAGCCAGCGTAGCCTTGAGGACCCTGCTTCCACGGGGGCAGCAATAGAGGGACACTAGTGCTGGATGACCCTTCTGAACAGCCCCACCCAACACTGATCTGCCATTCCTCTTCTGCCATAATGAGGATTCTCCCCAGAGGCTTCTCTGACCTCCCACCTTCCTGCTTTGAACCCCAGGGGCACAACCAACCTGCATCCACACAGTTAGTGTGAAAGTTACTGCAGAGTAGACACAAAGGAGGCAGATCAGGGCGGGGTACAAAGGTGCAGAAATGAGATCCAGCACCCACCCTTTGACTCAGTTTCCATTCCAGTCTCCTGCAGCCCAGAATACAGCACATACCACTGGCAAGAAGGTGGCACCAACTGGCTGGGTTTATGCCCCAGAAGCTGAGGGCCAGCACGTTCTGTATCCTTCAATATTTCTGTGCTGCTTAGAAAGGGGTCACTCCTCAGATCTTCTAAGAAGAAAAGGAGGCATGGGCGGGGTCAGGAGAAGTCACTGGCACAGCACACTGGCATGCCAGATTCCTGCATAGCACCCCAGCCAAAGAAGAAACGGGATGCTCTCTCCAGGGCCTACTGCTCTTCCTGGAGACCAGAGAAAGGCCTTTGACAAGACCCTGCCTGTAAACACACCTTTCTCCCCTGCCTAATACAGGTACACATCAAATCCACATCAAGTCATTTCTGCCGGGGTCTTTACCTCGAGCAGCGAGCAGCAGCCTGGAAGGCACGCGAGGCAGGTCTCCTATCTTCTCTTCCCTCCTCACCCCATCTCTTTCCTGGGTGTCAGGAGGAGTCCACAATACATAACAACAGACTTACACACCATGTGATAAATGCCTCAGTCCCTTTTTAAAAAATGCCACTAGCCAGGTAAATCTTTGGAAATGGAGCGCCACAGCTAGGATCCCTAGGCAGCAGCAATAAAACAGACTAAGAGAAGCCCCAGAATGGTGGGCTCTGGCCTGGCTTCCCACAGTTAGCAATGGCTGCAAAGACACACAGGCTGCAAAATCCAACCCTGGGTCGAAGGCATTTGTCTCGGCTGAGATGCAAGAGGCCAAACCACACACGCGCAGAGGAGCGTGCACGCACATGCGCGCGTGCGCGCGCACACACACAGGCACACACACAGGCACACGAAGCTTGGCAGCCCGTAAGTTCCAGAGCTGGTAACACAAGCCATGGAACCGACTGCCAAGACAAGCAACAGAATGAGCCAGGCCCACTTTCATTGGCCACCATACGCTGCATATGGCCCGGGACGCAGCCAAAACAGTGTTCTCACCCTCCTCAAAGGCATAGGAGACCCTCTGTTTTCAAACACACCTCCACAGAGCCTTAATTAAAGGAAAATGGAAAAATAATGTGCCTGCTGCTCTCCCCCTGCCTATATAGGTATGCGCGCACATACCCATACACACTCACTCTATTTTTCTCTTCCTCCCATTTCAGTTTCAAACATAATTCATTCGCATGGAAAAAAGCAAACTGCATCCTGCAGCAGAAAGCAGAAAAGAATGTAGCTTGCCCTCAACCCTGGCTCTGATTGCTCAAGTCTCAAGTTGAACTCAGCCTGAATGGACACAGAGCCCGCCAGCCGAGAGCCCACGCTGGCTCCTCTCTGCCAGCTCCAGTGGCTCGGATGGCACTGGAAACGGAGACACTGGTCCGACAGACAGCCCATAGCAACACCAGCTGCCCCACGACAAACAAGGCCTGGAGAGCCTAGCCCTTCCCATCCTGCCAAGGGTTTTGCAGGTTGGAAAAGATGCCCACACATCCTGCAAACAGGTGGGGGAGACAACAGAGCTGGTGGCTGCAAAAGTTAGGCAGTGACAGTGAGGAAGCCCTCTTGCCAGCCCTTTCCTAGGGGACACTGTCACCACTCAACACATCTCGGAGGTGGCTCTAACCAACTCAGGAGAAAAGCCAGGGGCCTCCACACCCAGGCCTTCAACAAGTCCTTCAAATCTCCCAGCACCCTGCTCTTCAGGAAGATTCTAGAGCTGCCTGCAATTCTGAACCAAAGCCAAAGTAGAAGGGGAACAGAAGAGTCTTTGAGAAATCCGTCCTCTCTGTTTGAAACACGGCAAAACCCTAACCAGCCAGAGGCAGAAGAATAGGTCTTGCTTCTCTTCTCTGGTCCTCAGGTTTATATAAAATCACAGCCATGCTCACACCTGATACCTGGTTAAACTCTCCTCTAGAAACCTGCAAAGGAAGATAAGGAATCCGTTCAAGCTTCAGCCAGATTTGCTGGAAAGATGAAAGCAATGGGAAGTGTTTTTAAAAACCCGCAGGGAAAAGAGGTTGGAGGAAGGGAGGTGCTATAGGAACACAGTTCACAGCAAATCTTAAAGGACAAGCAGGCACCCAATAATAGTTCAAAGCCTCAGTTTCTGATGTTTCTCAAGCTACCACCCTGAGGAGAATTCATGGCTATTTAAATCTGGATATGTGTACACACCTACACAGTCTGGAAGCCCTTTTTTGAGAGACACACCTGAGTACAGGTGGTCAGGCCACAGCCCAATGTCTTGGGTGCCAGTAGGGAAGAGCAGTTCACTGGACAAGGGTCAGGCAGGCTTGCAAGTGGGGCTGACTCAAGAGGTCTGTTGCTTTCCTTCCCAGCAGCCTCTCAATGTCCAGTTGTATGGAAGGCCCATGCAGAAGAGTCAAGGTCTCCCTCACTTCTCTGCTCCTCCTAATGTACTCCTCCCCCTGACCCAGGCACAGCCTGGTTCTGACACCCTAAGATCCAGAGGTGCAGGCTGTAAAGCACCATCCCCTAGCCTCATTATAGGGAAGGGGCAGAAGAGAGACTTGTAAACTGGGCTGGGCAGGAGAGGAAGGACTGGTTACCTAGAGCAGCCGCTTGCCTCCTTATGTAACCTGGCTTGGGAGACCTGGGGGCCTAAATGGGGATGCCCCTTGCTCCCTCCCAGCCCAGACTTCAGTCCTGAGATAAGACCTCAACACTGGAAGGAGACCCGCTGCCCGCCTCAGTATCCTCCTCCAGGTTCTCAGAGAGCGAGGCTTCCCCGCTGCGAAGGGTGCGGGGGCTAGCACGACTTGCCAGCAGGTACCTGTCATATCTTCACCAGCAGCACCCTGCACCTCCGTGGCTTTTCACCCTCCATCTCCACCCCCAAAGCCCGCCTCTCCCGGCCAGTTTTCTCCCCACTCACACGCCAGCCCCACCGCCCGAGGACAGCACTTCCCTGCAAACGCACGGGGGAGGAGAGCGCGGGAGGGAGAGAGGGGGAGCGCCCAGGCTGTCCCGGAGCGGACAGAGCCTCTAACCCCAGGGCGGGGACCCAAGGGAAGCCACCCGCTCTCAGGCGCTTTGGGGAAGGGCCCTGGCTGCAGCGTCCCCCGCCGGGACAGCTCTGGGTCCGGAGGCTGCAGGAGCCTCGCCGCGGGGCGCCGGTTCCGGGCTCGACGCGCTTCGCCCGCGCGGTGGCGGCCGTTCCAGGTGCCGGCGGCCGGTGCGCCCCACCCCGCCGACCCCGGCGCCCCCAGCGCGCGCCCTCGCACCCACCGTGCAGAAGCCGCGGGCGGAGGCGGCGCCCCCGGGACCGGGGCCCGGCTGCAGGCGCCGTGCCCACGCAGCGCCGCTGCCGCCCGGCCGCGGAGCTCCGCCCGGTGCCCAGGCCCGTCCCGGCCCGGGAGCCGCCGCGGCGCCAGCCCCGCCGCCGCTGCAGCGTCCGCCGCCGCCAGCGCCCCCCGTCGCGGCCGCCGAGCGTCCCTCCCGCAGGCTGTGGCGGGCGGCGGGACGGGTTGCATCAGCCCCGGCTATATAGCGGCCCCTGGGCGGCGGGAGGGGTCGGGAATGCGGAACCGTTCGAGCTGCCAGCTCCAGACGTCAGAGGGGGACGGAGAGGAAGGGAAGGAGGGGACAGGGGAGGAGGGGGTGTGGATCCGGCGCTTCACACCCACTGACCTTCACCTCCCCCGCCGCCTTTCGCGCCCTCCTCCCGCGGCTCCTCGCGCGGCTCTCCCCGCAGGGGCAGCTTCGACCCCGTAGCGCCGGCGCCGGCTCCATCGCGCACCCCGGCTCTCCCACCCGGCGGTTCAGCAGCGCGCGAGAAAGCAGGACGCGGCGAGCGGTTATGTAAGAGCATCCCCCGCGCACAACCGCTCGGCTTCCACTCCCGAGACAGAAACCGCCGCTGGGAGAGAGAAACGAGAAGGCGGCGGCGGGACGAGCCCAGAGCCGCTTGAAGCCTGCGTAGCCGGTATTGAACCATCTTCCTCGGTCCTGAGCGCTTTCCCCCAACGGAGAGCGAGGTTTCCAGCACTATTTCGTCCGTGGACACTTCACGACTGAGTGAGGAAATGATCTCGCAAGGCTGTTTTATTTTTCCGCGGAGGATGGGCCAGAGGGTTAAGACATTTGGGTGCCTCCATTCCCACCCACTCACCCGCCCTGCCAGCGTGTGCCCTTAAACCCTGGTTCCCAGGGAGAGGCCTGAGCTTGTAAGGACTGCAGCTTGAGCTCACCAATGTCTCTGTGGCTCATGCAGCTTCCAGCCTGGGCTCTTTATCCCGTCCAGCAGCCTCTTTTCCACTCACGGGCACTCCCGTCAGCAGGCCCAGCTCTCCGGCTGACCCCACATGGCCTTTCTCCCCATGACAACTTCCATTGCCAACCCTGCTCCCCCCTTCCCTCCTCCAAGACCAGTAAAGGCTGAGGGGGAACTGAGAGGAAATGTGCCTTCCACCATGCCCTCCTGTAGGTAGACACAGAATCCTCAGAAAGAGGTGTGGCACCTGACACCTTGGCACGGGGGTTGGCATCTCCTACCCCAGCCCCCCAGTGCTCAGCCAGTCCCCTACCTTTCTGTCTGAGCCAGCTAGAAGTGACAGTGTTTATATTTAGTGACCTTCAGCCTCCTCCTCAGAGTGATGTCAGGGCATCACACATAGAAGAAAGGAAGTGAAAGAAAAAGTTGATGCCTCTTGGAGTGCAGCTCCTCAGAGTGAAAGGAACTGTAAGGCTTGAGACAGATGGGCGCAAAGCCCAAGAAGCATCTACTCTTGGTGTGAAACCAGTGAGGTTTTATTCTCCCTTTTTCCTCAGTGCAGTGACATCTCTCTAATCAAGAGGATTTATCTAGAACTTATGGAGGGCAAGACAGATCAAATCCCCATGGCATTGCCTGACCATTTTCACCTTCATCGCTAGCTGTCTGCCCCTCAAAACAAAGTTAAGAAGTAAAAAAGAAAGTAAGGTCCTAAAAGAATAGACAATGGAGAATGAGTTGTAATTTGATAGTATTGTGGAAGGATGTGAGTGGGCCCAGAAGGGCTAACTACACCTTTACTGCAGTGTAAGGTCAAAGCTGGTTTCTAAGAAACTGCCTTATGATGTTCCCCCATGAGACTGAGGTCTGCAAGTTTATATGGAAGAAAACACTGAACGGGGGCAAGCTCACTTTCTGTGTTTTCATCAGGGATTTTGAAAACGCTAAACTTATCTCTGTATAGGGACGAAAAATTAGTGTGCAAGGTTAGAACATGTCTCTCCAGGTCTGGGAATACTGGGCCACCAGCAGTTGTGCGGGGTCTTTTGCTTCCCACGTCAAACTAAATATGCTATGTCAGAGGCCCCCAAAATAATTTGAGGGCCCCTACGTCTTCCCATAATACACATTAGTCCCTTCCACTATTTGATAAGCCTATTTCTCAATTTTATATAGAATACTAGGCAAACACAGCTTCAAAACCTCCCTTCCAGAAGAGGTTGATTATTAAAAGACCATCCAGTTCTTGCACACTATGTAGAATAAATCGATGATTTTGAGGACCTTAGATTTCATAGACTTAAAAAGTCAACAATCCAAAGCTTTCCGTGTTCTGAATCATTCTGTTATTCCTGAACAAGGGGCAGAGGGAGAACGGCCTTTGTCGGGGTCCCTCAAAACACTGCTGTTTGGATAGAGCTTTGTTGTTCATGCCTCATGGAATAGAAGGCATCATTCCAGGAGGCTTTTCCTGGAGCTGCCACTAAAGCTAATATGGGTGAATTATTTTCCAACATTGAACTTCAATTTTTAAAATGGGCCAAGTCAGGTGAGACTTGCTGTAATTGATGAATGTCGATGAAAATGCCACTCAATTTAATTGTATACTTGTGTCATTTCCTGTATATCTGTCTTGTCTTCATAGCATGAGTCGGTGTCACATGCCATAGGAAAGAGTCTTAAGATTGAGAAGCAGAAGCCCTGGCTTCTGGCCCTATGAACTCAGTGAGTAGCTGCCCCTTCTGCCCCCCACCAGCTGATGCACCTCAAACACAGGGTTATTGGGAGGACTAAATGAGATAAATTTTAACACAGGACTGGGTAAATTTTTATTTTAATTTTTTTAAAGATTGATTTATTTATGCATGCAAGAGCTGGGGTATAGGCCAGAGGGGTGTGTGTGTGTGTGTGTGTGTGTGTGTGTGTGTATGTGTGTGTGTGAGAGAGAGAAAGAGAGAGAGAGAGAGAGAGGACTCACCCTAGACAGAGTGGGGAGCAGAACAGGCAGATTGACCAAAACACACTGCTGAGGGAAGCAGTGGGAGAGACCGGAGAGGTCTGCTGGGCCATGTGGGAAGCTCCCTGCCTGGGGATGAACTCATGCTGCAGTGGCTGGTGATAGCTTGATAGTGCTGAGACTTAACCCCTTGCACTACCAGGGAGGCCCATGGGTAAATTTTTAAAAGATGTTCATTATTATCATTTTTATTGTCCACAGGACCTACCACTACACAACGTTAAATGTGTTTTCATTGAATTCCATCTATTTTAAGAACAAAACTAAAATGGAAATGCCAGTTACTGGACTTTTAGCTCTGCAAAGCCATCTTTCCTCCATCCCTCTGGGCTGCTATCTCTTACCATAAATCCTCCTCCTTCTGGACTCATACTTCTGACTCCTTATAGAGTTCCCCAGGAACCTCCAGCTCCGTCAGACCTCTTAGAAGGACTGTTCTGTGCCACAATTATATAAAAAAGAAAGCGTTCCATGGGAAGGCCCAACTCCCACATTCTACTGAGCAAACTCAGCCGCACACCTCCTTGTCCCCCAGATGGCACCAGACGACCCTCAGAGCTCACCAGGTATTTTGGACATGATGCTTCTAAGGACCTTGGAGGTATGAGGCTCCGCTTGGCTGGAGTCCCATGCAGAGAGCATGGCAGTAGCATGCCCGTCCATCTGCCCCTGGACCAGGTGCTCGCACCGGGCATCCGTGGGGATGCAGCCTGTATTTCTCGAGCTGCTCCCACTCCTGCTGTTCACACCCAGCCCCTGACTGATCTCCCGAACCATGTTTGTTGCCAAGCTCCCAGGAACACAGTACCACCTCCTTCTTAAATGCAGGGAGCCTAGGACTTATTTTCTATACTGTGTTCACTGGCCCACTGTTTTTTATGGGAGAGGACTTCTGGAAGCTGCAACAGCAGATATTAGTTTGATATTAATATTTGCAGACATTAAAAGCCAGCCACTAGACTGGCTAAACTCTATTTACAAAGTAGGACACAGTAACTGATTTTCGAGATAAAACCCAGGAGCCTCCTCGCTGTCCGTGTGGCCTTGTTCACAGGGATACTCTGGAGTCTGGTTCTTGAGCATGGAGGGGGTTTTGTCATGGCAGCTGGTTTCCTCGGGGCTATTCCACTGCTGCTGGTGCTGTAGGTGAAGGGGGAGGTCCCAGGCTTGTGCTGGGGCTGGGCTGGAGGTGCTACTCCTCGCCTGCAGGTTGGCTGGGAGACTGGCAGACACTAAAATTCTATTGCTGGCCTTTGGCCCTAACTCCTGGGACTCAATGAACAAAGAGACAAAAAAAAAAAAAGTTCACTGACACAGATTACTTTCTGCTCAGAGCTCTTCAGCTGAAACTGGCAGGTTGGGGAAGGTCCGTGGCTGTTGGGTCCAGCAGAAGGGGAGGACCTCGCCAAGATGGCAGAGCCCTCCACCCTGTCTTCCTTGGAGCTTAGCATGAGATCAGTTGCCCTGACATCATCAAACTTCCTCTCTGTCACTGAATTGTGGACTTGGTCTCGTTCCGATGCCATCTTTATCATGATCTGTCACTTGGGGGGTCCTTGTCATGCGGTGACTCACTGAAAGACTTGAGTTCTTCTTCCATGTTTACCCAGGGATGTCTCATGATTTTTTCTAACTTCCCCCTGTTTCTCGGGTTAAGGGTCATCAGTTTTTCAACAGATTTGCGCATTCAAGTGATGAGAAGAGGATGTGGGACCGTCCGCTCAGTACACTCTTTCTCAGCTTCTAGAGGTCCTCTCCCTCAAAAGGCAGGGGCCAGTGACCGTGTGTTCAGGACAACCCCCAGACTCCAGCATCATAACTTTGACATAAGAAGAGTTCTCCGTCAGCATACAGAGGCTGCCAACATAGGTGCTCAGTTTTGGGTTGTTAAATTTTATGCTTAGACCAAAGTCTGAGAGTTTTCATTCTGCTGAGCATCAATAAGGAAGTTCTCTGGTTTCAGGTCCCGATGTGCTATCCCTTTCTGGTGGCAGTAGTTCAGTGCTGCTATCATTTGTTCAAACTTGCTGCAGGCCTCTCTCTGTGAGACAACTGTCATCCCAGAGGTGTAGGTCTCCCCCTCTCACATACGCCATGAGGGGCAGCAAAGCTTCCTCTGTGTCGGCCACCTGAAGAATTGCACCTCGTGTGAGTGGCTCAAAGCCTCGTTGCTGTGGACTTCTCAGACGTAGGCGAGCCTGCCGGAGCGCTGCATCTTCCTGATAATCTTCATGACCTCCGCTGTCCAGGCTAGGGTGTGCCAAGGCCAGCTGTGCCTTCGTAAAGGCTCCCTCACCAAGGTCCTGAGGGTCTTACAACTTCTGATCTGTGTCTCCTCAACACCAGAGGTGGCCCCAGTGCCCCGGAGCTTGGTGACCTTCCATCTACACTGACAATATTGACTTCAACAACGTTAACTATGCGTTTATGCTAAAAGCACAAACAATGCTGAGTAACCGCTAACAATGCCAACGAATGTATCAACAATACTAATTGTACTAACTATACTAACAATGCTAACTCATACTAAATACAGAAAAAAAATTAATGAGAAGAGCAAGAAAGAAAATGATGCAGAAAGTAAGGAAAATTGAGAAAAATCACAAAGAAAATTTTAAAAAATGAGGGAAAACCAAAGAGAAGAAAAAACAGAAAATTCATAAAATAAGGGGGAAAATAAAAGGAGAAAGGAACAAAGAAAAGGAAACTTGAGAAAATGAAAAACAAAAAGATAAAAGAAAAGAAAAACTAAAAAAGGAAAAGAATAAAGAAAAAAGAACAAAAATAAAAACTATGAAGAAAAATGAGAAGAAGAAAGATAAAGAAAAAAATAAAATGAAAAAAGAGTACATAAACTTATGAGGCCCAAGTTTGACAGGTCACCACAAACAACTTCCTGGGCTGGAGAGGACAAAAACTAGGCCCAGCCCGGGACTTAACATCGTTTTTTTGGAAATTACATCACAAGGGCTTCTTATGAGTAAGAAACAGATTAATCACAGTCAGGGATAAACCACTGTGGTTTTTTTTACTCTTAAAGAAAAAAAGGACTTGTGTTTGTGTGTTTATATGGGTTATTAGATATTGATATTTACTTAATTAAAATCTGTTAAAAAAAAAAAAAAAAGACCTCCCAGCCACATTGGCCCTTACCAGGTCCTCTGGAAGCAACTAGAGGAAAAGGCTATAAAGTGGCTCACTTACGTAGAGGTTGGCCGCTTTGTGCCTTACTGGATGGAACTGATCTACCACTGGCTTTTAGAGAGGACAAAGCAGTTTGACCCTCCCAAAGCAGTTTGAGTTCAGTCTTCCTATCACTGGTAACTAGGAAGGCTGGACTCACACCCAGCTCAAACAATTGACCGATTCAGAGATTGCTGTGTATCCCAAGTGAATCTGATGGACAAAGAATTTTGTGGTCTGCTGGGAAGAGAAGTTGCCAGCAGCTGGACCTGAAACTGTCACCAGCTACCATTTGGAGGCGTCTCCTGAGAGTGAAGCAAGTACAAAGAATTGAGAAGGCAGAAGGAACAACAGGTCAAGTTCAGATAGCATTGTCCAGTGCCTGAATCCAGCCATGCCTGACATCACCTCAACCTCTGGAGTTTTCAGTTATAGGAATCAGTAAATTATGTCTTACCTAAAGCTTTTACTCTCTGATTTTTACTGTTACATTTTCAAACTTAATGGACATTGGTGAATCCCAAGTATTTTTGCAAACAGGAAAAAGTGAGACAAGGTAAAATCACTATTTCCCTAGACTTTTCCTCCACATCAAAGGAGGAAGTGGTAGTTCTGAGTAAGGGACTTGTCTTTGTGCTAGAATTTACTGAAATTCTGTTATGTGCCTATGAGGTCCTCTGTTTCAGACCTCCAGTGTAGTTAGGAAGAATGATTTGAACACTAAGGAACAGCAAGGTTAGGAGTAACTAAGAGTTAATATATGACGCAGACTATAGCCCTGTAGGAGTTCAGAATTGTGGCACAATCAAAAATCATTCATTGTTCAATCCTCAACCTCTGTAGAACAAAACTCTTAGACGGCAGGCTGAGATTGGGTTTGCTGGCTCAAGCATAAATTCTTTAACATATCAAAGATTTCATGCAAAAAAATCTAAATTTCTAACTTCTCTTTGAAAAAAAATTGGTAAGTCAACATATAATAGTCAAGAGAGCCTGAATTATGCTGCAGTAGCCAACAGTCTCCAAAACTCAGTGACTTAACACTAGAAAAGTTTTCTTGTCCACACAAAACTGTGGATGGGGGTGATAATTCACAATGGCTGTTCTACAGGTAATAGCTCAAGTTTGCACATCCATATCAAAAAGTGTCTCTGTGGTTAGAATGCAGGGAAGGAGGGAAGATAGAGAAGACCATGCATTTGTAGTTATTTCTCCAGAGTGATATATATCACCTTAGCTTGCATTTCATTGGCCAAAGCAAGTCCTATGGCCATTCTTAATTTCAAAGAGGTGAAGAAACTCAATCTTTCCTTGAATCACAAAGGAGAAGGAAACCATTGTTCCTGGCAAACTTTAGTATCTGCTAATAGTGTCCACTCCCTAAAGGCAACAGGCTGTTGTCCACTAGAAACTGATCCGTTAAGGTGGAACTCCAGTTTGACACAATCTCCAGTCTGCCGGGTAATTTTATATAGCCTGCCTGGCCACCTGGTAGAGACAAACCCATCTCAATATCAGTTTTTCAGGTGTCCCATGGAGTTATCACACATTTTTCAAAAACTTTTGAATTGTCAAAATAAATATACCATAGAAAACTCATAGGTAAAGTTCAGGATGGTATCATAGAAACAAGATGTTGAGACTAGTGTTACCTATTGTGTGTTTTTTTTTCTCTTATCCTTGATCAAACACCTACCAGGAGATATCAGGATAAGTGAGCCTCTACTCTCTTCCCTAGGGTAGGAGGAGAAGTTACATGGCAGTGAATTTGGAAGTGGTCTGGCTTAAAGTTTAAAAAAGTCACATATATACATTTGCATAAATATTCAAGGTTGAAATATTTGAGAAGAAAATTTGTGAGTTGGGACTGGGAAGCCTTCCAGTAACCATCCATGAGAAATTTATAAAACAATATGCCACATATCTAACAATTTAATAACATTATCAGCCCCACAGAAATGCAGCCATCTCTAGGGAAAGCCCAGTATCTTTTTTTTTTTTTAAGATTTATTTATGCATATAGGCTGGGGTACAGGCCAGAGGTGTGGGGCAGTGAGAGGGTTCACCAGAGACAGAGTGGGGAGCAGAACAGGCAGATGGACAGAAATACACTGCTGAGGGGAGCAGTGGGCGAGGCAGGAAGAGTCTGCCGTGCCATGTGGGAATCTCCCTGACCAAGGAGATTTTTGGTGTTTCAAAAGAACTCATGTCGCTGCTGCCACAGTGCAGCACTTAACTGCTGCGCCACCAGGGAGACCCAAAGCCCAGTATCTTTAATCACCTAAGATAAGTTTGCAGGATGAAAAGATAGTGAATGCTCTGGTTAAAATCCTGGGACAGGTGGGGTTAGAAGAGGAGTGGATGTATGTTGTTCTCCTCAGCGTTCCTTTCTTTGGAGAACAACTATGATTTTCTCCCTGTGGTGGGTGCCAATCCTGGTGTCCCAAAACCCCCACCCTAGCGTGGGTGTGACCTCAGTTGGCCAGTTAAAGTAGTCTATTTCCTAAACTATAGTGATGGTTCAGGGATAGACGTATGACCCAACTAGGGCCAATCAGAGATTTCCCTGAGATTTGTTATGTGAAGGTTAAGGAGAAAGGGAGCACTTTTCCTTTAAAATACCAAAATAAGGGGGGCCTCACAACCTTCCACAAGACCCTGCTGGTCAATACCCAGACCAGCAGAGGCTTCACCACCTTCCATGACACACCACCATAACCATCCCCCAAGACCAGTGAGACCCTGGACCCATGTTGGGGAGGGTGCCAGAGTGGCCAGAGGCCTCGCAACCACCTGCAAGACCCAGCCAGCCCCTGCCCAGATCAGCAGAGGCCTTGCAACCACCCACAAGACCCCGCCAGCCCCCACGGACTAGCCGAAGCCTTACAACTGTCTATGAGGCCCTGCCACTACCCACCCAGACTAGTGAGACACCATACCTGTTTTTTGTAGGGTTCCAGAATGACCTGAACTCTCAAAAGACATTATCAGCCCCTGCCCAGACCAGCAGAGGCATCATGACTTCCCACAAGACCCAGCCATTTTCTGCCCAGACTGGCAAGGCCTTGTAACCTTCTGTGGAACCTCACCAGTGCCAGCCCAGACCTACAAAGGCCTGGTTACCTCCCACAAGATCGCTGGCAGCACCCACAGGGACTAGTGAGATTCTGGACCCATATCAGAGAGAAAGCCAGAATAGCAGAGGCCTCACAACCTCCTGTGAGACCCTATCAGATGTTTTTCCAGATAGGTGAGACCTCTGACTAGTGAGGGGAGAAGAGCCATACCCAAAAGAAACCCAAAGCTATTCCAGAATTAATAATAGGCAGAAAGAAAAACCCAACAAATGGCAACATGAGTCCTCAAGGAAATAGAACATGGAAAGAGAACAAATTTCCAGAATCCCAATTCATGACATGGAACACATGATCTCCCTAACAGATATAGAGTTTAGAATACCAATGACAGAGGAACTCAAAGAAATGGAGGGAAACTCAAGAAAAAAAAAATGCCCTTAGAAATATTATCAAGGAAATGGAGACAAAAAATGTAGCTCTAAATAAGATAAAAATGGAGTTTCAGTATGTCACAAGAGAAATTCAGGAGAAAGTCATGGAAGTAGAATAGATGAAGTGGGAACAATGAGACAGTGTAATTGAAAATGCAAATATGAAAAGAACTTGGGTGGAGAAGGAAGAGAAAAAAGAAGTAAAAAAATGAACCGCTCCAAGAACTATCAAACTGTATGAGAAATAGCAATATAAAAGTAATGGGAATACTAGGGGAGGAAGAGAAAGAGAAAGGTAAAGGAAATGTACTTGGAGGAAACATACAATGGAGAAAAATTTCCCAAACCTAGAGAAGGGATAAATGTACAAATCCAGGAAGCTAAAATAGTCATGGCTTACCTAGATAAAACAAGATCCACACCAAGACATGTAGTAGTGAAATTACCAAGAGTTCAGGACAAAGAATATTGAAACTGGTAAGGAGGAAGAAGCAGATAACCTATAAAGGTACCTTGATCCAGCTAATGTCAGACTTCTCTGAAGATACACTACCAGGGAGGAGAGAAAGGAATGGTGTGTTCCAAAAACTAAAGAGAAAATCTGCCAGCCAAGAATAATCTATCCTGCAAAACTCTTCCTCAGATATGAAGGGAAAATAAAGGCCTTTCAGGCCCATATAGAGAAGCTCAAGGAGTTTTCAAACACTAAACCACCCATCCAAAAAATATTGAAAGGAGCTCATGCATTGAAACCAAAAAGAGGAACATACAAAAGAACTAAATAAGGAAATAGATTGACTCACAAAAATTAAGAATAAAATGGTAGCAGCAGAATATCACATATCAATAACCAATTTAAATGTAAATGGACTAAACTCACCAATTAAAAGACACAGAGTGTCTACTTGGATCAGGAAACAAATCCCAACCTGCTGTCTCCAGGAGACACACCTAAACTCCAAAGACAAGCTTTGGCTCAAAGCAAAACAATCCTACAAGCAAATAGGATTCTAAAGAAGGCAGAAACAACCATAGTTATATCAGACAAAATAGATTTTCAATTAAAAAAGGTAAGAAGAGACAGGGAGGGACACTATATAATGATTACATCAAGAAGACATAACAATCATCAATGTATATGCAGCAAATGAAGGAGCACCAAAATACATTAGACAATTACAGTTAACACTGAAAACAAACACTGGAAAAAAATCCATGTGTGGTAGGAGACTTCAACACCCCATTCTCACAATGGACAGATCAACTAGACAGAAACCAAAAAGGGATACAATAGCCTTAAATAGAGAAACGGATTTCATAGACACATATAGTGCACTACACCCCCAAAAAGCAGAACACAAATTTTCACAAGTGCACATGGGACATTCTCCAGAATAGACCACATCTTGGAATACAAAACATATATCAACAAATTCATAAAGACCAAAACCACACCCAGTATCTTCTAATACCATAAAGGTATCAAACTAGAGATAAACTATCAAAAGAAAGCAGGGAAATCCTTTAATACATGGAGACTGAACAACACAACACACTACTAAAAGACCACTGAATTAAAGAGCATATCAAAGAAGAAATTAAAAATACCTTGAGACAAGTGAAAGCAAGCGCACAACCATCCAAAACTATGGTACAGCAAAAGTAGTACCAAGAGGGATGTATATAGCAATCAGGCCCACATCAAGAAATAATAAACAGCACAAATAAATAACCTTCTCTCTCAACTTGAGGAATTAAAAAAGAAGTACAAATCCAAAACCAGTAGAAGAGCAGATATAATAAAAATCAAAGCAGAGTAAATGAAAACAGAAATTAAAGATTGTCTAAAAGGTCAACAAAACCAAAAGCTGGTTCTTTGAAAAAACAAATAAAATAGACAAACCTCTAGTAAGGTTCACCAAAAAGTAAAGGAGAAATCTCAAATTAACAGAATAAAAAACAAAAGAGGTGAAATCACAACAAATGCTGCAGAAATTCACAACAAATGCTGCATAAATTAGAGACTATTATGAACATCTATATGCGAACAAATTCAATAACCTAGAAGAGATGGATAAATTCTTAGAATGATGCAATCACCCAAGATTGAATAGGGAAGAAACAGAAACCCTGAACAAACCACTGATAAGCAAGGAAATTGAAAGAGTAATCAAAACACTCCCAAAGTATGAGTCCAAGACCAAATGGCTTCACAAGTGAATTCTACCAAACCTTCAAAGATGAACTAGTATCTCTCTTGCTCAGACTCTTCCAAAAATTTTAAAAAGAAGGAATACTTCCAAATACTCTTTATGAAGCCAATATTACTAAAATACCAAATAAAGACAACACCAAAAAAGAAAATTACAGACCAGTCTCCCTAATGAACACAGATGTGACAATCCTTACCAAAATCCTAGCAAACTGAATCCAACAATGCATTAAAAGGATCATTCACCATGACCAAGTGGGATTCATACCAGGAACACAAGAATGGATCAACATCTGAAAATCAATCAGCATAATTCATGATATCGACAAAAAGAAAGATAAAAACCATGTGATCATATCAATAGATGCTGAGAAAGCATTGGATAAGACCCAAGACCCATTTATGATGAGAACCCTTGAAAAATGGGATAAACAGAACATACCTTAATATAATAAAAGCCATTTACAACAAACCCATAACTAATGTCACTCTCAATGGTAAAAAACTGAATGCTTTTCCAGATCTGGTATAAGACAAGATGTCCACCACTGCTATTCGACAGAGTATTGGAAGTTCTAGTGAGAGCAATTAGACAAGAAAAATATGGAAAAGGAAACAAAATTGGGAAAGAAAAGTAAAGCAATCATTTGCAGATAACATGATAATATATGTAGAGAAACCTCAAAATTCCATAGAAAAACTAATTGAAACAATCAGTTTATCAAAATAACATGGTATAAAATCAACAAACATAAATCAGCTGCCTACCTATATACAATGAGGTAGAAGAGGAAGAAATTAAGAAAATTATCCCATTTACTATTATACCAGAAAAAGATAAATACTTAGGCGTAAACCTAACAAAGGAAATAAAATCTATACAAAGAAAACTATAAGGCATTGTTGAAAGAATGGAAGACACAAAGAAATAGAAAAATATTTCCTGCTTGTGGATTGGAAGAAGCAATATTCTTAAAATGGCCATCCTATCCAAACCAATATACAGATTCAATGCAATCCCAATAAAAATATCAATGGTGTTTTTCAAAGTAATGTAGCAAATACTACTGAAATTCACATAGAATCACCAAAGACCCTGAATAGCAAAAGCAATATCAACAAAGATGAAAGATAATGTTGGTATCACATTTCCAGACCTCAAATTATATTAAAAAGCCATAATAACTAAAACATCCTGGTATTGGAACAAAAACAGACACACAGACAAATGGAATAGAATTAAGAGCTCAGAAATAAACCCACACATATATGGACACTTAATCTATGACAAGGGAGCCAAAAACAAGCACTGGAATAAGGATAGTCTCTTTAATAAACGATACTGGAAAACTGGACAGTTGCATGCAAAAGGTTGACACTAGACCTTGATTTCATACCACACACCAAAATCAACTCAAAATGGATCAAAAACTTGGATGTAAAACCTGAAACCAGGGCCTCCCGGGTGGCGCAGTGGTTGAGCGCTGTGCTGTGGAGCTATCAGCAGTGCACAATGCAGGTTCGATGCCCAGCCAGAGAGAATCCCACATGGTGCGGCAGACCTCTCCTGCCTCGCCCGCTGCTCCCCTCAGCAGTGTATTTCTGATCTGCCTGTTCTGCTCCCCACTCTGTCTCTGGTGAACCCTCTCGCCGCCCCACGCCTCTGGCCTGTACCCCAGCTTGTATGTATAAATAAATAAATCTTTAGAAAAAAAAATAAAACCTGAAACCATATAATATGTAGAAGAAAAACATAGGCAAAATGTTTCATGAAAAACCTTTAGTGATGCCTACAGTGATTCATCGCCAACAACAAGAAAAACAAAAGAAAACATAAACAGCTGGACTGGACCTTCCTGGTGGCACAAGAGGTTAAGTCTCAGCCTATGAAGCTATCACAGCCACTGTAGCACAAGTTTGATTGCCAGCCAGGGAGATTCCCACATGACACAGCAGACCTCTCCTGTCTCTCCCACTGCTCCCCTCAGCAGTGTATTTCAGTCATTCTGCCTGTTCTGCTCCCCACTCTGTCTCTGGTGAATCCTTCCCCCCACCACACACACACACACCTCTGGTCTACACCCCAGCTCTTGTATGCATAAATAAATAAATCTTTAAAAAAAAAAAACAGCTGGGACTACATCAAACTAAAAAGCTTTGCACAGTGAAAGAAATCAAGACCAAAAGGAAAGACATACTACGGAATGGGAGAAAAAATTTACACATAATAGACAAAAGAACTCATAAATCTCTACAAAAACAAAACAAATAACCCAACTTAAAAATGTGCAAAAGAACTAGACAGACACATCTCCAAGTGTTACAGGGCAGGGAGAGGGGCACCCAGAACCCCCAAACCTGCCTGTTCTAAATAGATTCTGCCACCTGCCGCATCAGGATAAAACATACAAGACCTTAAGTGGAAAAGAAACTTTAATACAATTAGTGTAATAATACAGAAAAGACAAAGAATATAGTTTCTAACCTAAGCACCCAAAGTTACCCATCACCTCATGGGCAAAAGTCCACCCAGATGGGATTGACCCAAAGCAAGGCCCAAAAGCCTGCCGCAAGTCTAAAGCAACTTTCCTCAGGGACCCATAGAAAAGGGCCAGAAACAGCCAGACAATTCTGGGAGGAAAAGAACAAAATCAAAATCCAGATCAACGTTGCCATTGTCACCTCCCCACGGGTCTCTCACCCACATCTGTTTTAAACAGTCTAGGCCAGTGCAGCTTCTTCACATGTCTCTCTGCTCCTCGTGCTTCTCCTGGCTCTCCAGCCCGCTTCCTTCCTTCTTTTTTTCCCTCTCTCTCCTTTTCCAGCTTCTTATCTCTCCTGCTTAGCTCCACCCTCCCTTGGGTGGGGCAGGGAACCTGGGACACTCCCCTTTCCTGAGGACCACCCTCTTACACAAGGAAGGCATTCAAATGGCCAACAGGCACATGAAAAAATGTTCACAGTCACTTATTATTAGAGCAATGCAAATCAAGACCTCAATGAGATACCATCTCATGCCAGTGAGAATGGCCCATATAAAAAAGAGCAGAAACAACAAGCTCTAGTGAAGATGTGGACAAAGGGGCACCCTCCTACACTGCCTTTGGGGATGCAAACTTTCCTAGCCCTTATGGAAAGCAGCATGGCGTGATCTCAAAACATTAAATGGATCTGCCATTTAACCCAGTAATTCCATTCATAGGCATCTATCCAAAATATTAAAAAAACACAAATTTGAAAGGAAACTTTCACTCCCTCAGTCATTACCTCATTATTTACTACAACTAAATTATGGAAACAACTGAAGGGCCCCAGAACAGATGACTGGATCAAGAAGATGTGGTATATATATACACAATGGAATATTGCTCAGCAATCAAAAAATTATAAACTCATGCCATTTTCAGCAACATGGATGGAGCTAGAAGGGATAATGCTAAGTGAAGCAAGTCAGAAGGAGAAAGATAAATACCAGATGGTGTCACTAATATGTGAAATATAAAGTAACTAAACTAATAGATAAAAGACACTAGAAACTAACCCTCAGTAGCTGACTACAGAACTGAAGCACCAAGGGGGAGAGAGATGGGGAAGGGGTAAGAACAAATTGGGAAGGGAGCACAATGGTCTATAATGATGGAATATGGGTGAGTTGTTGGTGCGTACACTATGGTGGTAATACCTGATGTAGTATCCCAACATTACCTCAATTAAAAAACAAATAAGTAAAATAAAAATTAAAACACCAAAGTAAGGATGTAGTTTGAGGCTGTCAGCCATTTTCCTGCCAGGTGACAAAAGTTCGACTGAGAATGGCATCACCGCCTGGCGGAGAAGAGAGCCATGAAAGTATGAAGAGCTAGCGCCATGAGACCATCATGAGCCCCTGCCCCCGACACGCCTTAAGAACATGCTCACTCAGTCTCGACTTCCCAGTAATGGAGTCAGAACATCCTCTTGCTTACTAGCTAAGCAAGATAGGTTGAGTTGGTTGGTTTTTTTGTTTTTTGTTTTAAGATTTACTTATGCATACAAGAACTGGGGTGTAGGCCAGAGGTGCAGGGAATGAGAGGATTCACCAGAGACAGAGTAGGGAGCAGAACAGGCAGATCTACTGAAATACACTGCTGATGGGAGCAGTGGTCAAGACAGGAGAGGTCTGCTGTGCCATGTGGGTTAGCTCCCTGGCCTAGGATCGAACTAGTGCTGCAGTGGCTGGCAGTAGCTTGACAGCATTGAAAATTTAACCCCTGCACCACCAGGAAGGCCCTGAGTTGGGTTTTTAACACTTGCCATCAAAAGAAGGCTGAGGGACTCATGAATAAAATGGCCCAAAGTCAAGCTTCCTGGAGACTGTTCAACTGATAGTGTGGAATGTTAGCTGCTTACTATTCTCACTTCACCCATCAAATGCCACTCAGCCCCGGAGACTCAATACAGAACTGCACTGAGCTACCTCCTCACAGCTCAGGATTCAGTTCATTTAAATGATGTAATGGGACAGCCCTGCTTGAATGTTTGCTGTGAGCCTTGTGCCATGTGCCACCTATTTGAGAAGGCAAAGCAAAAAGAAGATATGAGCCCTGTCCTTACAGGATGACAGCCTAGAGGCCGGGAAGATAGATGATAGTCATAAAAATGGGGACAGAGGACTCAGGTCATCTCAGGAAAAACTGAAGCATGCTGCTCCCAGAATATGGTTCAAATTCTGTCCTGAAAACACCTGGGAGAGGATGAAAGCCCCATGTTGGGGATGTCATCGTATAAGTCATCCATCTACAGGTGGCCGCTAAGTTGCCACCAGGGTTGTAGATAGACCCACCAAACTCCTTTAAATGGGAGGTGATGTTTTAGGAACACTAAGTTTCAGATAATAGGTGATTAACAAATGCATTTTCAGTTAATGAGTGAGTGAACAGAAGCTGGTATAGGACTAAGCTCTAGGGGATGCTAATCAACCAACAGGACATAGTGAAGGCGAAGAACTTAGCAGACAGGGTCCTCCCTGGTGGTGCAGCAGTTAAGTGCTGCACTGTGGAGCTGTCGGCAGCGACGGGCAGGCGTCCGGGGAGATTCCCACATGACGCGGCAGACCTCTCCTGCCTCGCCCGCTGCTCCCCTCAGCAGTGTATTTCTGTCGATCCGCCTGTTCTGCTCCCCGCTCTGTCTCTGGTGAATCTTCTCGCCACCCCACGCCTCTGGCCTGTACCCCAACTTGTATGCATAAATAAATAAATCTTAAAAAAAAAAAGAACTTAGCAGACAAGGGGTGTCTCTGAAGAATCAACCCCCCTCCCTTAACACAGAAATAGCTTTCCCAGTTCTTGGCAGCCAGGGCAGCCAAGATGGGCAGTCAGGATAGTCAAATATAACACAGATAAATAAGACTAGGGATGAGTCTATTTCATTTGTTCAGATCCAGAAGGTACATTCTAACCTCAGGGATATAATCAAAAGACTTGGAGTGATTTTTTTAAAAGGGAGTTTAATGTGAAAACAGAAATTAAGTGACAAAGATGTATCCACCTACCGCCCTCATAATGCTTCTTCTGGAAGGATTGAAGTCCTTTCTCTATGCTTTCCCTTCTTCTTAAGCCCTGACCATGTCCCCTTCCCTCACTTCCGGGAGGTATTACTATGGATTGGTCAGATTCCTCAATGAGGTTTTTGGACCTCTAATTATCTGTTAAATGAGGGCAATAATGTCACCTGTGTTAGAAGATTAAAGGCAACACTCAGGATGCTCCTTATCAATATCCTCCACGTGCTAAGAGCTCAAGAAAATTGGTTGCACTAGTCATCATCACCATCACGTTTTAGCCGACTCAGGCCCTACTGCTCTGTAGTCTTAGAATCCTCAAACCCACAATGATTTCTTCTGCTAACCTTGAGTAGCACTTCCCTGTGCACCTAACATCTAACCAGATGCTATTTTAAATTGTTCTCCTTATCTCATACATGCATTGCCATCTTGATGCGCTTGAAGTTACTTCAGAGGTAAGACTACATGTTCCATTTTTAAAACTCTTATTGCATCAACCATGTACTGAGCTTACCGTTGGCACTCAAAGGACATTTAAATCAGTGATGGGCCAAGGCCAGGAAATAATCTCTTTTGTATCCCCAATAATGTCCAAAGCAGCCTGGGCTCACGGCACTTAAAGAACATCCATTGAACAGATGCTGAGCAGAGATTAATGAGCAGCCTCTCCTTAAACAGCGCGCTTGGAGAATGTTAAAGTGAGGAAGGGCCCGTTCTTTATGGAAGAGGAAATGGAGGTCCACACTGATGACACAGATCTAGCTGAACAAAATGTTACGATGGGAATAATTCTCAGAACCCCTTTTATGCTATGTATTTTAAAACAACCACCAATAAAAAGTTATTTCAGCAAATGTTTACCAAAGGGTAAAAAAAGTCCCCTAGGTTTTCTGCAGGAGGTGGCATTTCCTCTTACACTCAACAATTTTGGTGGTGTGGTAGAAAGAGGTGTGGGCAGGAGCCAGGGGGGGCTATGACTGGGCTGTTGTGAGGCCTGGCTGGGGGAGGGGTGGGATTTTCACTTCTAGGAAAGGGTTCCAGCTCCAGGAAATCCAGGCCAGGTTTTGACACCTGCTTGACTAAACACACTGCCCTCCAGGTGCCTTCTAGAGACCTCTCTCTCCTGAGGTTGTTTGAGGCCCGCCTCATGGAATCTCACCCCAGGGACCAGAAGAGTTCCCCATACTCAGGACCTGGGGAAAGTCTGCTGTCCTTGGGCAATGTGGATAAAATGTTTACAATCAGAACTCACTGCTGTAAAGAAGATAGCTCTGGGTGGGCCTCAGGAAGAGGCTGAGGGAGGCCTTGGGACAAGGGCTTCTTTGGTAGCCCTGGCCAGGCTCACAGGCTCCCTTTCAGGTTTTATGTCCACTTTCCCCAACCCTCCACCTCCACCAGCCAGCGTTTCTCTATCTCTTAAATACACCTCCCTAATCCCCTCCTTCCTCCTTTAGAAAGCCTACTTTGCTTTCAAATACTTCCTCAAATACTATTTTGGTGCCCTCCCCTTCATTTGCCTTCCCCAAGAGCTCTGCCTGAAAGTGTCCTTCAGACCACAGGGCCTGACTTTCACTCCTTCCTTCATTTATTCATTCAACAAATATTTGATTATTTCTACGTGCAGGGCTCTGGCAATACACTCGTGAACAAGGCCTGCCCAGTTTTTTGGGGGAATGAACAATTAACTAATTAACAAAATAAATTACACATGTGCAAAGGAGAATTAAGGGCTGTCATAAAACAGGTACAGAAACCGCTGGAACCAACCTGCTTCTAGCTCGGGCCTCCAGCTCTACCCCCTTCCCTGGCACACAGGCGTATCCTGGCACAGTACCCTTTAAAAAGCCTTCCTGGGGACTTACTTCTGAGTTTCCATACTGCAGAGATCTCACATTCCACTGCCCAGTCCTGACTTGCTCAGACTTGCTTACCATCTTGGGGTCTTGCTTGTCATCCATACCAATATATGTGATTTTTACCTAGATACCTGGTCTTTTTAAGGTTACGGGATTATGAGCGGCAGTGGGCCATAGTGTAAAGAGTGTGGACTCTGGAACCAGATTGCCCCTGTTTGCCTGCTATCTCTGAGAAAAGGCTGTGTGGCTTTGGGCAAATTTCTTAACCTTTCAGTGCTCAGTGTCATCATCATTAAAATGGAGTGTGTGTGATAACACCCAGCCTGTGTGGGAATGAAAAAATCAACTATATTAAAATACAGGGAGCTGTTGCCAGTAAGCACTTGGAGCAGTGTTTAGCACGTCATAGGGATGCAGGAGGGAGCTATGGGATTCTACAGTCTGAATCTCCCCCAAGATGTATAACCTTGATTTCTGGAACCCAGGTTGGGTTGAGTCTCAGGCTGCTACTTGCCTAGGAGGAGACGCTGGAACTTTTTAAAAGGTACATGCTGTTGGCAGCAATGAAGAGTGCCCAGAAGCTAAATAGACAAGGGCACTGAAGCCAACTGAATGTGCAACATGTTGACCTCAATTCTCTAACAGCAGGAGCCACTCCAAAGAACCCTTGCTCAAACAATGAGAGCCCAGAGACCTGGTTCTTGACCCTAGACAGAGATGATTTCTATGCTTCAATTACATTTTTTAGTGCCAGGCGATAATATTCATGGAACCATGGAGTTTGAACTGAAATTCACATTAGAAATTCCTTTATTTCCCATCTAAGGAAATTGAGACCCAGAAATGTCCCGTGACACAGGAAACAGGGACCAGATTCAGATCCCAGCCCACAACTTACTCTCTTCCTGGAGGTTCATTATACATTTTTTTTAAAGATTTATTTTTTTATTTATACATACAAGCTGGGGTACAGGCCAGAGGCGTGGGGCGGCGAGAGGGTTCACCAGAGACAGAGTGGGGAGCAGAACAGGCAGATCAGAAATACACTGCTGAGGGGAGCAGCGGGCGAGGCAGGAGAGGTCTGCCGTGCCATGTGGGATTCTCCCTGGCCTGGCGTCGAACTCGTGTCGCCGCTGCCGACAGCTCCACAGCGCAGCGCTTAACCGCTGCGCCACCAGGGAGGCCCAGGTTCATTATACATTTAGGTAAAGTGAAGACAGGCAGTCTTGCAGCATAGGGTCACCATGACGATTAAATAAAGACATGACTGAGGCACTTAACACAGGTGGGACGGTGGGATGTGTACTCGTGGTGTCCCATGACTGACTGGTAATCCCTTCCTTACCTTCTTCACTGGGTTGTCAAAAGAAAAAAGCAAAGCATGAAGATCTACTGTGAAAATAGAAATGCTGTGTAATCATTCTGTGCTGTTAATGTGATCCCAACTAATTAAGATTTACTAAACCTATTTGAGAAACTAGCTAGGGAACTAGGAACTAAGGGGGTTATTGCCCATTTGTAAAAAAAATTAGTTTTGATTTCTTCAAAATTTCTCATTTGGGACAGGGCTTCTCAAAGAAGAAAGAGCTGTTCCAAATCATAGTGCCTAGTAAGCATGGTCTCATAAGAATGTTTGCTTAAGGAAGGGATCATCATTGGACATCCTTCTCCTGAAGTGTTACTGATGCACCAGGGTAAAACACATGTGTGGTCCGGGGTCTTGGTTGTCAGCCTCCTCTGAGTGCATCTGGGGTTCTGAGACTATAAATGCTACCACTGGACCAGCCACTCAGTACCTCCAGCCGGAACAGCTATACCCCCTCCTTGGGGGGAGTTTCCCTGCCTCTGGTTGTGGACTGCAACCAAGTGCCATGGAACCACAGACCCAGCCTTGGTATCTGAACTAAGGCTCAGAAGCCCAGAGTCTAAGGAAGTTAGCAAGGTCCTCTTTAGAAGAAAACCATGAGCCATAATGTAGGAATTGAAATCAAACAATTCCAGTGGAAATACAAAGCTCCGCCCATCAGAGGAACAGAACAGCCGTATTCAAATTTTAAAGTCTGAGAAAACTTTTACTTTGAGGTCCCCTCATATCTCATTGGCCAGACTGAGTCATGTGCCCACCTAGAAGAATTTGGGTTATGGTGATTGGTTTAGTCTCTTGGAGGAGGTATGGGTATCTGACCTAATTAAATAGATGCTCTGCCAGTGCAAAGGTGGGTGGTGGGCTGCTTGAAGTCAACCAGTGATAGTTACTGGACTAGCCAGTTCACTTCCAGCAAAGGGGGAAAGTGTTAATGGAACACACAGGCTTTCAAGTCAAAAGATGGAGTCCAAATCAGGCCTCCTCTCAGCCAAAATCTCTGAGTGGGACTCATGGCCTCTGGGAGCCTCTAATTCTAACCAGGCTTTTGTTAGGTTGAAATGAGGTTAGTTAATGTTTCTGCAAACTTGTAGCAGACTTTAACATCCCATACTACAGGATGTCCTCTGGCACAGTTATCATTAGCCATGAAGGTGGGGTGACCAGAATACATTTTCTATGGAAAGGAAAGTGTTTGTAGTTGCCTGCTGGGGTGCTCACTGGTCTTTCACAGGCTGGGGCCAAATCACCCTTTTTGGCCAAGGTTGACTTTAGCTCCTGTTCCTTTTTTTTTTTTTTTTTCTAATTTTTTATGCTTGCTTTCTATTGGTTTACTTTTTTAATTAATTTTTAATTGAGGTAATATTTGGATATCCTCATCACATATTGACACCATAATGCTTCCACCACCAAATCACCCATAGTCCACTGTGCTTCCTTCCCTCTTTGTTTTTACCTACCCCTCACCTCTCCCCACTCTGGATAGCACCTATTCTTAAACTAATTCCAGTTAAAGGCCTCTCTTCTGAAAGCATGTAGGTTCCTAGGGCTTAAAAAGTTTGTATCTTGTTTTGTTTCAAAAAAATAAATCTTGAATTGCAGTATTTGTATTAATTTGTCTGTACATAAATATCAAACACAATTATTCCACTGGAGCTATTTGGGAAAATGTCCAACAAATATAAAATACATTTTAAGCCTGCAACAAAATGCCAGAGTTCAGTGGTTCTCAGCTAAACTTTCAAAGCTCTTGGTGCTCAAGGGTGGTTGCTATGATCAAAAGCTCATAGGGTCGACTTAAATTTTTTTTTTTTAGAGATTTATTTATGCATACAAGCTGGGGTACAGGCTAGAGGCGTGGGGCAACGGACGAGAGGGTTCACCAGAGACAGAGTGGGGAGCAGAACAGGCAGATCGACGGAAGTACACTGCTGAGGGGAGCAGCGGGCGAGGCAGGAGAGGTCTGCCGTGCCATGTGGGAATCTCCCCAGCCGGGTGTCGAGCTCGCGTTGCCGCTGCTGACAGCTCCACAGCACAGCACTTAACCGCTGCGCCACCAGGGAGGCCCCAGGGTCGACTTAAATTTGAATTCCAATCTTAGTTTAATGTAGCACAGAGCTTTTTCTTCCAGCGTGACATCAGAAACAGAACAATGCTTGTTTGGTGGAGGAAAGAATGGGGGCTGGGTTTCTGCCAGGTCGCTCAGGCAAAGAAGACAGAGATCTATCACCGTTTCTCCTGCCTGAGCCAGTGGCATGGTCCCAACAAGAGGCATTTTCTCCGGGCCTTATAGCATGCGTAGGCTTGAAAGCTCTGACTCCGAAAAAAAGATATTCTCCCTCAACATTCACCCAGCCAGGCATCTGATTGTTTATCCTGAGTGCTGGGGATTGCCATGGCCAAAAGGCCAAGACAGACAATTGATTGGAATCAGCTCTTTAAAAGGTTCACTATTTAAATAGTACCTAATATTGACTGATCATCTACTACAGGCCAAATGTTGTGCTAAATGTTTTAGATTTATTAATTCATTCAGTCACCACAAAAAACCACGAAGCAGGCATGGTCATTATCCCCACTTTGCAAATGAAGAAACCAAGACACAAAATGTTTCTCTAATCTGTTGTTCATCACCACTACTGGTGGACACAGAGGGGACTCAAACTCATATAATCTGACTCGCAAACACGTGCTCTTAACCAGACATGATATGGCACTTCATTTATTTTGTTTTTGGTTTTCAACAGAGTTAATATTTTTTAGAGGAGTTTTAGGTTCATGGCAAAATTGGGCAGAAGGCCCAGAGACATCCCATATGTACATACTCCTTGTGAGCACACACACACTGCTTCCTCCACCATCAACACTCCACATCAGAGTGGCCCATTCATTACAGTTCATGAACTTGCTTTGTCACCCGAAGTACAGTCTACATTGGGGTTTACTCTTGGTGTTGTACATTACATGGGTTTAGACAAATGTATAATGCTATGGAGCCACCATGATAGCATCATACAGAGTAGTCTCGCTGCTCTAAAAGTCCTCTGTGCCCTCCCTAGTCACAGCTCCTTCCCCACTAACCACTGGCAAACACTGATCTGTTTCCTGCCTCCATAATTCTGCCATTTTCAGGGTGTTATGTAGATAGAATCACAGAGCACATAGCCATTTCTGGGTGAATTTTTTTCACTTAGTAATATGCATTTTAGATCCTCCCTGTGTCATTTCACTGTTTGAGAGTTCATTTCTTTTTAGGGCTGAATAATAGTCCATCGTCTAGATGTTCACACATACCTGCATTTTGCAGAAGCTGTGCTTTCTGCAGACTGAAGGCATGTGGCAACCCCGGCATAAGCAATCCATGGATGGCCACCATTTTCCCAACAGTATGTATGAAATTCATGTCTCTGTGTCACATTTTGGTAATTGTTATAATATTTCAAACTTTTTCATTATTATTTTATCTGTAATTGTGAGCTTTGGTCAGTGATCTTTGATATTACTATTGTAATTGTTTTGGGGAACCACGAACTGTACACATACAAAATTGTGAACTTCACTGAAAAAATATTGTGTGTGTTCTGACTGCAATGCCAACCAGCCATTCCCGTGTCTGTCCCTCTCCCCTGAGACATAACAATACTGAAATTAGGCCATTTAATAACCCTGCAATGGCCGCTAAACAGTTAAGTGAAAGGAAGAGTTGGACAGCCCTCACTTTGAAACAAAAATCAGAAATGATTAAGCTCAGTGAGGAAGGCATGTTGAAAGTCAAGAGGCTTAAACTAGGTGTCTGTACTAGACAGCAAAGTTGTGAATGCAAAGGAAAAGTTCTTGAAGGAAGTTAAAAGTGCTACTCTAGTGAACATACGAATGATGAGAAAGTGAAACAGCGTTATTACTGATACGGAGAGAGTTTTAGTGGTCTGGAGCAAAGATCAAACCAGCCACAACCTTCTCTTAACCCAATAACTAATCCAGAGCAAGATCCTAACTCTCTTGAATTCTATGAAGGCTGAGAGAGGTGAGAAAGTTGCAAAAGTTTGAAACTAGCAGAAGTTGATTCATGAGGTTTAAGGAAAGATACCATCTCCATATTAAAATACAAGATGAAGCAGCAAGTGCTGATGCAAAGATGCAGCAAAGTATGCATAAGAGCTAGCTAAGATCACTGATCACACTAAACAGTTTTTCAATGTAGATGAAACTGCCTTCTATTAGAAGAAGAGGCCATCAAAGACTTTCATACTGAGAAGTCAAAACCTGGCTTCAAAGCTTCAAGGAACAGACTGATGCTCTTGTTAGGGGCTAGTGCAGCAGGTGACTTTAGTATTCTGAAAATCCTATGGCCCCTTAAGAATTATGCTAAATCTATTCTGCCTGTGCTCTGTAAATGGAACAACAAATCCTGGATGACAGCACACCTGTTTACAACATGGTTTAGGCCCACTTGTGATAACTACTGCTCAGAGATTTCTTCCAAAATGTTACTGTTCACTGACAGTGCATCTGGCCATCCAGCAGTTCTGATGGAGATATACAAGGAGACTGATGTTGCTTCCAAGCTAACACAGCATCTACCTGCAGCCCATGGATCAAGAAGTTCTTTCAATTTTCAAGTCTCATTATTTTATACATTTCATAAGGCTATAACTGCCATAGATAGTGCTGCCTCTGATTTATCTAAGCAGATTAAACTGAAAACCTTCAGGAAAGGAGTCATCATTCTAGATGCCACTAGAACATTCATGATTCATAAGAGGAGGTCAACATAAATATGAGTTTAAAAGAAGCTAATCCCAACCCTCATTAATGACTTTGAGGGGTTTCAGACTTTAGAGGAAGAAGTAACTGCAGATGGGGTGGAAATTAGAGAACTAGAATTAGAATGGGAGCCTGAAGCTGTGACTGAATTGCTGCAATCTCATGATAAAACTTCAATGAATGAAGGATTGTTTCTCATGGATGTACAAAGATAGTAGTTTCTTGAGATGGAAACTACTCCTGGTGCAGATGCTGTGAATACTGTTGAAGTGACAACAAAGGATTTAGAAGATTCCATAAATGTAGAAGCTAAAGCAGAAACAGGGCTTGAGAGGACTGACTCCAATTTTGAAAAAAGTTCTGCTGTGAACAAAATGTCATCAAACATCACATGCTAGAGAAATCTCTTGTGAAAGGAGACTCAATCGACATGACAAATTTCATTGTTGTTTTATTTTAGAAATTGCCATTGCCTCTCCACCCTTCAGCCACCACCCTCCTAATGAGACAACAGCCGTCAGCATCAAGGTAAGGCTCTCCATCAACAAACGGATGAACAGTTGCCGAAAGCTCAGATAATGACTAGTATGTTTTAGTAATGAAATATTTTTTAAATTGGTATAGACAGAATACTATTTCACACTTAGTAGACTACAGTCTAGTGTAAACATACCTTTCATAGGCTTTGGGAAACCCAAAATTTTGTGATTCACTGTACTGCAATTTGCTTTATTGTGGCAGACCGGAACTGGACCCACGGTATCTCTGAGGTGTGCCTATACCACCATTTCTACTTATTCACTAAAGAACATCTTGGTTTCTGAGTTTGGGAAGACAGCTGCTATAACAGTTCTCTTGCAGGCTTTGTGCAAATACAAGTTTTCAACTCCCAAGGAGGGCAATTGCTAGATCGTATGATCAGGCTATGTTTACCTTTGTAAGAAACTGCAAAACTCTCTTCCAAAATGGCTATGCCACTTTGCACCTACAAGCAATAAATGAGAGCTCCTATTGTTCCACATCCTTGTCAGCATTTGTTGTCAGTGTTTTGGGTTTTGGCCATTTTAACAGCTGTGCTGTGGTAGCTTCTTGTTTTAATTTGCAATTCCCTAATGGCATGTGATGTTGAGCCTCTTTTCATATGCTTATTTGTCCTCTATCACTCTTCTTTAGTGAGGAGTGTGTTCAGGTCATTTGCTATTTTTTAATCTGGTTGTTCCTTTTCCTATTGCTGAGTTTTACAATACAGAGATTTGAAGAGTGCATTTATGGACACATAGAATGTCAGGGATGGAACAAACTCAGACATCATCTGGCCTGTCCCCTTTTCACAGATATGAAAAGCAAGAAATGCTCAGACAGCAGTGAATTTAGGCTCTTTCTCCACAGTGAATGGTCTCAGGCAGCTTCCTTGTGAGCAGTTAGCTCCCCAAGGATGGGGAGTCACACCTGACTATCCGTCCCTGGCACAAGTTCAGTGAATGTCTGTAGGCAGAAGGACGGAATGTCTTTCCTCTGCCATCTATGACCTCTGCTCTGACTGCAGAGAACTAACTTCTAGATCTTCCACAGTGCAACCTCATTTAAATGAAGCTTTATTTTGTAAAATGCGCAGTTGGTCGGATGTGTTCTCGTGTCTCCAGCCACCGGGGCAGCTCCACACTTGGTGTCTCCAGTGTGAGTTACTTGAGTTCCATGTTTTAAAACCAGTTGAATAAGTCCTTGATTAAAGAGCTCTTCAAGGGCTGCCCTCATTTTATAGCATTTTCACTTATGACAAATTCAGAAAGGTAGCTTTTTACAATTCGTTTTCTCCCAACATTCCTCTCAGTATGCAGTAGCTAGAGTCAGATGTTCTCTTCTTTATGGAACCCTCCTCCCCAACAACCCCCCCACACACACACACACAGAGTTTACTGTTAGCAAAACAATTTTTTTAACTTGAATTTCATATCACAGGTAAATGTTCTTTAGCAAAAGGGATATTTACCAAAACAAAAGCAGTCACCAACCAGCAAAAGCAACAGACATTGCACGTCTAAAAAGACTAGAAACCACTGTGTTACTATTTTAAACCGAATGTGGACTTTTTAGCAGGCGTTATCTTTATTCCAGATAATAAATCCTGGGAGGGGCAGGATTCTCCGTAGGGCACTCAGTGTGGAATGAGAGCGAGGAGACGGCCCTCCTGTCCTGGGTGACATTTAGTTTCCTATTAGCTTCCTCTGTGTGTTTGTCCATCTCACCATCTACCAAGCTTCCCGGTGCCTCTGCTGGCCAGGCTCACCCAGAGAGGCAGTGCTCTGGAGGGTCCGGCACAGGCTCCACATTCAGAAAACCTGAGCTCCCCGCCGCCAGCCTGGCTCAGTGACCTTGGGCAAGTCCCTTACCTTCCCCAAACATCACTGCCTTGACCTTGTGTCAGTGGAGGTCTTATGGGTAACTTATGTGACTGCCGTGAGGATAGGTAAGGTGTGTGAAGTACTTATCACAGTGCCTGACATGTGGAGGTTTATTCTTAGTCCTTGTAAGGATAATTTTCATTAATTTCCTAGTAAATAGGCAGGAAAGAGAGCAGTCAACATAGATACAATAGGAGGAGGTGGGAGGGACCATAAAGGAGCACCCAGTAATATTCTCTGGGCCCTGACAGAATGCTGAGAGGCTTATTCCTGTGGACCAGCAGAGTCTTCCACGCCAAGCCAGAAAAAAAAAAAAAATATTTTTGAGGGTGAGTCCTGAAAGCCAATGGTGTGGAAGCCAGAAATGTGATGGTCCCTTCATCTGGGGGTCTCTCTGTTAAGTCCACACTGTCAATCTGGAAGTTACCAGCTTGTCTTCAGAAACACCCAGCTCACAAGAGAGGCGCCAGGAGAGATTGTCATGACAACCCAGTGGCCAGGTGGAAACTGAACCCTTCTCCCGCCACGTGTGGACACACACCCACGTTCAGACCCACCTTGGAAGGACCCCAACTCTCTGAGCCATGGCCATTGGGTCCCGAGGTTGGGAGAGAGCAAGTGGCAGCTGCCCTGCTCCCCAACAGCATTCAGAACTCCTGGCTCCTGGAAGCCTCATCGGAAAACTTGGGGCCTCCTTTCTGGCCAAGGGGTTAAGTTCAGCGCTATCACGCTCTCACCACTACAGCCTGAGTTCCAGCCCCGGCCAGGGAACTGACCCACATATGGCACAACAGACCTCTCCTGGCTCCCCTGCTGCTCCCCTCAGTAGTGTATTTCATTAGCTCTGCCTGTTCTGCTCCCCACTCTGGTGAATCCCCTCACCCCACCCCCACCCCCACACCTCTGGCTTACACCCTAGTTTTTCTGTGCATAAATAAATAAATATTTTTTTTAAAAAAGGAAGAAAAGAAAACTGTACTTGAAGGGAGGAAGGCACTCTCTGGATAATTGCCCTCCCAAAATAGCTCTGCTAATGATCAGGCTCTGCGCTCCTGAGAATCAGGCAGGAAGCTAACCTGAGGCTCTGCAAAGCCCCAGAGAAAGGGGGCCATGGGCCAATTAAACACTTTCAATCTGTCCCCTCCTCCTGCCCCCTAGGCCCTCCCTTAGAGGGTCCTCCCACAGGGCTGGATTAAACTCTCTACTCAGCTCTTATGAAATAAAGGTTTAGTGGGTTTTATTTTCTAGGGTCTTACATTTTAATGGAAACTCTTGAAAACTGAAATACTTTCAGCCTAAAGGGATAAGTCTCTTAATGGGGGAATATGGGGGGGCTTCCTGGCAGGTGTGGCATGGGAATCAAGAGGGAGATGGTTGAGGGACAGGTCGAAAACTTCCAAGGGGACTAAATTCCAGGTTGAAGGTCCCCCAGGTTTGGGTTTGTCTTCCCTGTGCGAGCCTGGGCAGGAGACTAGGTTCCCGTATCTGTAAAATGGGGTCCGAACACTTAGCTCATGTGGCTGTTGGCACAGAATCTGGCACAGAATCTGGCAGAATCTCAAAGCTTCAAATAGGTCCTGTCGGGAACCAGGATTGGTTCTGACAATCTGGGCCTGGCCTGGGGTGTTTATCAGTAGAATTATGTTCAATCTCTAGGATTTGACAATAGTGGGGAGAGGGGCTTGAAAGAAGGAACAATTAAATAGCCAAGACTTTTGATACAATTGTGTTTGTAAGAGTTTGTTGGTTTTTTCCCTCTTGATCTCCTAGGGGAGTCTGAGAAAACATGAAATCACCAGGTATTTGGAAGAGGAATGAAAGAGACAAGGAGCTCAAAGAGACAGAGAAAGAGCAGCAGTGAGGACCACCTGCCCAGTCACTGCTTAGCTTGGAAGGCCCCAGGACACAAACGCTGCCAAGTCAAATGCTTGAGCTGTGGGCAAAGGATGCATTTCTCTGCAGGCTGCCCTAGGCGCAGCAGGGATTGGTTCCAGTACCTGTGATGAGTGAAGATCACCTGCTGCTCTAAGTAAAATGGGCACACTTATAAAACTACTGTAGCTGTGGGACATGAAGGACATTGATTGGAATAATCCTAGTCAATTTGGGGGCGATCTACATTTGCGACACCCCCCCCCCATGACATTTGGCTGACTTTGCTCAGGGCCACCCGCCTTCTCTTCAGGGCAGTGATAGGAGGGGTAGAGAGAGCCGAGACCCATGCCAGCTTCCCCACTGCCACTGCCATGACAGGCTAATTCAACTTGGATGGACCCTGAGGTTAAATGCCACAAATACAGGACAACCAGAGCAGTGACGAGGGACATAGAGATGCTCAGCCATTGTTACCTTCCTTCTTTGGCAAGTCACAGTAGACTGTCCCCGCTGCTTTCTCCTTCTCCCTATGTCCCTGCTAGAAGTCACTGAGAGATATTTCATCAGACATGTTGTCGGGTGCAAATAATAGAAAATCCATCTAACAATCGACGAAATGGCGTTCATTTTCTTCGAATAAGGAGCTGTCTAGAGATGAGCCTGCTCAGCTGCTGGTTCTAGTTCTGTGGCTCAGCAGTGTCTGGACTCTTCCCACTTTGACTCTGTTGCCCCTTTCCTCATGGTTAAAACATGGCTGCTGCGGCTCCACACATCACAGCTCAGCTCCACATAGGGAGAGGAAGAAAAGGGGCAGCATCGAGGGCTATCTTTTATTAAAAAAGAAAAGTTTCCAAACAGCCCCAGCACCCATGTCATTGACCTGACTGTGTCACACAGTCACTTTTAGGTGTCAGGGAGTCTGGGAAAGCAAATCAGAGGAGACAGGAAAGAAATGAAGAAATGGCAGTTGGTAGAATAAGCCAGCCCACAAGTTCTGGCCACTCTGGATCAAATTAAATACAATGTTTCCTTTTTTCATTCAACAAGCACCTATTGAGCACCTAGGATGTCCTGAGCTGAGGCTGCAGAGGACTCCTGCTCCTGCAGGGTGATGTGCACTTAACCAGTCTATGTGCAGGCACTTGTGGGAGCAGCACCAGACTCGGGGAGAGGAGTAAAGAACATTTATTAGATGGAGACTGACAATGTCTAGGCATAAACCAGGTATTTGGAGCAGAGGGAGGTGAGGGGCTGCCGTGGGGTGTTATAGGCAGAGGGACCAGCTTGGACAAAGACCCAGTAGCAAAAATTTACCGCAGGCACTGAGACAACAGAAAGAAGTTCCCTGTGGCCACCACCGCAGGGCACACGATGACAAGTGAGTAGATTTGACTAGAGGGCCCACTGAATCTGTGGTCTGGCGTTCTCTTCCCATGGGGGAGAGAAAGCACTGGAAGCCTCTTTCAACAACGAGGCTGCAAGAGAAGCAGCAAGACCTAGGGAGCTACTGTGGACAAACTCAGGTACCTCGCTGCTGCTGCCGGGCACAGCCTTTTGGGAGAGAAGAGGAGACTAGAGAGGAGCAGGCTGGGTCCTGCAGCCAGGGCGGGTCGCTGCTTTCCTAGAATCCTTTGCAGGAGGGCTTAGTGCTGCCGAAGGCTCCTCCCTGAGTACGCATGTGCCGCACCCACACCTGCCTTCACCCTTCAGATTCCAGTTCCAGCCACACTTCCTCAGAGAGGCCTCTCTGACCCATCCCCACCCCAAAATACATCAACTCATGGATGATCCACGAACTAGGGACCTCCATCTTGTCGCTGTGGCAACAGTTGTTAATTTTACACCACTTCGTGTGGATGTTTTAGTTTTAATGAATACCCGTCTCTCCTGCCAGACTCTAAGCTCTCCAAGGGTAGCAGCCAAGGGTGGTTTTGCCCACTCCTCTATCCCTGATACCTAGCATTGCTCACGGCAGGTAACCAGAGTTCAATAAATACTAAGTTAGACCATATGAAGCGGACAATACCCGACCGCTTTTAACCTACAGAATGGCAATTTCAGATGATTCCTACAAATGTGAACTGAATGAACAAATGAACTTGAACTTTTCTGAGGACTGTCCTCTGCACACACAGGTCACTACAGGGATGGCTCATCGGCTCTGTCCAAAGGGCAGGTTTTTCTGTAATTATAAAGAGCTGACTATCTGGTCCCCGGCCAGGTATTACAAAGAGCTGCCAGATACCTGCAAGCCTTCTCACACTTCAATGTGCATCTGGAGTCCTTGGGGATCTTGTTCAGTGCAGATTCTGATTCAGTAGGTCTGGGGTGGGGCCCGAGACTCTGCATTTCTATAGCAAGCTCACAGGTGATGCTCCTGGGCAGCAGCCCCAGTGGCAGGAGGCCAAACACAGACTGTCGCTGATTGGTGAAGTCTCTGTCCCTTACTGATGAGCTCCACTCTTTGTTTTCTTTCTCAGCCAATCTGGAATTCAGAAGGGCATTGAAGGGACAGGGGTCTCCAGACCACTACTGTAGTATCTCCATGTATGGGACAGAAGCGGAGCAGTTGTCACATGCAAACGAACTCCTCCGGATCACTACAACTGAGCTCTCCAAAAGCTGGAAACTATTTTTCTTTTGTTATTGGTTGAAATGCTTTTAATGTTATTAAGTGCGTCCTTCCTGCCTTCTTAAATGGAACAAATTCTACAAAACCTGGGGCTTGCTAATTTTTTCCTTCTTTTAAAAAGAAGTGATCATGAGATATACAACCTCACGATGGAGAGACAGTCTGAGAAGAGTGTTGTTAGCTTTGTGTGACAGTCAGAGAGTAATCACACACGCCTCGATGACAAAGCCTCCTACACACTAGGCTGTATAGTGCAGCCTTTTGGGATCACCATTACATGTGTGCTCCATCTTGAACCCCAATGTCCTTAACCAACATTTGATTATATATGAGTAAAACATGCATGTACAGTTTAAAGAATATGAATCAAATGAACGCCAATAGATCCAGCAAAGACAAAAAAAAAGAAACTATCAAGATACACAGAGTACCTTAGGAGATCCCTCTTTCCCCACCAGAGATAACCACTACACCATTTATACATTAATCATGTCCTTGCTCGTCTTTATTACTTTATCATATATGAATATAATACCAAGCATTATTAGTTTTGCCTGTTCTTGAATTTTACATAAATTGAAGCTTACTTATGTGTTTTCTTGTGACTGATTGCTTTTATGAAGTACTGTGTTTTTTAGATTCATTTGTGTTCCCATGTGTGACTGCCATTTGTTCGTTTTCTCTGCTTTGTAATATTCCGTTGCAGACTATACCATGATGCATTTATTCTATGGGTGAATATGTGAGGGCCTTTGAGTACTATTATACAGTGTTGCCATGGATGTTCTGGTCTCCAGGACCATGTGCCAGAGTTCTCTCTCTGCGTTCACCTCACTTAGAAGTGGAACTACTTCTAGGTGCTGCCTAAGCCAGTTCTAAGTGGTGACACTTCCACCAGCAGCAGGGGCTCTCCCCCCTGTGCCTCATGTTCACCACCATTGGATATTGGCCTATTTTTAATTTTTCCTAACTTTTCATGATACCATGGGTTTTCCTAAAGCATCTTGTCTTGGTTTATTCTGGTTGCTTATAACAAAACACCACCAACCTTGTGGCTTAAAAACAACTGAAACTTATTTCTCACAGTTCTGGAGCCTGGAAGTCTGAGATCAGAGGGCAATGTGGTTGGGTGAGGACTCTTTTCCAGGTTGCAGACTTCTCCTTGTATCCTCCTATGGGAGGATAGCTGGGGATCCATCTCTCTGGAGTCTTTTATAGGGGCATTAGTTCCACTAGACTTAATCACCTCCCAAAGGTCCCACCTCCTCACACCATCACCTTCTGTTAGGATTTAGCATATCAATTTGCTTGCACTAGACTTTGTTTTCAGGTCCCAGCACACGATGTCCCCTCCCGCCACTCCTGCGCTGGACCCAGGGTTGTTCCTCTTGCATTAAATGGGCTCAGATGTTTTGTGTGCTCGGCTGTCTACCTTTTACTCTAATGTTGCCTCTGCCTTTAACACAGATGAACAAGGGGCTGTTGATTCCTGTCCTGTCTCCAGCAGCCTTCACCACTCCCCTCAAGGTGTGCTTCCAAGTCTGCTATGCCAGGGACGGACCTTCATCAAGACTTTCCCTTGCACTGTGTCTGTACAAAGAGTAAGTGGGCTCTGCAGGAGGGGCTGACTGACTCGTCTGGGAGTAAGCATATGAACTGTGGGAGATGAATTCTGTGACATTGATTTTGTCTGTGATTGTGTTTTAAGGGTTTTTGTTTCCTCATCTGTTTTTGGTTTTGGTTTATTCTTGCCCCCTTTGTGGTTCCTGACAGTGTTCCAAATAATTAAGGTTGTTGTATAAGTCGCCTCTTGATAAATGAAGGGCTGCTGCCCTTTGAATAGATTTCTAATTTAATTTTGTATTAGATGTAATTAAATTTGTATTTAATTTTGGCTGCTGGTATCCTCCCAAAATACCATGGCTTCAACTAGCAGATGGCACATGTTCCTATGACAAAAGACACAAAATAGTCCAAAGAACTTAATCCGATCCCACCAGAAGCAACTGTAGGAATAAGAGTGTTGGAAAATGCTGGTTTTAAATGCAAATCATGACTTATGTTGAGTTTGAGTTGACCAATTACTCGATGGACTCATCTGATAGCAAACCCAGCCATCTTATAGTTAAAAAGAATTTGACAGAAGCTGAGACTGCAGATCAATGACCAACTCTGGCAGATACAGAGAAAAAGGCAACTTATTAACAGGATTTGGATAACTCACAGAACCATCAGCTGTGCTAGAAGATCAGGTTTGATAGCACCAAACATACAGCCAAAAACTGTACCCACAATCACAAGGGAGAACTGGCCTCACTGTCCCCACCTGGCACTGGGCACCTCATCTTGCCCCCACTGGACCCGGGATGCAACCACTGCTGCAAGAACTCAGCTTCCTGCTGAGACTGTGTTGACAGAGAACCTCCACTTGGGGACCTCCATGGTGGCACAAGGGTTCAGTCTCAGCAGCCACTGCAGCATGAGTTCACTCCCGGCCAGGGAGCTTCCCACATGGTGCAGCAGACTTCTCCTGTCTTGCCTATTGCTCCCCTCAGCAGTGTATTTCAGTAGATCTGCCCGTTCTGCTCCCCACTCTGTCTCTGGTGAATCCTCCCACTCCCTGCACCTCTGGCCTACACCCCAGTTCTTGTATGCCTAAATAAATAAAATAAATCTTTTAAAGAACCTCCACTGAGTAGAGCCTGGTCACATGCTGCACCCTAGTTGAGAGAGAGGCTGGGAGACAATGCATTATTCAGGCTTAGGCTCTACTCTAACAGAAAACTCAAAATAATTATGTTTTAAACAAAATAGAATATTCTCTCTCTCTCTCTCTCTCTCTCTCTCTCTCTCTCTCTCTGTAAAAAAAAGTCTGAAAACCAAGAATGCCAGGCAACTCTGAAACTCCCTCAACTCTGTCTTTGCTCGCTGCCTTATGGCCCAATATGGCTGCTGGAGGATCTGCCATCAAAACCATATTCCAACCATCAGAAAGAGAAAGGGGCCAAAAGGATGACCCCTTCCTTCACAACCACTTCCTGGAAATCACACACTACTTCTCAAGGATTGAAACTTGATCACTTGGCCACATTTAGCAGAAAAGAGTCTGAGAAATGTAGTCTGGTCCAGAAAGCCAGGTGCCCAGCTGGAAAGTGGGAGTTGTCCTTACAGAGAGCCATTCCTTGCTTCACCGGTGGGGACTACACATGACCTATGCATAGCAAGCTCCTAGCGCTTTTGTCTACTGTACTGGCATATGAGCTTGGCACATAAAAGCATATGTGTACGAGGTGGGGGTATTTCCCAAATGCAGAAAGAGAGCTCAGAAGCTTGACAGCCCAAAAGAATTGAAAACACAAAATGGCTCCTGGGCCATTACTGCTACTCTGGCTATAAACATGAGAAGCTTTTTAATTGGCCCACATAGTGTGGGGGCATCTGAAGGCAGGCATCTGGCAGAGGATGACTGGGGCTAGGCATAAAAGAGATTTGGAGGTTTCCCTAGACATAGAGGCATCCATGCCATACAAGTTTTCATTTTTACACAAGTTTGTGGGACAAGAATTCAAATAAAGAATAAAGACGCACATACTGTGTATTCAGATATTTAAAGCTATTAGTCAAGGTCATAAATTGTTAAATAAAATATGTCTTATCTTCCCACCTTCACAAATGTACCTTCATAACATTCTGGAACATCAAGCATGACTTTAGAATCCTCAGACTCATCAGACTAGACTGTCGCAGCTCCGGGAGAGGCCGTCCCAGCTCAGGGCCTGCCCTCCTGTCCTTCCTACCCGCGGGGAGGAGCCTTGCCCACCTGCACGTTCCGGACCACCTGCACCTCCATGTTCTGTCTGCTGCCTGTGCCCCAAGCAGCTGTTGGTTGGCCACAGGCTGAACAGGCCACCTAGGGAGGGTGGACCGTAAGAACAGCCCCACGTGGGCCCTGGAAGCAGGTATGGGCCAGATGGGCAGAGATACTGGGGTCTGAGAACCTGAAGGAAGGTTTCAAGGGGAGTAGGTGTGGGCATGGGCTCTGGTTGGCATCTCCCTTGGGGCTGAGGACTTCCCACCCCAGGCAGGTAGGGACTCCTACAGGGCAGGGATCTCCAAAGTCAAGGCCCTTTTGCCTTAGTCTAGCGGTGGTACCAGGTCAGACTGTCAGACTGACCGGCAGGACTGTCCAGAAAGTGACTTGAGAATAACTAGAAGCTCTGAGAATTCTTCCTACTAGTTCTGGAGTCTGGAGACTGCCTCTGGGGTGTGGAGAGAAAGATTTCTTCAGCTCTGACTGTGCTGGGGGCAGGATTCAGCACTGAAACATGTCTCTTCATTTCTGGAACCAAATCCAAACTAAAACCAAAGTCAAACAAAATGGAAATCCCTCTTCCATCCTTGCTATGCTCAGCTATTTCTGCTACCTTCTGCTGACACCCTACAACCAGTCTCACCCCTTGTCCTGCTTTTCCCTGCTCCTGGTCTTACCTCCGCCTTCCTCCTTGGTGCCTGTCTTAATCCCTGCCATAGTGACGGGAAAACAACATAACACTGGTGTAGATGAGAGCGGAGTCTCAGTGCCTTCTGAGAATCACAGGCTAGCAGGGGGCCAGGAATTTCCATAACGGAATGGAACAGACCCAGCAAAAGCTTGAGATCTTAGCAAGATGGTAAGGAAAACTTGGTAGTTAGAGAAAGACGAGTGTCTCAAAAACCCAGCAGAGGTTTATGTAAAATAAACAAGGAGGGTGCCCTAGAAAGTTGGTAAATACAGTTCCCCCCATGCCACACAACCTATGACCATCCAAAGTACAGTCAGCATCTATGGGATGAATTACTAGCAGAGATGGGGGCAGACATCAGAAGAACTGAGATCCCTCTTTTAAAAGGAGCTAAAGGGTTAATGTTGTGTGAAGTAGAGCCCTAGCATTTTAGGCCTGCTGGGATGGTAAGAAGTAAACCTCCCAGGGAGAGAATGTTAGGGGTAGCTTAGAAGGGTGTGACCCTGAAAATGATTTCCTTTAGAAGCATGAAAAGTCAATGAATGTACTCTGGCCACAAGACACAATAGGTGAGAAAGAAGAAAGGAAAGGGGTGTTGTTATAGCTCTCCTGGGGAGCACACACTCACCTCTCATAAATGCAAAATGCATGCAAGCCCTGATTACTTGGCTCGCTCTCACCACCCTAGTATGTTCCCAGTGGCTGCCTCCCTTGAGTTCTGGCACTCAGGATGCCAACACATGCCAACAACAAGTAAGCTGGGCATTGGGGGCTGCAGATTTCGGAGGCTACTTATGAAAGAGATGACTAAGCCCGGAGGCAGGAGGAGGAGGGTGCTAACGAATGCTAACTCAGCAAGAACTAGTATGCTATCAACCCAGTTCAATTCAGTGTTGACCTCATGCCAAGCATGTGCTCACCTAGTCCTTAGGATGTGAAGATGGCAAGCACAGTCCCTGCTCCAGAGGCCCAGGGGTGCCCATAAGGAACTGTAATCAGAGGCATGAATCCGCAGATGAAGAGGATAAGGAGTCTAGTGGTGGGCTGATTTCTTGGGGGAACAGCGATGAAGCCAGAAGGAGGTAGGAGAGCATCTTCATTCATGTAATCAAGGTAAAAGTTTTAGAGTTTCTAGAAACACAGCCTCATCTTTATACCTTTCATCCAGCCTGATGCCTGTCACCTGAGTGGCCCTTTTCTCTTGTCTTGGCTCAGGTCCTCATTTCTGGCCTTGGTTACGCTTCTTTGCACTCAGCACCCCAAAGCCACTCAGATGCATTAGCTCATTCCCTTGCTTGAAAACCTGCTATGGTTTCCCACTGCCCCCAGATTAAAGAGTAAACTTCAACGACCCTTACATTGTGACCCAAACCTGCCGATGATTTAGGAGTAGAAGAAGCTTTTGGGTAGGTTTGACTCAATGACTCACAATGTCATCAAAGCCCCTGCTTCTTTCTGGATGTCTTCTCTGCCCTATATGGTATTATCTTCATCCTTGGGTAGGCTTCTTTCCTGGCGACAAAATGGCTGCCGCAATTTCTGGCTTCACACCCATACTCCATGCTATATAGAAGGAGAATGAAAGAGGCTGCTTCCCCTGGAGCTGCCAGTACAATTCTCTAATTTCTTTCAGGTCATACTTGGGTACTTGCTCACCCTCAGCAAGAAGAAATTCTGTTGATGGGTCTACACTGGGACTGTCCGCCCCATCCTCTGGGCTAGAATAGAGCCAATGTCCTCCAAAGTACAGGACAAGTGTAGGGACGGTGGTTATGAGTTGTTGCCAAGAGGGAATGGGTGTTGAGGCCACGGCAGTGTCTACTACAGCACCTTCCAGTTCCGCCTCCCTCGAGTCCCACTCAGTTACTTCCTGTTCCCAAAGATGTGTTACTCCGCAGTCTCCAAACCTTTGCACATACTGTCCCTTTCACCCGGGGTGCCTTTTTATTCCTCTTACTCAATGAACACCTCATTTTTCAAACACTTGTCAATATTACCTTCCCTGTTCTTTCGATACCATTATCACTTAGGAACAGACACTAGATTCTTATCACTTCCAGTATAATGTAATATCTGGCACACAGTAGATGCTCAATCAATGTTCACCAAGTGAATAAATGTTGCTGATGAGACAAGTGTTTCCTAAGTCTACAGAAGGAGCTAGCATACCTTTCAAAATCTTATCCCAAAATCTGATACTTTTATCTTCTAACCATTTACATTAAACTATTAGGAAGAGATTGCAACCATCAGCAGATCTCCAAGAAAGGAAGGCACTCCCACCTGGTTAGAATTTCAGCTCATTATCCTTTCATAAATCCAGTTAATCTTTCTAATCTGTATTTCTTTAGTATGGATTGGTCTCTGAGACTAATATTAACTAACAGTTTATTCCCAATACCCATTCTCCTTTTCTTCCTTCATCACAGAGCCCCAACATTTTAGCTGGTCATATGGTCATCTGAAATAGAGACTACAGGGCCTTTCCAGTGGCACAGTGGTTAAGCACTGCACTGGCCCGGGAGATTCCCACATGGCATGGCAGACCTCTCCTGCCTCGCCCGCTGCTCCCCTCAGCAGTGTATTTCCACCGATTCACCTGTTCTGCTCCCCACTCTGTCTCTGGTGACCCCTCTTGCCACCCCACAGCTCTGGCCTGTACCCCAGCTTGTATGCATAAATAAATAAATCTTTTTTTAAAAATAATAAAATAAAATAAAATAGAGACTACTTTTCTTAGCCTCCCCCGCAGCTAGGTAGGACCATGTGATTAAACCCTGGCCAATGTAATGTAAGTAAAAGTGATATGTGTGTAACTTCTTAGAAGTGTCATTAAAAGAAGGCAGAGTTTCCTTCTCCTTTTTTCCCTTTCTGCTGGTTGGAATGTAGACAGCTAAATCAGTCATCTTGGACTGTTGAGGAGTTTGGAAATGATGTTCATACATGATGGAGCAACAAGATAGTAGGAGCCTGGGTGAATATGTCACAAAGTGACATATCAGATAGCCCTCGGTGTCTACCTAGGCATTCACATGAGAGAAATGCATTTCTCTCTTGTTTCAGCCTCTTTTGACACTAGTTGCCAAACTTAATTCTAGGCTAGTGCAATCCCCTGGAGCTGTGCATGTGCATTTGGCTTGAAAGGACCTGGAAGGTAGTGAGAACACATTGAGAAATCAACACTGGATTTTGACTTAGTACCAAAAAAGATTTTTAAGAGAATATAAAGTGTCTCATCAATCATTTTTATATTGATTAATGTTGGAATGATAACATTTTAGATAAGGGTTATTATGTTCTTTTTGATTTCTTTAATTTTATCACTAGAAAGTTTTAAAGTACATTTATGGCTCATACCATATTTCTACTGGAGTGTTTCTCTGGACCTTGTCACCATTATTTGAACCGATAATATCAAACTACTAAACTGTGTAAAGCTAAGAGATGATTAGAAACTGGGCACATGCTTACTTACTGAGGTGCAATTTACCACTGATTCTGTCTCTACTCATAGCAACCTCTCACCCCATTTGATAAACTGCTTTATCTGCACCAAGGATAGAGGTAAAACTTGGCACAGAATATGACAGTCTGAAATTAATGAGATGAAAACACAGGAGGTGATCAGGGAGTTTCACAGGCACAACTCTGAAAATCTAGACTGTGGGAACTCAGGGAGGCACCAGACCAGTCCCACGCATGGACCACTTTTATCAGATGCACAGAACCAAATTTTAGCCATGCCAAACCTTCCTGGAAAGGCTCAGAAAGGGAGTTTGTATTTAGACCTCAAGGAGAAATACAGCAATCTGTACACATTCAAATTATCTATCGATCTGAAGGAGAGAAAGTCGGACCTCACCTATGGGGGTAGGGGTCTACATGAAGATTTTTCAGTGGGTCACTGTTAACTCAGTCTCAGTCCAAAGACACCATCCTGAACTTGCTTAGATAATAAAAAGAAAACTTCCTGGAAGATTCCTGGGGTGTCCATAAAAGCCCACAGGAGCAGAATTTTTCAGGAAGTAGAAGCTAAAGAATGGGAAAACCACTGAGAACCCAGGGAGTATCTCTGTATGTTTCACCTGCACTTTTGTGACCTTCTTTCTTTACAAATCAATCTCCCCTGCTTCTCCATCTCCACCTTCACCCCACCACACACACACACCTCTTCTTCCTTTACATTTCCTGTCTCCTCCATTCAAGATGCTAAATCAAATCAATTGCCTGCTCTCTGTCTCCAAAATCCTAGCTTCTGATTGGCCAAACCTGGAGCTAGTGTCCATAGGAAAGCGGCGACCGAGGACATCCACATCTGACTGTCAGGGGCTCTCTCCTTTGGGTGACATCTCCAAGAAAGGAAGTCACTGCCCTCGGAAGGTGGAATCATAGGTGGTCACCACAACCTGAGCCAGTCAATGATGTGCCCTAGAGGAATATCAGCATCAGCTTCCCCACCCCCATCCTCATCACAGCCAAGCATCAGGGACATTTCAGTGCTTGTTATTTCATTCCATCCTCTCAGCGGTCCTATTTTACAGGCGTAAAATTATTATTGACCTATTTTACAGATGAATAAACTGAGGCATTCCATGCCCAAGGTCACACAGTTGATTAGAAGCAGAGCTAGGAATCAAACTCAAGCCATCTGCCTCCAGAGTCTGAGCTCCTAACTTCTGATTTCCTTCCCTAGAAGTGCTCAGATGTTCCTTTCTGCCCCAAGAAGCCCAGGAAGAATGGACATCACCTACCTTTTCCTCCTCTTCCTCTGTGGGATAGGAGCTCTGTCCTGCCCTGCCTGTAAGTCAGAATTACTGTGAGGTTCAAATGAAACAGTGTATGTGAAGCGCCTCCTGAATGAAGTGTGTAGTCAGTAAAAAGTGTGATGATTGTAAACTCTGACGCTTAAATCCCTGATGAGCCTATGAAAACCATGTGGTTGTCATAAATGTCATCTATTAGTGTAGCTTGTTTATAGGACAGCACTTCAGAGCCTCACTTTGGGCCTGCTTATTCTTGCTTTATACTCAATTTGAACAAACTTAATTTCTAAGTAGGCACATAAATTACAAAGGGAGACAGTCTCTGAGTCACCCAGATAGCAGAGGAAGGTAAAAATGGCCTGATTGAAAATATATGCCTGTAATCTACAGCTACTGTTAACAACTACTATTCAAGTCCATACCTTTCAGATTTCCCTAATTTTTTACCTGACACCATTTTTGGGTTCAAGGACCACGTCCAAGGTGCCACATTATCTCCAGTTGTCATGGCCCCTTAGGGTCCCCATTTCCATACTATACTTTTTGGAAGGAAGTCACTGTACAATGCCCAGGTGTAAGGAGTGAGGAATACCATCACCTCCTGAGGGGCGATATCCACATCAGTTTTTATAATTCTGCATGGAAGATTTCTCTCTTCCATTTATGTATTTGATTAAGTAACTAAATAAATACATATATATGTAACTGATATTTCTATACGAATTTGTCGGTAGTTATTTTATCCTTTGAGTTATAGTCCAATATTGTTTTATTTATTCTATTGTCCAAATTCTTCTAGTTTTGTCATTGGAAACTCTTCCAGGTGGTTCCTGTGTCCTTTTGACAGACTCATCAATGGAGTTGTGGGTGGTTGTTTTTTTTCAGCCCCTCCTTACAGTCTGACTCTCAGATTCTCCAGACTCACCTTGTGTATCTCCTGCCCCAGTCCTACAATCAGTCACTCCTTCAGGGGACCCTGGTTCACATTATTAGAGAATGGGATTAGACACTTAGAGTTAGTTGTTCATTGCTACTGGGGTATCTAGGGTCTCTCAGCTGACAAAGTAAGGAGATATGTGAGTACCAAATTGTGTATAAAAATATTTACATCTATTTCTATATGTACCCATACAGTGATGACTCATCCTTCTATTCTTTTTCTTTGTTTTTTCATAGAAGAATTGGGGTGTAAGCCAAAGGTGTGGGGGTGTGAGAGGATTCACCAGAGACAGAGTGGGGAGTAGAACAGACAGATTTTACTGAAATACACTGCTGAGGGGAGCAGCGGCAGAGACAGGAGAGCTCTGCCGCACCATGTGGGTCAGCTTCCTGGCTGAGGATGGAACTCGGGGTAGTGGTGATAGCGCTGAGACTTAACCCCTAGGGTCACTAGGGTATTGATAATTTGTGTCTTCACTCTTTTTCTTCTTGACTAGCCTCACTAGGGATTTATCAAGTGATATTTTCGAGGAACCAGTTCTTGGTTTCATTTCTTTTCTCTTTTGTTTCCTGTTTTTAATTTCATTGATTTCCCCCCATAATTCTTATATTTTTTCTGCTGCTAGCTTTAGTTATAAACTGGTTTTCTGGGCCTCCCCGGTGGCACAGCGGTTAATCGCTGCACTGTGGAGCTGTCGGCAGCGGCGACGCGAGTTTGACGCCCAGCTGGGGAGAATCCCACATGGTACAGCAGACCTCTCCTGCCTCGCCCGCTGCTCCCCTCAGCAGTGTATTTCTGATCTGCCTGTTCTGCTACCCGCTCTGTCTCTGGTGAACCCTCTTGCAGCCCCACACCTCTGGCCTGTACTGCAGCTTGTATGTATAAATAAAAAATAAATCTTTAAAAAATAAATAAATAAATAAATAAAATTGGTTTTCTAAAGTGAAAGCTTAAATTGTTGGCTTTTAGATAGTTCTTTTTCTTTTAACACACACATTTAATGATATAAATTGCTCCCAAAACTATTTTCACCACATCACACACATTTTGATAAGTTATATTTTCATCATCATTTCGTTCAATTATTTTAAAATTTCTTTCAAGACTTCTTCTTTAGTAGAAGTATATCGCTTAATCTCCAAAGATTTGTGGACATTCCAACCATTAATCTGTTAGTAATTTCTAGTTTAATTCTATTGTTTCTGAGACTGTTATCTGAGATTATAATCTCAAATAGGTATGGTTGCTATTCTGTTAAATGTGTTAAGGTGTGCTTTATGGTTCAGTATGTGTCTGTCTTGGTGAATGTTCCAGGTGAGCTTAAGAAAAATATGTATTCTGCCATTTAGAGTATTTTATGAAGGTCAACTGAATAAATTTAGTTGGAAATGCTGCTCAAGTTAATGATATCCTTACTGATTTTCTTCCTGCTTGACCTGTCACTCACCAGAAGAGGAGGTTTGAGGTCTCCTATTATAATGGTGGGCTCACCTATTTCTCTTTGTAGTTCTAGCAGTTTTTACATTATGTATTTTGATGTTCTGCTGTTAGTGGATACACATTAAGGATTGTTAAATCATTTTAGACCACTGACTCCTTGATTGGTGTGTAATTCTTTCCTTCACTCCAGATAATGTTCTTGTTCTGATGTCAGCTTTGGCTAAAATTAATGTATTATTCCAGCTTTCTTTAATTGATTGATATTAGTATGTCATGTCTTTCTCGATTCCTTTACTTTGATCTTATCTGAGTCATAATGTTTAATGCAGATGTCAAAGAGACAAAATATCACCAGTGAGGTCTTATTTCTTTTATTTTAATATCTGTATGCTTGGGGTGTTTTTTTGTTTTGTTTTGTTTTGTTTTGTTACCTCTGACAATCTCTTGTCTTTACTATGTATTTATGCCATTTACATGTAAAGTGATTATTGCTATAGTAGGATTAAATCTACCCTCTTTGTCATTGTTTTCTATTTGTTGTACTTATTCTTTCTTCCCTTCTTTTCTGCCTTTCTTGAGCATTTAGTTGAATGTTTTATATAATTTATATGATTTCATTTTATCTCTTTTGTTAACATATCAAATATACCCTTTTAAAACCAAAATTTAGTGGTTGCCCTGGAGTTTGCAATATACAATTACCATTAATTTAAGTCCACCTTCAAATAGTATTATAGTATTTCACATGTGTACCTTACTCTCCCTTATAACATTGCTGTCATTCCTTTCATTTATCCACGTTAGAACCACCTAATGCTTTGTTACTGTTCTTTAGACAGCTATCTTTTAGATCAGCTAAAAATAAGAAAAATAGTTTTTTTATGTCCATTAATTCCTTCTCCAATACTTTCTTTCTTTATGTACATCTGATCCTATATCACTTTCTTTCTCCCTAAAGAATTTTTTTAACATTTCTCACACAGTTGATCTGCTGTCAGCATTTTCCCTCAGTTGTTGCTTATGTGAGCAAATCTGTTTCTTTTTCATTTGGAAGAATTACTTGACTAAATATAGAATTCTAAGTTGATGGGTTTTTTCTTTCAATACATTAAATATCTCACTCCACTCTCTTCTTGCTTGCATGGTTTTTGACAAGCATGTTTGGTAATTGTTATCCTGTTCCTCTATATGATTACACACCCTGCAGGTAGAATGTGTTTCTCCTCCAATTTCTTTCAAGATTTTTTTCTTACTCTTTGTTTTTCTGTAGTTTGATTATCTTAGTTGCCAAATTGTAGATATTTTTGACAAATTCTGCTTGGTGTTCTCTGAACCCCCTGGATCTTTAGCTTGCTGTCTGTCATTAATTTTGGGAAATTCTTAGCCATTAGTACTTCAAATATTTCTTCTGTCCTCACTTTCCTTCCCTTCTGCTATTCTAATTATGTGTGTGCTGTCGTTTTTGAAACTGTCCCACAATTCTTCAATGTTCTGGGTTTTTAATTTTTTTCTCTTTGATTTCAGTTTGGGAAATTTCTTTATTTGATCTTATTTTGTTTTATTTTCAAAAGATCATCATGAGATCCACCCTCTTAAAAAACTTTTAAGGGTACAATATATTATTGTTGACTATAGGTACAAAGCTGTGCAGCAGATCTCTAGGGCTTATTCATCTTACTAGACTCAACTTAATGCTCATTAAATTGGTAACTACTTCTCACAGCCCCCCAACATTCACCATTACACTCTTTCATTTTATTGGGCTGGCTCTTTAGTTTGGGAAATTTCTAAAGACATATCATCAAGCCCACTGATTTTCCTTAGCAAATCCAACCTACTGATCAAACTACCAAAGGCATTCTTCACTTCTGTTGCAATATCTTTTCTCGTATTTTCTTTTTATTTTATTCTTAAAGTTTCCAACTCTCTGCTTTATTACCCATAGGTTCTTGCATATTGACTGCTTTTTGTATTATAGCCCTTAACATTGTGTATTTCAAACTCCGTGATAATTTCAGAATCTGTGTCATATGAGTCTGGATCTGATGCTTGCTTTGTGCTTTCAGGCTGTATTTTTAAATGAGCTTTTAGCACGTGTTGTATTTTGTTGTTGTTGAAAGCCACACATAGGTAGAGTATATGTAGAGTAATAGGTGCACTAAGGCAAAAATAAGTCTTTACTGTGAGGTTTTCTGTTAATCTGGCTAGGAGTTCATCTGTGTTTAATACTTTGCTATAGTTGTAAGTGGCAGAGGCTTCAAAGTCTCTACTATCTTTGTTTTTGTCTCACCCATTGTATTTGGGCTTCCCTCATTAAATAATCTATCCTTGCAGCTCTTTCAGCTATAATCCAGGCAATTTTGATGGATCCCTATTGATATGGTAGTAAAATGCGGAAAAGAAGTGATATATAATCTTATAATTCAATGTCAGCTTTTTAGCGAGCCTGTAACCCTGGGTTGTGAACTTCACAAATGTTTCTTAGCTTTCCCCACCCTTTAGGTGTCACGGAAAGGCTACAGGGACTAGAATTGGAGAAATTCCCTTCCCACAGGTGAGGTAAGGCTCCAGTGAAATCTCCACTCCCACCCCAAGATTAAGACTGTTATGGAGAATGTTCTGGTTGTATTTCAAAATGGTTTTCTTCTCCTCCTGCCAAAGTCACAAGGAGCTCTTTCTTAGCTTTTCACTGTGAGAATCTGATGGAATTGCTGGAGTTAAGACCCATAAGAGCGTGGAGAAGCATAAGATTGTGGGCCCCAAGAGTTTCTTACTTTGTCAATAGTCCACTTTCAATCTCCAGCAATTCATCAGGTTATAATTTAGCTATTCCTACCAGTTTATAGCTCTAGTAGCATCTGCTCTAGGTAAACTGATCTCATATGTGTTTCTCTTTATTTACCTGTCTCTCTAGATTTTAAGTTGGTGGTTTGTCCTGCAACTTCAATTCTCTGATGAGTTTAGAAAACTCAATGATTTTCAGGCTGTATAAATTCTTCTTGTCATTAAGGGCAAGAGTGACAACTTCCAAGCTCTTTACATGTCAGAATTAAATTCAGAAGTCTATTGTGGTTTTTAAATAAAATTTAAAATACACGGTAGTCTGGGCTTATTTTGTGTGTGACAAGTCATCCTACACTCAAGATAATGAGGGCACCCTAAGTTGTCAAGAAAAGGCAAATCATGTTCCAAATACTCCACTTAGCACATCAAAGAAACATGTATACATTTTTAAAGTCCTTCAAAATGATTTAAGTGTTTTGGGCATTCAAGTTTTTTTTTTGTTTTTTAATTTTCTTTTTCTTTTTTTTTTTTTTTAAAGATTGATTTATTTATGCATACAAGCCAGGGTACAGGCCAGAGGCGTGGGGCAGTGATGAGAGGGTTCACCAGAAATAGGGTGGGGAGCAGAACAGGCAGATCAACAAAATACACTGCTGAGGGGAGGAGCTGGGGAGGCAGGAGAGGTCTGCCTCACCATGTGGGAATCTCCCCAGCCAGGCATGGAACTCACATCTCACTGCCAACAGCTCCACAGCGCAGCGCCTAACTGCTGCGCCACGAGAGAGGCCCTGGGCATTCAAGTTTTAATCCTTTAGAGCAACTTACCCTTCTAGGGTTCCAAATAGCTGAGGCCTTACCAGACTGGGTCAAAATAACTGACTGGGTAGATTTTAAGTGATGTTGAGCCTCTTTTTCTTAGTTATTATTTAAGAAAACAACCATATTTTAGAAATTTATACATAAATCATCCACCACGTATGTGGCCCCTGGATCACAGTCCCTGGTGTCAGAAACCTAGGTCCCCAGTCCCCTCCCTTGTGTCTAGGTACCAGGTGCTCTGGCCTGGAAATCTCTGCTTGGCTCCTTCTCTCTCTGGCAACCAAAGCTGAACTTTCAGACTTCCCTAGGTATCCTGGGAACTGGGGTTGCTGAAACACAAGTGCCATAGCTGATGTGCTAATGAATTCATAAAGCCACCTTGTGGAATGATGTTACAGGGAGGTGTTGGAAAGTTCCTTTCTCTCTTTTATTTATTTATTTTTTTTAAGACCTTTCTTTTTGTGAGTGGGTGTACACACACACCAACACACACACTCCAGGTCTCTAACCTGAAAAAACTTTCACCTTCTAACTGCCCCAAATTACTCAAGGTAATTTTTCTCTATTTGAGATCTCAGAATGTTCAGGTTATGGTCTGATTTCTACTCTTCCCCTTCTGGGATTCATTCCCTCTCTCAATACTCAATTTTTCTCTTGTTGTTTTTTCTGTTTTTGTGTTTTAGTTGATCTCACTTGCATGGCATTCCTCACTTTTAACAAGTTAGTGTCTTCTCTTTTCTTCCAGGCTGAAAGCACTTCAAGAATAGGACTCATGTCTTACTCTTCTTCTTAACCGTTGTATCTCCCAAAGCTCCTGGCATCCATAATACCTCACCTAAACACATTCAACAAATGTTTATTGTTTTCATTTATTCTTCACAAAATAATTAGAAGTGATAATATTGAGCACTAATTATGTGCCAGACACTGTTCTAGGTACTTCACATATGCTAATTCATTTAATCTTCCAAGCAATCTTAATATTATCCCATTTTACAGAAGGGGAAGCAGGTATGTAGTTGGTTAAGTAATTGTTCACAGGACACAGGGCCAGTAAAACATGGCAGAGTGAGATTTTAACCTATTTTATATCTGGCTCCTTTGACTATCTTGGCCATTTTGCCTCCCTCGGTGTACATAAGATCCAGAAACTATTAATTTAGTTCCCCCAAAGCTATCCTTTGCTATCATAACAACAGCAAACTGCCTGGGATTTAAGACAATTTTCACTTTCCAATGGATATTTGTCTATAACAATAATTACATCACCATGTTTTTTGTTCCCACCCAAGCAGTCCTTATACCACTGGGAAGCTCTAGGTAATTGTGGAAGACACAGTGGACTTGAGAAGCTATAGTCAATTCCTTCTCAAAGTTGAATCCATGGGAGGTGATCTCAAACTTACGACACTGGTAAAAAGCAATAGTTAATTTTATGTGTTAACTTTAATAGATCAGGGGATGCCCAGATCGCTGGTTATACATTACTTCTGGGTGTGTCCATGAGAGTGTTTCTACGTGAGATAAGCATTTGAAACAATGTGCTCAAATGGAAAAAATAAAGCAATCAAAAACCCTAGGAAAGACAAACTGCTGACAAAGAAAGTGATGGTCCAACAAAATTCATAGGAGATCAGAATAGGGAAATGTAAAACAAGAAAATCTGTTGTTCTTAAGACTAAGAGCATTGTCCCTTGAGTGACACAGGTATCTGCCCTTAAATGTGCAGGGAAAGGAATAAAATCATAATGGATCACCCCTCCCTGCGCCTGTTTACCCACACAAAATACTCCAGACACTATCAGTTTTCAACATTTAGAATGAACCATGGACAAAGAAGAAAAGACTCACTATGATTTTAGGATAGAATGTAATGTTATCACACTTAACAATGTACAACTTTAAAAATAGCTAATAAAAGATGTGAGGGCGGAAGGAGTAGGAAAGACAAGGATGGTGAAGCTGATACCCCGCCTTACAGGGCAAGGAGTCAAACACAACTGAGAGCTGATGAAACAAAGTTTTCAACAGAGGAACTTTAAGTAAGTACATCAGCTAGAATTCAAGAAAAAGGGACCAATTATGGAGCCTGGACCTGACAGTGCTGTGGGCCCTGGATCAACACTCTATAGAAGACTGTTACCTCCCTGTCTGGTGTTGGGACTGAGGTCAGCAGATGGGCACTTGAGAAGAAAGGATGGACCTTGAGAAAGAGGAAGGACAACATGGGGGCCACAAGAACGACATGAAATGTGCATCTGCTCTCTCTGCCTCCAGGCTCCACGATGTGGACCTTCCGGATAAGCAGGCACCCTCATCCTAGAGCGGCACGTAGAGCTGTTCCCGGACCCAGAAGAGCTGAAGAAGGAGAATCAGGAGGAGCTGAAGGAACCCCAGGCAACACATCAACAAGGTGAGCCACGTGCGAGTGGCAGCAGCAGACCGCAGCAGACCGCAGCAGACCGCAGCAGACATGGCCTCCACGGACCTTCAGAGAGTGAAAACAGCTGCTGCTTCCACCTCACAAATGTCACAGACGTCCCTCATGGCTAACCCAAACTCGGAACCACACGCGGAGGGAATTTTGGGAAATGAGCTTCCTATTTAGTTGACACAGTGCAAACTTGTATATTCAGAAAACTGCAAGAGGACAAGGGCAATTCCTACAGGAGGGCTCCCAGGAAGCAGACATGTGACAGTTAGGGACCCATGCTATTTATTAAGTTGGACACCTGTGCCAAAAAAAGGAGAAGGAAGCTGGCCGTGCACAGGAAGAAGTTACACTGCAATGCAAACCCTTCAAAGCCCCACCAACCTGGCCCAGGGCCCTGGATGGGTCTTCACTGCTAGTGTCCCCAGCTGGGCAGAAATAGACTGGCCTATTCCCCCACCTTGTTCAGTCACCAGTGCCGGCCATCCCAGAAAGGCCATGACCTGGGTTGAGGCGACTGGGCAGCTGAGGCTGACCTTGAAGGAGCCGTCTGCAGGCCACTGACTCCCAACAGCTGGGCAGCAAGTCCGGTTTTTGAAAGGAGGGTCTGGAGGACATTTGTCCATGTCTACCGAAGCGGAGGGACAAGCTAAATCAGGGCAGGGAAACAGCAGATAATGTCCAGAAGATCTGCCAGAACACAGGAGCCTAAGCACATTACTGGGAGATGGTAAACTGGCAGAACTGCAAGCAGCAACAGTTAAAAGTCATTGCTTCCAAGACACAAGACAGAATCCAAGGAGGAGAGGGATGGAGGTCTGTTTTTAACTATAGGCCCTCTGCACCATTTTATTTTTCTAATCATAGGCAGGTAGTTCTTTGATGAAATATCTATAAAGTTTTTAAAAAGTCATGGCTGTCTGCATCCACGCTGCCTCCCAGAGGCACAGTGGAGGCAGGCCAATTTGGAGCCTTTGCTTTTCCCGGGGAGGCAGGCCCAATGGTGAGTGCCTGGCCTTGGTTTGACATTCAGTGCCTGGCCCATGCATTCCAAGGTGGGAAACTGGCCAAGTCTTTCATCTCTTGCCCCAAATGGACAGGTGCCCAGGCCCTATGAGTAGGAGGAAATACCAGCCCCCGTGCTGTGCTTCTCCATTTCCACCAGAGAGCTGCTGAATTTGCCATCACAGAGGATAGGAGTGCCCTTGTGTATATCTGGGCCCCTCCCAACTTTAATATCTATAACTCAAACTCCGAACAGAGGGCCCAATACCTGGTGACCATCAGTCAGGCTGGCCACGTAAGATGTGTTTGTCGGGGGTGAGGTCTTCCTCAGAGGCTAGCCGAGGAGGCCAGTGGGAGGGTCAGTAGTCAGATCTTGTCCCTTCTTATTATTGAAAAAAAAAATTCAAGATTTACAAGTGTAATATAACTACAGTACAGAAAGTTAGGAAAATAAAGAAAAGTTGGCCAAAACACCATCACCCTAACACAGTCATTATTTCCTTGCCACTTTTCTCTCACTTTATTCTCTCCTCTGCACTTAATTTTTTAATCTAACTGCCATCACATTGTACATAAAAGCTGACCCTTGCCTCTTCCACTAATTTATCTCATCAGCCTTTCACACATAGCTACCTAGGCATCATAGTTGTCATTTTGAAGAGTTGTATCATACAAGGCCACGGACTTTGACCCAGGATTTAATAATGCAGGACCCTGATGTGCAGCAATTAATAGATTTTTTTGGTAATGAATGGGATGCGAGATTAGTCATACTTCGTTTTACTGTCCTCCTAAGGAGAGGAATTTGAGCAATTTGTTTCCGCTCATTCACTTATCCTGTTACTTTCCTGCATCTTCTTCCTTTTTGTCTTTGTTCATTCAATTTCCCCAACAAATCCCTAAACTCTGCTCTTTGCCTGCCTCTCCCAAGTCACGAGGACTCTCTCCTCCAGTCATCATAAATCAACCAGGTAGGTGTGGTGCAGGCCCCAGGATCCAGCACTGAGTTGCAGGGAAAAGCCAAACCACGCTGACGCGGGGCTGGTAGAGGGGAACCAGCGTATGCTGTCAACACCGCTGTCACTGTCAGGTGCTGCACCTGAAATAGTGGCTCAGACCTGCCAGTTATTGCATTTCAGTCCTTACATTTTTCGTGTGAATTTAAACATTCAAACATCATGAATATGAAACATAAACACTCAACCCATGGCATTTTAATGAGGTTCACTGGGTTCAGCCAGTTTCATTAACTTACAATTGTATAAAAGCTTTTCAACACGATCACTTCCGTAGGTCTGGCCCATTACAGCCAAGACAAATTTTGTGTTTTCTGAGCACTTTAAAGGTTGGAGAGAATTATTCTGGGCAGATGGCGAACATTGTACAGAGCTCTCCTTGGCTCTGATTAGCTGAACCAGCAGTTCAGCTAATCAGACCAGTTTAACTGAGCCACTCAGAACCCCTAAAGAGAAAGTGATTGGCGATAAACCACGACCACTCACTCATCCTGAAAATGGTTCCTGCACCTTTGCCTTGCTCGCTACGCTGTTCAAATCCTAGCTACCTCTGCAGCTCTTAGATGCCCCCCAAAGAGCAAGGAAAGGCTCAGTATTCCAATCCAACAGCGGCAGAATAAGGAATCCCAGGGAGCACTCCGCGTGTCGGCAGCTCGATTGTCCTGGAGTTTGCTCTTGAGTCATGGCCAGGCTCCCTTTGAGACATCTGGGCCACAGCTGTCCAGGGCTGTGGTTATGGTTATGGTTGTAGCAGACACCAGGTTAACTGCTTATGATCTATACTGTATGATGCTCAGGAGATAAAAAGGATGCATAGAAACTGGCCCTGCCCACTGGGAGCTTATATTTTAAGAGGCTATAAGACCAACCATAGCAGGATGTGCTGACAGAGAGCAAAGTATGCAACCACAAGATAATCAAAGCACAAAACACAGCCGCGTCTACCAGGCCAGCTTCCCTGCCAAGGGACCAGGGCTTCTGAGGATGAAGTGAAGACCCCTGGACTGGTCTTCAAACATGGCCCCTTTCCCACCTCTGTCCCCCACCAGCTTGCCCCGTGTACTTCCTCTCCCCGCCCCAAACAACTCAGCACGAACCCGCAAGGCCCGCCACTCGCTCACCCTGTTCTTGGCTCTGCTCCTCCAGCTCCTGTGGGCTCCTCCGCAGGAGTTCCTCGAGCCTCCCACACAAAAATTAGTGACTTTTATCTCTATAATCCCAAAGTCCTTTTTTTCATTATGAATTTTTGAGGTACGATGGACATATAAATGCACTAGCTTCAGATGTACAACATCGTTGCTATGTGTATACATTGCAAAATGATCACCACAGTCAGTCAAATTAACATCCATCCTCAAGTCATTAGGCCAAGAGAGAATAAAGGACGGAATAAAGGGCTGGCCCCAGGAATAGGGAAGTCCTCTCCCAGAGGACCGGGGCTGAGGGTGGGATCGGAGCTCAGGAATTTAGCTCTGAGGATACAGCTTGCAGACGCTGCAAAAATACCAAACATGAATCTACCTCCTCTTCTTGCCTCCTGGTCTGGCTTTCACCTGAAGACAGAGAACAAGACTAAGTGTCTGGCCTCTGGGGTCACAACGTCATCTGCAGTTGAGTTCTGAGACCTCGGGAAGGGCCCCCCTCTCTAGGCCTTGGTTCACTCACCTGCCGAGGGGATAGGCAGGGGATGGCAGATGTCCTCTGAGGCCCCTTCCAGAGCTAACATTCTGAGAACATTCTGAGTGCAAGCTGCCTTCAAGTCTTAAGGGCCCCCACTCCCCGAGACTGCACCAAGAGCGTTTGTTTTCAAGGAATCCAAGGGCTGGGGGAAGCCACCTCCCCCATTTCCACAGATGTTTATCCTGAAAAAATGATGGGGTGTGTGTTGAAGGTGGGCAGCCCTGGGGACATGGCCGCCACTGGACAGTGCTGCCTCTGTGACACCTCCACGTGGAGAAAGGTGCCCAGGAGCTTGGGGTGAGCGTCCCTGTTTAACAGCTTTCCGTTTGTTTACCAAAAAAATATTGTTCCATCATAAAAATTCCCAAAATAGTTCCTTCCCTGGCCAGACTGACTGGCGGGCGCCCAGCTTGGGAGCCCAGCCTCGCTGGAGACAGTCTCGCAGGGTGGCGAAGCAGCAGGAGGGTCGGGCTGCAGTGAGGACCACCGTCCTGCACGTCCTGGGGGGTGGGCAAGAGGGCGAGAGCCACAGAAGCGGCTTTCTGGGGGGCTCTGGACAGAGAGAGGCTTTCCCCAGGGGCTTGGCCAGTCTATTTTTAGCTAAAGGAGGGAGGGAAAGAGGACTCTCATCAGCTGGAGGTAGAACAAATGCTTTACCCTCTGTGGAGTGCTCTGCATATGTGCCCAGCACCTTCTCATCCCACAGTTCTCAACTTCAGTGACAGCTCTTCATGGAGCCCTTTTCTTAAAGTGCTCTCCCTAAAATGACCCAGTTGGGGTTAAATCAACTTATTCCTTTTCCTTTGGAGAACTTGGAGAACTTACCATGGTTGTACCTACTAATCTGAATATCAGTCTTTCCTGTGGTCTGTAAGGCTCAAGACTAATCCCACATACATTGCACATAGTAGGTGCTCAATAAGTATCATTTCCTTTTAGAGAATAATTTGATAGCTTTTTTGAGGCCCAGAAAGGATGAAGAACCTGTCCAAGTTCAAGCAGCTCACAAGTTCCAGCAGTAGCACTGGAGCCCAGGCCCCCGACTCCAACCCTGGCTCCTAACGCCACTGTCCCGCACCACATGGTCAGCAGGGCCGGACAAGTCACTGAAGGAGAGGGCACTGGCAGCTGTCATTGCGTCTTCTCTGCCACTTGCCTCCTGTACCATGTCAGGGAGGAAGGAAGGGCCTACAGGTTGCTCCCAGGAAGACTCGGGACCTCTACCAGGTGCTTTACACGTAGTAGGTGCTCAGTATATGTTAAGTATTTGGGGGAATGTTCTCTGTGCCTAGGACCTAAGACATACCTCTAGAAGGAACCTCCTTGGGGATGATGGAGAGAGGGAGAAGGATACATAAAAATGATTCCACTCCATCCTCCCACCTATCTCTCCTCCTGCCTTCCACCCCAACCTAACCAGAGTAGGACCCAAGTAGGAAAATGACCCATAGTTAAGAGCTGTCCTCACAGAAGACTTGCTGCGGCAACCCAGGGTGGGTTTCCAAGCAAAGGCGACAGGTACACTCATGGCCTCATAGAAGGCCCAGGTTTCATACCCAGACCTACCTCATTCCTACCATCCCTCCCTTAAGACTTTCTTGATCTTCTGTGACGAAGGAATAAATTCACGTTAGCATTCAATCAATTAAATTGAATTAATGAAATACCTTCACCTTAGAATAAAATGTTAATTTTGTTGATCTACAAATTGCAATCTAAATTAAAATAATGGCTTGCCTCACAAATGCAGCTGTAAGGCAAGCCTCCACACCACATCCTGGGGCGGCAGTGGCGGGGGAACAATTTGAAGAGTGGAGATGTTTCCTCAGGTCACTCCACTCAGTGAGTACAGAGCCCACAAAGTGAAGAACAAGATGGCAGATACTCCTTCAGCTGGTTTCAGTTCCCACCAAGGTTAGTGCACTTGGCACCTTCAGGGACTTCTTGTGTATTAAGATATGTATCTCTTCATACATCTTAGCGCTTAGATGCAAGGCAACCACTTTGTGATACAAAAAGCCACATATTTTAATAGGAAGTTATCTTCAAGGGCAATTTTACCAGACATGATTTTCTCCTCTACACACTCACTTTAGAACCTGACCCCCCCCGCCCAGTTAGCAACCAACCACACTGTCATTCACATCCACTGTGGGAAACCAGATCATAGAGCCAAATAAAAGAACCACATCCCCAGGAGTCCCACCACTCAGAGATAACCACTGTGTTTTACTGGGTTTTTTTTTCTTAAGGCAAATGTATACAAATTAGTATTTTTATAGCTGCATCTCATTAAAGGGAAAACCAGGAAGAAGCACCTGGTAGAGGTCCTGAGTCTTCCTGGGAGCAACCTGTAGGCCCTTCCTTCCTCCCTGACACGGTACAGGAGGCAAGTGGCAGAGAAGACGCAATGACAGCTGCCAGTGCCCTCTCCTTCAGTGACTTGCCTGGCCCTGCTGACCATGTGGTGCGGGACAGTGGCATTAGGAGCCAGGGTTGGAGTCGGGAGCCTGGGCTCCAGTGCTACTGCTGGAACTTGTGAGCTGCTTTTACAAGTTGTGATTTTTTTCAGTTTTTTTAAGAATACAATTGACTTGATTCTTTCCTTTTCAAACTCCCCCTCCATACTCTGGGCCAATTTTCTGCAAGGTTAATATTTATGCCAGAAAATCTCCTTGGTATCTTCGATTCTAAGCAGGCGAGAATCAAACTCACTCCTAGTGGAAAAGGGGCCAACAGAATGAGGACCAGTCCTTTCCTTCTTCCCAATTTGTTCTGTGGTTCATCCCATGGGGAAGCCTGAATGGTTTCCATAAATCACACCTATGCTCTCCCACCCTGGAGGTGCTGAGTGGCGCCAACACTTGTACCATCTGGTACAGGAAAACTCATCACCATTCCCTCTTGAGACCAGATGACGTCGGGAAAAACAAAGACTAGGAGTATTTAGAAAATAAACACCTTTCTTTGCCCCCATTCAAACCATCTTGATCCTAGATTGTTTCTTTTCCAAGTTGAGGAGAAAGATAATTTGAAGAGCAATAGGGTTGAGTGTTGAGTGCTACAAGGGAAAAATATGTAAGCTTAATACAGTGTATTGCACAAGGGCCTGGTTCCATTTCGTCTTGCTTTTTTCAATCCTTGTTGTTGGCAAATCTAGTCCAAGATTGGCTGAGGATTTGCAAAATCAGTGGTTTTGATTAAGTATTTGGACTTTGATCTTTGGATAGGTACACACATGAAATTAACCTTAAAAAGAAAACCGTGCCGCTTAGATGAGAGAAATCACCAGCTTCTCGCTCCCTGAGCATAGAGGGACTGCTATACTGTGGCCAAATGGACTACTAAGGAATTTGATAATTACCTTTCCAGTTAGAATGGCACATATTCACTACTCAGATTCAAGAATTTGTTTAAAAATGCAACTATAAATAGTACAGGTACTTCCAGAGTTTCTAACATCAGTCTTGCAAATTTCCTGTACTTATGAATAGCCTGTTGTTCAAGCCACCCAACCAGTCAGCAAATGAACTCTTGTGAGCGAGCTCCCCTTTGCCACTACTGTGTTTATTTAACCACCTAGTTCTAGCTCTTCAAATAATTTAAGATGACCTAAAAAAATACACGAAATATATTGAAAGAAAAACAATAGGTAAATAAGGAGAAAAAAAGGGGGGAAAGAAGAAAGTAAGATGCTAAGGGTAAAATTTCAGAGCTGCAGTTTGAGAGGATCTGTGTACTTGCTCAGAGGGTTCCCAATTTGAATATGAACTTCCTAGTACATGAGGCAAAAAGGAAAAAAAGAGAGAGAGAGACATGGTCAGTTGTATAATTTATAGTGGCTGTAAAATAAAAGCCAGGTGTTTAGGTGAAAAACAACTCTTCCTGTAATGAAGACCTCAGACAAATTTCTTCCATGGATTCTCATTTAAAAAAAATTCATATCACAATGTGATGAGGGGGTTCCACAACCTTGTCTCTTAAAACATCCCTCAATGTAGGCTGACAACTGCTTAACAAAGTTGAGTTTGTTCAAAAGCATTTCCACTGGAGACCAAAAATACTATGGTTCAGATCCACAGCTAGTGTGATTCAAGGATAGATTCTAAGAACTAAAAGAATAGATTGTATCGCCTTTAGACAGCACTCACCCACGTTTCCTTTGCTAAACCAAGCGTTTCCACTCAACAGTGAGCACAGTGAGTTGATGGGCGTTTTCCCCCTATTCAGCACTTGTGAACGCCTGCTCACTCTACCTGGGTCAACTTGACCTGAGCAGGGGTGGGGTCAGTGTCCTCATCCTCACCATTCCCTTCTTTCTCTCATAGGGAAGACATAAAATGTCAAGCTCTCTCCTCCTCCCCTATTGTTTTTCAAGGTTTCGTTGTGCCCGTCTCATATAGCCCATTCTCACATGCATTACTGCCTTTAGGCAAGTGGAGTTTGTGCCCCAGTTGAAATTTTCTAAATCCTCTCTTTTGCCCCAGTCCCCACTTCTTCCCTTTGGGGTGTTCACTAATCCGTCTAGTCACCTAACCCTAGTCCTCTTCCCACGCCTCAAATATATGGGGTTGACCAGATACCCCGAGGGGTTGTAGCATTAATGTCTGTGGGGTTGTTTGGAGTTCTGGCTGGGTCTAGCTTTCTGAAGGCCCTCAGGGAAATTGCCCCACTCCTGCTGGCTAGCAGGATGTTCTTTCATGATGACACATGGGGTTGGGCCGCCCAGATGGGGTGACAGTTGATTTGGAGTGACTCTCACATAAGACACAAGGGAAGCTCAGGGTTCTAGACTATCAGGGAGTACCACCGACTACTGGGCTTAAACTGGGTGGGTGGGCCTGAGCATCAGCTCTCTCCTGCTCCCCTCACCCCTCAAAAAAACACCAGCACCAGAGTCCCACACACCCTAACGTGTCCCAGCTCATATACACAATTTCTTTGTCCACTTTCTTTCCCGTCTTACTATTGATCTCAAGAGGAAAAATGTTTCTCTCTTCTTTTACTTTATTCCCTTTGTCATCAAAAACCAAAGCCCAAATCACATCTGAGCAACTGAAACAGTGGTGCCAGAGACTCCTTAGAGAAGACAAATCCAGAAATACAAAAGTCAAATTAACCTTGCTCAAGAACTAGGATCCAAAACCCAAAGCCCCTAGAATATTCAAAGGTCGCATCCAAATCCTCCCAAAGCATTCATCTATATCCTCTTCCAATAAAACTGCTCACACTTAACCACCAACATTCATAATAATTTTCAAAAATTCTTATTTGGTTTTATAGTTCTTTAATTTAAGCAATGATGGTGAAAAAGTTGTGCTTCATGCTTGTATTAATTCCAAATGGGCAGTATTTCAACTATATATGAAGTTAAACAAGTTTCAAGGATTAACTAAACCATATGGCCATATATAATGTTGTTTTATGGGAAAATGTATTCCCAGTTCCCATAACCACTTTATAATTGAACTTCTGGTGTAGAAAGTGAGGAACTTCCTATCTAGTATCACCTACATGTGCAAAAAGCAAGAATTGTAAACCCTGACCACCACTGGCATAATAATATCTGAGCATCTAAAGGACAGATTCTTCCAGAGATTAATTTTTCCAGAAATTCATTGGAGATATTGCTACCACAAAAACTATTATAACAAAAATCCTTTTACAGTGTGCACACATGTCCACTGATAGACATAGTACCCCACAGAGTTTCCAAGATGTGAGAATTGGATGGGGTACACAGCACCGTTCAGCACAATAGGACCAGCTTTTGTTACACTGAGCTTTGCCCAGAAGAGTGTGAAAAAAGAGAATTGTCATGTACCTCTGGGAGAGTGACACCAGTATTGGGGAAAGTTGTATGGCCAGGCTACTGGGAATATTTAACCCCTTACCAAAAAGTAGATTCCTTGCACTTGTAGACGTGTATCAGTATGAAATTACACTACTCTTGATGAGCTACGTATTACAGGGGAATGGAAGAGCAGTGAATTAAGCGATAGGCATCTTTAATTCCAGACCAGCTCTTCCACTGATTGTGTGGCCGAGGGGAAGTTAACTCACCTGTCTGAAGCTCCTGTGAAAGCGCAGAGGGAGGCCAGATTCACATCCCCGCTGGACATCCGGGTCTTCTCTTCACCAGCCCCACGTCATATTCAAGTTTGTGACTTGCCTGTCACCATGTCCGGGAGCACCGGGCCCAAGGCTGGGGACCTCTGACCAGTTTCCCTAGGAAGAGCGAAGCCTTTCACCATTCTCACCTCCCTCTTCTTTCTCCAGACATTTGGTGGCCTCCTGTGTACACAAACTCGTGGAGCTTCGTGCTGCTGAGTATAAACAGATCGATGTTCATGCCCTGAAACTATGAGGGAACAGCTGATAGTATCATAACAAAAGGCAGAAATTCCAGGAAGCTTCTCCAAACCACACAGCAAATTCACCAAGCGACTCTGCCCCACTGCAGAAGGAGCTGGAGTGTTTACAGAGGTGATTCTTTTCTCACCTGCCAGCTCTGTACCCCTGAGGCCCAGCCAGCCAGCCTGAAGCAAGGGTAAGGATGGATTTTTTCCCTCCAACTTCCTCCCTCTTGGAGCAGCTAGCACTGGGCGGCCCCTGAGAATGTTTGCCGGCTGCAGGCTTGGCCACACAACAGTCGGAAAAAGCCCCTCCTAAATCCTAGTGTTCAGAGCACGGAAATGCAGGCTCCAAGATTAAATAGCAGAGAGGAGAGATGGGGGCAGGTGGCAGGGAGAGGTATGTCTGGGGTAAGGGGTCTTCTGGATGTTGAGTTAACATTTTTCCAATTCTAACAAGTTATGGATGTGTTTCTGCCCCATCCATCTAGAGGCTAAGCCAAGAAACACCGAGAACATAGATCCTGCATCATGGGTTGATCAGATTATCCTGCTACTGGATTATAAGCGTGAAGAAGGCCAGGGCTTTGTCTCTCTTGCTCACTGCTATGGGCATAGCTTCATATTCAGGAGGGCCTCGATAAACGTTTGCTGGATGCTTGGTAAATTAGTCAAAAAGCAGGTAGCCTTTGAGTGAGAGGATGTTTATTTTAAGCGAACAGTGAATGCCCAGGGACGACTACATGGAAAGAGGGGCACACGGCATGGCAGGTCAGTCTTGTGGACTTTCACCCCAGAGACCTTATCAGTCCCTCTAAGTTACTGTTTGCCCTCAAAGTTTGAAACACATTATATATAGGGGAACAGGCTATTCCTTCTTGGGAGTGAGACATGGTGAAACTTCCTGCTTGTCTAAACAGGCCGAGTGGAGGAAAGGAGCCCCTCATTAGCCAGGAGCTGGGCCTTGACTCTAGGTCTCCTTGGGCCAAAGGCCTCCTTCTCTCCAAGGCAGCGGCATGGGTGGAAGAGAAGAGAAGACCCAAAAGCTTCTCTTTATTTGCTCTAAGCCCCTCCCCAGCACCCCCACTGGCCCTGGCTGAGATCTCCCTCCCCAACACCGCAGGCACCAGGGGCATGAAATCCCTCTAGATCATCCCCAGATGGCTCTCAGCTTTTGTTAATTTCTTTGGTCAGAAGTTCTTCCACTGAGCTATATCCACTCTTGCTAGTTTCTGAAAGAAGTTTCTGGGAGCTGTGATTGCCCTGTACGCCCAAGGACTTTCACACCAAAGGAGGTGTAAAGGTGCTAGCATCAGATGGGGCCATTAATAGCAGCCAGGGTGGAACCCGCCTAAATGCCCGGCCTTGTGAATTTCACAGCCGGTTAACTGATGGCCTATCATTAGGGCTTTTTACACCCTGGTCTGCCGGAGGATGCAGAAAAGGGGGTGGCAAGACATCATCTCTTCACTACCTGCTCAAGTTGGTTCTAGGGCCCAGCTTGGGCAAACCATAGACTGCTGGGGATGTAATGAGATAATCCACAGAGATTTAGCACAGAGTCTAGGACACAGGCTTCATCAAATAGTTATGAGCAGTTACTCTGTGTCAAGCACTGTCTAGGCACTAGAGAATCAATGCAGGAACAAAATAGAATCCTATTCCTCTGGAGGGAGGAAGATTAAATAGATAACCAATATATATCATCATGAGCTACAAAAAAAATCAAGTAGGTGGAGGGGAATGAGAGGTTTCCATCTAGGCTGGAGTATCAGGCAAAGCCTCCCTGAAGAGGTCACAGAGCAATTGTCACCAGCAATCCAGAAGCAAGAGGGCTGAGTCTAGAATAGAATGTTCACAAGGACGTGTGGCTGTGCGTTAACCCAAGGCGATGGGGTGGGGAAGGGAGGAGAAGGCAGGGTATCGTGATCCAGCTCTCTTCCTCAAAGAGTTTGGTATGGGGCCTCCCTGGTGGCACAATAGGTTAAGTCTCATCACTATGAAGCTAGCCACAACCACTGCAGCATGAGTTCGATCCCCAGCCAGGGAGCTTCCCACAGGGCGCCGCAGACCTCTCCCCGCTGCTCCCCTCAGCAGTGTACTTCAGTTGATCTGCCTGTTCTGCTCCCCACTCTGTCTCTGGTGAATCCTCTCACCCCTCACTCCTCTGGCCTACACCCCAGTTCTTGTATGCATAAATAAATAAACCTTTAAAAAAAAGTTTGGTATGGTTTGAATGACCTTTTCAGAAGCCCTTCCTCCCCAGTCTGCTGCAAAGTCATCATTGGCTGTCCTGAAGCACTGCCTGTAACGTTTCCAGCTACCTTAAACCAACCTACCAGTCCCCTCTGTGTGAGGGGAAGGGACTCTTCCCTCCACACCCATTGTCACCCACCTGCAACCTCAGTTTTCCCAGGGTGATCAGTCTTTGGAAGTCTAAAAAGTAAACCATTCAGATCAAGGGACTGAATTGGCACTTCCTTTGTTATGGGACCTCTGTGAGCCTGCTTTCTCTTCTCTGGTAGGGAGATGTGTAACAGAGCATGCCACTCCAAACAGACGGCCATCAGGATAACAACATGTGGTAATCTAGGAAAGCACTTGCCATTATTGCCCCCAAAATGTTTGTTATAGACCCCAAGCCACATCCTTTATCTTTCTATATACTAGATCCTTGGCCTTTTAACTTCGCGGAGCCAAGGTGGTTGTAACTGTAAGCCTAAAACGTGTGATCCAAACACCACCAATAGCACATTCCTGTATGAGAAGAACATGAAAACATATTGGTAAACTCAGTGGAGATTCTTGACCTTCTAGAAAAGCACTGACTTTCAAGATCTCCTGTTTTTCCATCTAGCACTATTGATACTATTTTCAGGAATAGTTCCCTAATTTTCCCAACAATCAGCTCTCTTTTCTAACTCCCTGCAGCTGTGGGCATGTCTGTTTGTTTTCAGTTAACAAAAGGAAAATTGCAGCTAGGACTCTGTCTTCCTGGTGTTGCTGGTGGCCACTGCCTCCAAATTGTGTGAAATGATTTGTCTTATAATAGTATAGTTAACGGCTACCCTATAGCTAGTGGCTCCACACAGTGTAATTTTATTTCACACTCTGGTTCTAGACCAGTGAGAAACTAAGTAAGGGTGAGAAACTCTGTTCCACACAGTCATCCAGGGACCCAAGCCACTCTAGGGGCTCTGTCATCTCCGAAGGCCTTGGAGTCTTCTACTACATCCTCAGCATCCAACCAGCAAATGAAAGACATGAAGGAGTGTGACAGCTCACAGGGAAGGTTTTAGGGACCAGGCCTAGAGATGGTCTATGGCACTTTCACCCATATTTTTAGGTCAAAACTCAGTCATATGTCCCTGCTAATGTAAGAGAGGCTGGTACCCCTCTGAATTTATGGCAGGGCTGCCTTAATCCACACCTAATCCCTCATTAGTTTGCAAACCCTGAATAATTTCAACCTTTTGTCAATGAAGCAGCCCAACCTCAGTTGCTCAACTTAACCCGAGGTATCATTTTAATGACATTGACCTCTACACACAGTTAGCCTTCACTCAACAATTATCTATTATGCATTTATCATGTACCAGTCACTGAGACCCTTACCATTCTCAGGCCCCAACTACTGATTATTCCCTTGTTTCCTTCCTTCCAGTGCATCCTGTATGCTGACTCCAGGTTATTTAATCTTAGTAGAAAAACAACATTCGGCCAGACCTGGCTCACAAAATTCTTTAATGGTTCTTCATTGCCTATAAAATGCAATTCGGTAGAATAAATATTGTTTTAGTACCTTCTATGAACCAGATTGGATTCTGGGACCACCACAGTGAACAAGCAGAATCCTTCACCTCCAGAAACTTGCTTCACAGCTCCAGGTAGAGGCAGAAATGTAGTAGCCAAGAAAACAAAAAAGTCCCAATCTTTCGTCCAAGAGAAGTTGGCATCCAGTGAACAGGGGAATCCTGCCTACACACTATTTATCCCCCCTTATTCTGGTGACATCACCCTGCTCTTAGTTTGGGTTACCCCAAAATAGACCCTAAGACACAGATTCAAGAGTGAGTCGTTAAGAGGTGATTCCCAGGAAACGCCAGCAGGGAAGTGGAAAAGTGGGTGGGGAGGGAAGGAAATCAATAAACAGCTTCTGACATTCAGGTGACTCCGCTGGGTGACTGGAGCTTCCACTGGGAAACTCTGAGAGCACTACAGATCTTGAGCCGTGGAGTTCTCCCAACCAAGAGGCAAGAGAGTGGAGGCATTTATACACCAACATTAGTTGAGGATGGCTCCTAGGAGGTGTCAAATCCCTGGCACTTCTGGTCTTCTGGAATGTGGGTAGGTGGGCTCTGGTGCGCAGAAAATGCCTTCAGGCAAAGAAATACAGGTGTTAACTGTTGGAAATTGAACCAGTATCCAATAAAATGGGGAGAGCTGAGGAGGCACCGACAGTGTCTGCTGTAGTGATCATGCCTCCGTGTGGCTGTGGTGAAGCTGAACTTGCTCTTAAGACATGTACCAGACCTTGTCAGTGAGAGGCCCCAGACTCCTACAGGGTAAACGAAGTTGATCAGCTTTTACGCCATTGGCCTCTGTGGCTATCACCTGCAGCCTTGATCTTGTTAAGTAGAGGGTGTGTGGGTGTGAGGCACATGTGCCTGACTGTGGACACCTGAGCATGGGTGCTCATATGCAAGTGTGCACACCTGAGCCTAGAGGTTAGGCCTGTAAGGGCCGTGTTACACAGAGACGCTATGGTGGAACAGCTACAAGAGGGCAAGCGAGGGCTGGGAGAGGAAGAGACCACAAGAGAACGCCAGCGAAAACCCAGAGAAGAGAGTACACAGAGATTCACAGGGGGGCTCAAGTTACTGTCTCCCTGCTGGCTTGCTTCCCCTGCTTACCATTAAGACCTGTGAAATTGATGACAAGGGTTCCAAAACTCTCCTTCAATTCTCTAGAACACGGTGAACCTACCCAGCCCGGGCTGGTTGCAAAACACTCCCATGGCGTGTCCATAGTTAGGTAGGAGGAGGGGTGGTTGTTCACGACCCAGGCTAAGTCAATCTATGAGCCTGAGACCTGAGAATTCTGCTAGGAATATCGGGGAAGAGCTATTGAGAGGATGCAAGCCTCAGGTGGCCAGCAAGGAGAAAGCCTGTTGGAAAATGAAACCAATGCAGATGACTCCAGGGCTGAAAGACACAAGAGAGTCAGAAGGGAGGGCAGAGAAAGAGACATTAAGTTCTAATAAAATCATCAGAATACCTGGAGTAAGGCATGTTGCAAACTCAAGTTTTGTAGTTAAATGAAGTGATAAATTTCCTTTGATCCGATTTTAATTTGAATTGGATTTCTAGCACTTGAAGCTAAAATAGTCCTGACTAATAATATATGGAGCAATCAAGATTCTCCAAATATGACCCCAATTCAGCATCTATTGTCCTCTTCTACAATTCTACCCAAATCCTTCACAGCTTCCAGACTTGCAACTGTTTTCCTTTGGGAAATAGTTGTTTATATCTGTACACCCCACGCACTCCTTCAAGCATCTCTTACCTCATTCCCACCCTCCTAGACAGCTTCTCCCTTTTCACTGCCTGTCTAAATCCCACCCATGGGTCAAGGCCCAGCTCTAGTCTCGCCTTCTGCAAAAATCCATTTTGATCGCTGCCCTTTGAACGCCTCACCATTGCCTGTTCCATTCTTCTGCTGCTTTTCACAACAGGGCTCTTGGTGTGAGTACATTTTCCCCTGTCCCCACCAAGACAGAGCCACATGTTCAACTGTTCTACCTCACCGGGTGGATATGTGTTGTAGCATGTGAAACAATACCCAGTTGACTCAAATCTCTTTTTGAAAGTGACTTAAAACTAAATAAATAGTGGTGACAGTTGGATTGGCTGTGTGAAAAGTCTAGAACACGAGGTTCTTACTTCTCCATTTTGCTAAGACCAACCAAGCATAGGGTTGCAGAGAGAGGCCCGCGGGGATGCGTCAGCTCAGCCCCTCGCTGGCGTTCCTTGGGTTGACTTTCCCGAGGGTACCAGACCACAGTTCATGGGCGTCTTGGAGTGGGTGTCTGTCACTTCTAACTTCTCAGAAGGTTCTGCATCATCTCTGCACCTTTTAAGGTTTTTGACATTGCGCGCATGCGCGCTCATGCGCGTCAGCATTTCTCATTGTCCTTGCTGCTGAGTACAGACAGGTGGCTTAGATTTTGCCGCTTACTTGCACCCACGTGAGACTTCGATTTATAAGTGAGGAAAGTGGAGGGCTGCAGGCATGGATTCAGTGGGTCCCGCTGGTGGCAGGTGCGGGGGTTTCTGGGGCGCGAGGCGGGGTGGCAGGGCTCTGCCTGCAGCAGAGAACACTGTGGCTGGCGGTGGCAGCCGCTCCCTCCCAACCCAGTCCCGCAGCCTGGCTCTGGGAAGCTCAGCCCCAAGCCGCTCCTGCAGCTCTTGTGACAATGCCGTGAGATTTGCCGTGTCCCCAGACGACTCCTTCCTGCTCAAACCAGCTCGTGAAGGCGGCGACAGGCCTGCAACCGTGCACTCTAACCAGCGCAGGCGTCTGCGTCTGCGGCTTCCCAGCGCTTTTCCCACGTCCCAGTCAGGAATTGAAGTATTGCGACCTCACCTGGCTGGTGGCCAGCGCCAGTCTCCAGAGGTCAAAAGCCTCAGAACTTTGGGCTCTATCTGCTATTTTATTCTTGGAAAGAAAAGGGGCTGAGCAGCAAGCCCAGATAGCCCTGGAAAATCCACCTCCGTTCCTGGCATTCTAGAGGTTTTTTTCTAGTCTGACTGGGGACTCTCCCGTTAACCCCCACAGTGACTTTCAGTCCTTTGGAAGGTTTCACTAAATAGATGTAAAATCATTTTGCATCTCTGGAGGGTTCTTATGGCACCACAAATTCAAGATTAAAAAAAAAACAAAACCAACTCTCCCAGTGTGCGGCTGCCTCTGACTCAACAGACCAAGTTCCTCTAGTCCAGGTTCCTCTTGTTGGCTCTGACTCAGCTAATTTTCCCATGCTGGGGCCTCCTGAAGGCCTTTCTCAGTTCCCCCACCCCTGTCCCTTCGTGGAGGGCCTCAATCATATTTTCCCCTGGAGGGCCTGGTAACCCCAATAAAACTTGGCCATGTATCTGCAAGGTCTGGGGGGCTAGAGCTGGGGCTACGACTGGGGTTCATCTTTCCTAAGTGCCTTGGCTGTTCTGCCTGACCCTGAATTGTAAAGAAAACCTTTCCTTCCTCTGTTTCCTACTCTCTGCTCCAGCTGGCTCAGGACTAGACCAAGAATTCCCCAATCAGCAAGTTGAGCTGGTTATCCAAACTTTACAGCCTCCTTTTGGGGTGCCACTGGGGACAAGGATAACGGGTCATGAGGACTCCCTGATGCTTCTAGTGCAAAAGCACAGGTATGCTGGGTTTATTTCTGTGTGGTCACCAAAGATACTCCATGGGAATTCTCCCCTATCACCCTCTAGCCATTCATTCATCAGACATTTATTTCCTGGAGAAATTGCTCTGGACTGAAACCCTATACGAGGGTCGATTCAGGGTGGCTAGCCAGGATCTGTCATAAATAGGTTTTTGTGGATAAGTCCTGGCCAACAGCTTAAGGGGAAACAAGGTCCCAGGAGGGCCCCCCTACCCCCACTGTCTGATCACGTGACCCTCTTGGCCCTGTTACAAGGACGTCCTGTTCCTCTTGGAGTGATAGCTCTATTGGGGAAGTGACTGTGTCATATCTGGGACAGGAAAAAAGCTATTTCTAGTCCTGAAGTAATCACTCACTTAGCGCAGCCTTTTCAGGAACCTGGACAGTGGAGAAAGACCGACCTTGAGGAGAAAACTGGAAGCCCAAGTTGTTGAGTTGTTATGGCTGGAAGGAAGAGAGGAGTGGGGGTGACATGTCACCCCTCCATTGTGACACTTTTCTGGATAGCCATGAAGTGATGACATGTGGGGCCCCTATACCTGCCCCCAAACCCCAAATCAAACCCCAACTTCCATGCAGGCAGGGAGAATGGGAACATTGACATTCACAGCATCCTTGGGTTTCAAAGTCTGTTGAACGACTGATGGTGCCTGAGGGCTGTGACGGTCTCTCCCTGGCTAGTGAGCTTCCCTGTGTGAGAGATGTGAGGAGCCTCACCTGCGCATGTCCTTCCAGAATCCTGGAGCCAGACCCAGAACCTACCATTTCCTCATCACAAGTCTAGAGGGAGAGAAAGAAGAGGTACATCCAGAAAGCAAGGGGAGTTTGGCCACCAGTCTTAGTGAAACAAGGGGGAAAGGCCTTAACCCAAGAGAGATCAAGTGGCCTTTTGAAATAGGGGCGGACAGGGCACAAATGCCCAGGTTCTGAGGCAAGAGCCCCCCAAAAGCCCCAAGAGGCCAAAAGCCAAAAACAACAAAGGCCAGCGCCTGAGGGGAGCACAAGGCACTGTCTGTGGGGCTCACCACGCTCACAATTGCAAGAGACTTCAGGCTACAGGAACAACAAACATGGGGTTTATTTTACAAACGGGGGAAACAGAGCTCACTGCATCCTCACGCGGCGGCCGCCTCACCCAGAACGCATCGGGGACGGCAGCTCTTTGGGAGGTGCTGGGTTAGACCAACAAACAGGTCTCTGAGACCAGGCCCAGGGCCTCTGCGGCTCCTTTCAGGCTACGTCAGAGACAGCACCGGAGGCCCAGTCTCTGCAGAGTCTTTCAGCTTCTCTCCATGCTCGGAGGGCGGCTGCTGGTGCTTCTTTTCTTCTTTCTTCCTTGGAGGCCAGGAACGGACTCCTTTCTTCTCTCCTCGGAGTCTGGAACTGTCGTCTTTCTTCTCCTGGGGGCTGGTGTTGTCGTCACCTTCTCCTGTTCTTTTCTTCAGGGGCCTCCTTCACTCTCTGGGGCTGGCGTCCTCTCTTTTCCTTCTCTTCTCTTCCCCCCCCCCCACCTCAGGTCCCTCCAATCCTGGCTTATATCCTCTCCCAGAGTATCATCCACAAGTCTGATTGGACCGTTTTTCAATCCTGGAGCTGATTGGACCTACCCATCAGCTCCTAGCACGTGATTGGTCTGTTCAAAACAGCAGTTACTGGGCAGGAGCAACTGCCACAACTGCTTTGGAGCAGTGGGGTAAGAGGCCCCTCTGCTCCTGCAGGCTCCCACTGCTAAGGCAGCTTGATTCTGGTAACACTTTCAGCATCATGCATTTGCCTGGGTTTGCCTGTTAACTTCATCACATAGTAATTAGCAAAATAGGTTCATATTTACATGTAAAAGTTTTATGTCATTGTTCATTCTCATTTTCCCCCAAATCAGAGGTCTTACTTTTCTTTCTTCTTTTTTTTTTTTTCTTTTTTGAGACTTGGAATGATAGATTCCGAGTCTGGACTTGAAGTCTCAACAATCACTCTGTTACTTTTCTTCATTTGCCTAATAAATAAAAGAGACAATGAAAAGCAGAGAGCGATTTACCACAAATATGTAGAGCTCTGGATTTACTTCCAGAACACTCTGGCCTCATCCAAGTGGCTTCTCTATTATTGTGCAAGATCAGTGAAAAATAACATCGCCCCTCAGAAACTCCATGATAGCCTCTGTGTGAGTATCTCAGTGGAAGATGGCGGATACTTGGTGTGCTTGCTACTACTTTGCATTCTGGACCCATGACAGACATCACTAATAAACCACTAACTCTATACCACAGACCCTTAAAATCCTTCTCCACCTTGCACTCTAAGCAGCTACAACCAATATCTAGAAATCACAAATGAAACCAATTTGTTATCCTCGCTCTAACCCACACTGGTCTGTGATACTTTCTAAACCAACATGGAAGGTTCAGCATAGTCTTTTAGTAACAGTGAACACATACATTCAGAATTACAGATCAGAAAGGGACCTCAGAAATCAAGTGGTTTAAGTCAAAATACGAGATATACTTGGAACATCATGTACTGCAGATAGAGACGCTAAAGTCCAGAGAGGTTGAGCAAGTCACACAAGGTCAGAGCCCTGGTTACCGCCACTGAAGATGCTCTTGTGCTTTAGAGATAGCAAAGTACTTTTACCTGAAGCATCTCATATGATCCTTGATTCATTCGTTCAATAAATATTTATTGAATTCCTGCTGTGTTCCATGCATTATGCTGCAGATTAGCAAATCAGCAATTAAAAAATAAAAAGGAAAAGGTTTGATTCCTCCCTTGCAGTTGAGTAGGAGGCTTTAAAACAATCCCATTACCTGGGCAGGACACATGTTATAGCCCCCAGACATTAGGTACTGGGGGGTGGAGGGCTGGCAATTAAGAAAGGTTATGACACTGAAGAAAAATGGTAGCTCTGAAATTCATAAGATCTCTCAAGTCACCACTTTTGGAAAAGGCTTTTGCTGAGTGACATGTAGGGTCCAGATTCCAGCTCCACCAGTCATTTCTTAATCAGCTCTCCGTGCCCATTTCAGGATGCACAGGTATGAAGGAAAATTCCTGGATCTACCTCTATTCAGCAAATGGTGGTGAATTCTCCCAACCCTGATCAAATTATTTCAAAGGACTTTTTTTTCATTTGTAGATCAGCAACCCCTCACCTGTAGCCCACAGTGTAGTGAAAAGAACACAGGCATGGGAGTGCGGAGTCTCGGATACTTATGGCTTTAGCCAACCATTTCATTTCAGACAGGTCAAATCACCTCACTAGGGCTCAATTTCCCCATCTACATGGGAAACAGGCTGAGTAATGAGTTCTCTAAGCTTCTTTCCTTCTGACATCTGACTATTCTGCCTGACCAAGGAGGAGATAAACTGCTGAGCTACACTTTACCTTCTCCTTTGACCAGACATCCTACCTAACAACTGCCTTGCAACCCAGACCCACCAAGTAAGCAGCAGCTCCAGAAAAGGTAGGATGGTCTAGGAAAAGCCCAAAGTGCAGAGTTCTAATTTTGGGCAACTCACCACGTGATAGAGGCAATCCATTCAACCTCCCAAGTCATGGTTCCTTCTTCCCCCACATAACAATAATGGTACAAGCCAGAGGTGAAGACAGATCTGAAAATGCCTTGAAAAATATTAAGATGTGAGAGTTGATGGCAGTGAAGGCAGGGGGTGAAAAGCTGTAGGAAATCTTCACATGCCTTCTTATAATTTCTCAGTGATAGTAATTTCTGCAGGAAACTACTTATGTTCCACCATGCAGTTCTTACCTCTAGGCAAAATCACTCTTTGAGAAGCTATTTCTCTGAAAGAGGCCTGGTTTGGGACCAGAATCTATTGTCAGGGAGAAAGTTGCTTCTCCCACGCGAATGCCAGGCAGGATTGGTGCCAAATGGTCACAGGACCCTCACTTTCTGCAACAGTGATCGCTTTGTGTAAAGGAGGCAAGATGCCAAGGCAACTGCTGGGGAAATTGCTAGCTGCCCAGCATAGCAGGGCCCCAAGCGCTTGGAGAATTTTACACTGAGATGGGAGGAAGAAAGAGAACTTGGTCACGTGGTCGCCGCCATCTTCTGGGAGTGCTTCTCAGAGAAATAATGGAGAGTCGTAGCTCCTTCCTGTTTTGTGAAAGCAAAGCAATGTTGGTGGCCTAAGAGCAGAGTCCATCCAAAAGGGGCAACATTGAAAACTAAGCATCCTCTGGAATGAATTACCAGTGTGGCCAAGCTTTGTGGAACGTGTTTAACTTTCGTTCTGATAGAGATCATTACTTATTACTCACCCCCACCACCTTATTTAATAGAGCTTGCAAAATATGAATTAACCTTTCCTTGGTGGTTGAAGGTCATTTTGTTGAGCATCAGTTATGCCATGTGCTGAGACACAGACGTGCATTCAGTGTTTGGGACACTGCCCTGAATGGGTGGTGAGCTCAGCAACAGCACTGAAATTTGCTGCTTGAAAGAATCCCTGACATCAGCTTGTTTTTCTTCAGAAAAGTGCAATGCATGTTCCCTCTTCTTCACAAAGGCAAACAAAACACTGGCCCCAGAACTTGTAACCTTGACCAAATGATGTCATCTCTTAGTGGCTCAGATTCTTCAGCTGTAAAATCAGGAATAAAGTTATTTAATTGATGATGCCCATTTAGAATATGCACGCAATGCATTAGAACAATGCTTAGAACAGTGGCCAGCAGATAAGAGCTAATTATTATTATTCGCAAGTGAAGACAAGTCCCCAGATCTGGTTAACCTGTCTACCTCTGCTTGCTGTGTGCTCACCCACACCAAGTCACTGTCTGGGAAGTCACACACCACTGGTGACTTTATGCCCAGGGTTCCATGTCGCCACCAGTCTTGATGCCTATTCTATCAACTTAATTCACCTCCCGTCTGCCTTGTCTGTTAAGAAGGGCCAGAGGAAGATTCCCTGGGTGAGGTTCTTCAGACCAGTGGCCTCTTGCAATTCATCCCACAGACATCCCAGGAGCACATCTCTGCAAAGGTGCCCTCTGGGCATCCCTGGTGGTGCAACGGGTTATGTCTCGCAGTATGAAGCTATCTGCAGCCACTGCAGCAACAGTTCAATCCCTGGCCAGGGAACTTCCCACATGGCGCAGCAGACCTCTCCTGCCTCACCCACTGTTACCCTCAACAGTGTACTTCAGTAGATCTGTCTGTTTTGCCCCCTACTCTATCTCTGGTGAATCCTCTCACCGCCCCCCTTCCTCACTAACCTCTGGCCTACACCCCAGTTCTTGTATGCATAAATTTATAAATCTTTTAAAAGAAAAAAAAGTGCACTCAGAGCAGCACTAAATGCTGGACTGACTAAAGTCACACCCAGGAATCTGGGAGGGTGACTATCTCTGCCTGCCGCCACCCTGCTCTCCCCAGCGCACTGGGCTGAGATGGAACTAAAAGCCCCTCCAGAGGGTGCAGATCTCAGACTTCATCAGGAACTGAGGTGATGGGGAGCTCGGAGTCCCTAGAGCAGTCAGAGTACTGGCTGGCAGGACCCCTGGGTGCTTTCCTTCGAAGGCCCCAAGAAAGGCACTCCTCGGAGTGGAGCACCTGCAGGGTTTCCCACTGGGAGGAGGCCAGACATGACCACACCCAGCAGCAGGCTGTGCCCTTGCCCTGCGCCCTGAGCCACCCCTGCCCTCACCTGGGGTGTGGGTGGGGGCTCCAGAGATGTCCCCACAGGTTTACCGAAATCCAAGATCCCTTATTTCCCCAGCCCCTAGGTTAACCCTGTCCCCTTAACAGGGGCAAATATGGTCATAAACAGGGCTGCCCCCCATCAGGGTGTGGCCAGGCTTTCATCACTTTCATGCGGACTTAGTCCCTGCAGAGGCCCCAGACCAAAGACTGCTGTCTCCAAGCACCCCCTCAAGGGCAGGGTGATCCCCTTCATTTCTGGGGTCATCCTCCTCCCTGGCCTTGGTGGATGCCGTGCTCCAGACATCGCCTTCCTTGCCAGCGCCCTGGTGGAGATCACCCCCGCCTGCGATAGTGGAGCCCTTCCCCTGTCTTGCCAAAGACACAGAACACTCTCCTTATAAATACTGCCTACCTGCCTGCCCCTGCCCTCGTTCCATCCATAGAGCAGCTGACTGACAGGGTGAGCAAGAGACCTCCTGGAAACCGGGAGAGGCAGACGCAGCGCCCCTGACACCTGTTTGGTCCTACACTCTCCCCTTCCTCTTTTTCTTTCTCAATATCTACTCCTCTCTCATCCCACCTCCTCTTCTCTCCATTTCCTGCTCCATCGCTCCTTCTCCCACTTTGTCTCATTTGGATGGAGGCCTCTTGCTTGCTGGGGACACCCACCACCACCACCCAGGGCTTCCCCTGGCGCCCCACAGCTGCCAACCTCTGAGATGGCCTCTGCACCGCCCTAAATTCACTCTGGCGCCTTCTCCGCCTCCAACCCCCGGCTCGTTCAGTGTGGTTTGCTTGAAGTAGTCAGCTCTAGAGCAAGGGTACATCCAGAGTTGCTGCCTGAAGACATTTCTTCACAGTCATAGTTTTTCTAGTTTTATATACACTGCGCCAAAGTTTTCAGACTGCCTTCTTAGTGTTCATTTCATTGGGTGTGATAGTGACATTGTAGTCCTTATCCGTCTGAGGCATTGTCTTTGAAATATTTAAAGATGATATGATATGATGGAAGGGTAGTAAGCAGATAGGGGCATATAGGAAGTGATTTCAGGTTGATGTGTCCTGGGGTTTGGTGACAGCTCATAGGATTCATTATACTCTTATGTCTCCTTTCCCCCATTCACATGATTCATAATGCTCTTGTGTCTTTTTTTCCCATAATAAAAAGCTAAAAACAGGGCCTCCCTGGTGGCGCAAGGGGTTAAGTCTCAGCACTATGAAGTTATCTGCAGCACGAGTTCCACCCCTCAGCCAGGAAGATTCCCACATGGCACAGCAGACCTCTCCTGCATTGCCCACTGCTCCCCTCAGCAGTGTGTTTCAGTCAGTCTGCCTGTTCTGCTCCCCATTCTGTCTCTGGTGAATCCTCTCACCAACCCCCCACGCCTCTGGCCTATACCCCAGCTCTTGTATGCATAAACAAATAAATCTTAAAAAAAAAAAAAGCTAAAGACAGTACTCCAGCAATCCAAAGAGAAAGAGATGAATAAACAAAGATTGGCAGGATGTTAATACTTATTGAAACTGGGTGATGACTGCCTGTGGGTTCATCGTATTATTTTCTCTACCCTTCTATATATTTGAAAATTCCCATACTAAAAAAATAAGTTTAAAAGATCTCACTCTACTGTGTTACGGTGAGCTGTGTGAAGTTGCTCTTCTGCCCTGGGCATGCACTGTTGAGATGCTGATGGACAGGTATTTGCTCATAGGCACCAAATATCTGCTGCCCATTCTCTCAGATGACCACACCGAAACATCCCAGAAAACCCAGGACTTTTTGACTAGACAATGCTGCTTTTGTGTCTCTGTGCCTTTGCACATGCTGTTCCTCTGTGGGCACTGCCCTTCCCTGACCCACCTGCCTAACTGTCACTCACTCAGCCTTTCTCCCTCATCTGTCAGACTTTCTCTGTGCTTCCCAGGCTTTGTGCCTCCACTGCACCTCCTACCAGCTGTGTTTTACCATTCACTTTGAATTCCAATATTTGTTTACCTTTCTGGCCCCCTCCCCCATGCTAGACTTTTAGCAACTCAAGAGCAGGGATCATTTTTTATTCAACTTTCCATCATTATGACTTCAAGCACCACCTATGTCCTCGTGACTCTCAAGTTATCAGCCCAGTCCGACCCCCGAGTCCCGCAGACTACATGCAAGCATTCCCCCCACTTCTGCGGAGAGTGCAACAGATCCCTAAAGTTTAGTGAATCCAAAACTGAGCACATTTTTTTGACTTTCAAAATCTCTTATTATGGAAAATTTCAAACACACAATAGTCAAAACAATAGTATTTAAATACTGTGGTTTATAATAAGAAATAAATGTTTGGCTTTCCGTTTCTGGCACAGGCTCCTAAAAGCCTTGGAATTTCCTAAGATGAGAATGATAAAGTTGCCTTTTTTTAAAATATATATATATATTATTTATATCTTTTTACATTATTGTGTATAAAACTGAGCACATTTTAAGCACTTCTTAAAATTAGAAGAGTCCAGCACTCCTCTAACCTTACTCCCGCTCTTCCCAAGGAGTGAACAGGGCCAGTCTCCAGATGCCTTGCTGAATCCACACATCTAAACTTCACCCTTTACCCACCTCCTCTCCTGAGCTCCACCTGTTGAGTCCACATCCTGTGCAATTCTTGAATGCGCCCACCTCACTCATCCTCACAGCCCCATCTTTGTCAGGGGCACCACTGTCTATCACCTGACCAACTGCCAAAGCTTAGCTGTTCCCCAATCTGGCCCCCTTTATCCCAGTCTCCACATGAAAGTCTGATCTTTCCAAGATGATCTTTCAGAAACACCAATATCAACTGATCATACCTTATTGAAATCCTTCCATGTCTCCCTAGAGTCCACATTCCTCAATGACTTACAGTCTTTTGTGACCCATCTCAGTTTATCTCACTCCCTAAATTTCTCTCCCCAATCCTGCCGCCACCTTCTGCCACACACACACTCCAACAGTTTCCCAGTGTGCCATGGACTTTCTCTGTGTGGCACAGGCAACATTGCTTAGCAAATAATACATGTGCTCCCCTACATTTCTCATCCAATTCCATGGAGCGGTATTATCAAACTACCTGAATCATGAAACTGTTCACAGGCAGCTAGTTCTGACTAGCTGTGGCTAGTGTGACTAGCTGTGGGCTGTGAGAAGAAGTTACATGATCACTCCCAGGCTAACACATTTACTCTCCATGCTCCTCTTCCCTGGCCACATGTTAAGAAGGAAGCATGCTGAGATGGAAGCATCCTGGATCACTGAGTCATCCCATGGAACAAAATTGCCCTGAACTGACAGCAGACTTGGCTTGAGTGAAAAATAATTTTTTCTTATGTAAGCCACTTCGAGTTTGAGGGTTTTTCTTTCATTGCAGCATAATTTAGCTTATGTTCACCAGTTCTTTTGCACATGTTCTCTCCTCTGCCTGAAATGATTTTCCCTTCTGCCTCTCTACACTTCCACACCTGGCCAACTCCTGTTTTTCTATAAAATTTAATTTACTTGTCACTTCCTCCTAAATACCCAGGGCTAGGCCTAGGATTCTTACTCAGAACTTCCTTATCACCCTACAAAATCCTTCTTCTGCAATATAAGCGTATTAGTATAACTGGCACTCTTGTGCCTCTTATTCTCCACTGGATTGGTGCAGCTGGGGCCCATGCCCATCTCATTCATAGCTCTGTTCCCAGCACCTGACACAGACCTGCATGTAGGTTTTTTGTTTTTTTTTTGTTTTTTTTTTAAAGATTTATTTATTTATGCATACAAGCTGGGGTACAGGCCAGAGGCGTGGGGCGGCGAGAGGGTTCTCCAGAGACAGAGTGGGGAGCAGAACAGGCAGATCGACGGAAATACACTGCTGAGGGGAGCAGCGGGCGAGGCAGGAGAGGTCTGCCACGCCATGTGGGAATCTCCCTGGTTGGGCGTCGAACTCGCGTTGCCGCTGCCGACAGCTCCAGAGTGCAGCGCTTAACCACTGCGCCACCAGGGAGGCCCCATGTAGGGTTTTTAATAAATATTTGCCAAATGAATAGATAGATTTTGAACTCAAAGGACCTAGTCACTAGTTCAATAAATATGTGTTTAATGAAACAACTAATGAATGCATGACTTTGTAACCCCTAAAACCAAACAAGCCAAAAGGAAAAAGATTTGAGTTCTAACAAGTAGCTCAATGCTCATAAACAACCTTGCATTATAAAACTATATTCATAGGCAACTTTAGATATCAAATTAGTACCTGTGCCCTTCTTTCTTATTCCACATTTTTTTCCTTTACCAAAATCAACTGTTCACGTTTTATGAATCTTTAGTCCCTCTTTTAGTGGTAAACTACTACAAATAATTGGGGTGCTGGGGAGTGGAAAGTTCCCCTTTTTAATGCCTTGTTCTTGGTAGAGGAAACAAAATATGAATATTAAAAATCTACAGGCAGGTCCTTATTCCGCCCCTCCCTCACTTTTTTCATGTTTGTCTAACTTTTCCTCTCCATTACCTATTGGGACCACAGAAGAACCTGATCTTCTGGACAGTAAAGCAGCAGCTACGTAAATAAGGGAAGCATCTTAAGTGCTGGTGCCATTTAAGGCCACAGCTGTCCCAGCAAAGCCACAGGCACTGCTGTGAGTCAGGTGCTGGAGGGCCAGGAGGGGGCTGAAAGTTGGACTCAGGCCCTTCAGCTTCTCCATTTGTCATTTTTAGCAGAGCCAAGAGCTACGGTGTCTGGGGACTTGGGAAGATTGCTGCAATTTTCCCCAAGGGCTTCAACTCTATCTGGGTGAAACCTTGAGAAATCAGCAGGGAAAGAGCTGTGAATTAGAAGCAATTCAAGGCAGCAAAGATTTATTGAGCACACACATCCACAAGTCCCTGCAAGGAATGCTAAAGAAATCTATGCCCCAGATGGAGCCTGCAAGGGTTCAAGCCTCAGGAAAAGAGTCAAAGAGTATGAAAAAAACAAGAGGACCAAACTAGGAGGTGTACAATCAAGTACTACATTATGCAGTTCAGCCTTCACAAGAATCAAAAAAGCAGGAGATGCAAGGAGGAACTCATCATAATCGATGCTGGCCTCCTGCACAAGGCCAAGTACTACTTACATTCCTGCTCAGTCTTTACAAACCCCTGACATAGACCCTGAGAGGCTAACTTACCCCTGGCAACAGAGCAGGCAACAGAGCTGGTGTATGGTCAAACTAGGATTTTAACGCAGATACAGTCTCAGAGCCTGTCTTTCAGGCCATTTATATAGACAGTCTCCTAAAGGGCATTACTCACTCATGGGCCCCGAGCTGAAACCTCCACATGTATCAGCTTTCGGTACTACTGTTCCCACTTGACACTTGCAAAAACTGAGGCTCAGAGAAGGTGAAGTGCCACAGAGAGGAAGGAAATCCCCTACCTGCAATACAATTCAAGTTAATTAAAAGCCAGGCGTCCTGTGCATTTCGTTTTCCCCTACCACTGATTTTTACTTGAACCACAAAAATTTTAGAGGTGCAAGTGTGCTATTTTAGGATTTGGGCACATTTCGACATTCCCTGTTTCTCAAAGACACATTGATTGTCCATCTGACTGCAGTTTAGCATTCCCAGTCCTTCCAGCAGGTGGGCATGGTGCATGGGGGCCCCCCACCCACCGAGATCACCCCCATCAGCCCCACATTGACTGATATTGCCGTGAAATGTCGTGGGCAAACCTTTGAAAGCAAGTTTTGTGTGATGTGCTTTTGAAGTGTCTTGGTGTTTTCCAACTACCATCAACATTTGTCAATCAGAACCAACACTCCGATAAGCCAAGCACAGCACTCACGCTTCTCTCCACAGAAATCCCATTTTGGAGACAAGGAGACTGAGGGTCAGGGAAGTTCAATCACTTGCTCCAAATCACACAACAAGTCAGGTGCAGAGTCGGATTTCCTGTGTCCAAGACTAAAACGTGTTCTTACCTCTTTCTCAGTAAAAATTCTCACAGGAATAGGCAGTAAGGTGCTTCTTAAACCAATTTTTGAAAACATTTTAAACCACAAAATGTGTATTGTGTTCATTTCAAAAAGCAAGAATCAGTATTTTCTATCTCACTGACTACTTTTTGACTTTTGATAAGTGACATAACCTCTCTGCACTTCAAATTTCTCAGCTAGCAAACATAAATAGCAAGACAGCTCTTACTCCACAGGATTAGCATAAGGACAATGACAGAGTGTATAACAAACTCCATGCCTGGTGTCCTATAAGCACTCAGTGAGTGATGCCTATTACCAGTGGCAATGTTTATTTACTGCCTACTATTTGCCAGGACTTATGCTGTGCATCATGACATAGTAAGCATAAGGCCCTGATATGTATATGTGAAAAACACGTATGTGGAGAGAGATCCTAGGGAGGTATAGCTACAGATATAACTATAGATATATGGTCGAGAGTTTACAGAAAAAAAAGAAGTCTTGAATGACATAAACCAAAATACTAACAGTGATTATGGGACTTTTTAGTCTCTTCCTGTGTCTTTATATAGTCCCCAAATTTTTCTACCAATGAACAAAGACAGGTTACTTTTGTACTCAAAATAAAGAAAATCTTGGGGAATTCATTCGAAACATAATTCATTCTGGAATGGGAGGAGTGCTTTAGTTTCAGGGAAGCAATAAAAGTTTAAAAGGTTTTAAAAGGTGCACTAGGTTAATGGCCCCAAGAGGGGAGAAGTAGTGATTTCCTAGCAAAGCTGAGGGCCGCTGACTTCACCAGCAGTGGCTGTGGCACCTGGTGTAGAACAAGGACCTCAGGGTTGAAAGGGAAGACTTTTCAGCAGCAACCACCCCTCTGGCAGTCACCTGAGGGAGGAGCTTGGCCACAGCCCAAACCTCATTTTTGGTTACTCTGAAGCCAAGTCCAGTTAAGACTCAGAGCCCTCCTGCGTCCCTACCCCCTTCACCGCGACAAGCACCTCCAGACGGACGCAGGTGCAGGGTGGCAGTGGCTGCCCACAGCTCCCCCCACCTGGGAAGGCAGATCCAGCTGCTCAGCAAAGACCCACCTGGGCCAGTAAACAGAGAACAGGGCCGGTTAGAAGGGCAGCACCACAGAAGCAGTCAGGTCTGGAAGGGGAGCTAAGGGAAGAGGAGGGCAACAAGCAAGGGGGGAGGCGACCACCTTCTGCTTCCCGAGGTCTTTCTCCTGCAGCCTCTTCCACTTGGGGGTGGGGAGCTTGCAGATAGATGTAGGGGCCTCAAGTTAAGAATCGTGCTCAAGTTCCAATTCTAGTATAAAGAGAAGAGCTTGAGGGCCTCTCTGGAGGCGAAAGGGGATAAGTCTCAGCATTGTGACGCTATCAGCAGCCACTGCAGCACCAGCGTGACCCCCAGCTGCAGAATGCCTCCCCCTCCCCCCCCACCCCCGACACCCAAAGTTCACCCCGTCAGTGACACAGGGTGCTCTGGGGAGTGACTAATCTGGGTTTGAGGTGAGTCTATCCAGGATGGGGTGATGAAGCCTTGGAAAAAGCCCATTTATTCTGCAGGGGGTTTTTCTTCCCCCATCTGCATTTGGCTCATCATGAAGTCACAGAATCCTTGCCTTCCTCTTCCCCATTTTCTAAAGCCCCAGGCAATCTGTTCTCTGGAAAAAGAGGGCAACTCCTACAAGGCCCAGGACCCAGCTCTTAATCCCTCTGCTGTTCTGTCCCTGGGCTCCTGTCCCCTCCTGCCTTTCAGGGGCTAGAGCTGCAAGGTCTAGTGCTAATACTACACCTTCCCATCCCCCAGGACCCCAAGGTAACTGACAGCTGCAATGCAACACAACATGCACCCTAATGGAGATAAACCCAGAGTCCTCCAGGGCTGGAGACAGAGCACCTAATCCAGCCAGGGGGTGGGAGGAGGCAGTTAGGAAAGACTGCCCAGAGCTGGTGACAGGTGAGTGGAGAGTGAGACACAGAGTGGAGTTAGCCTACTGAAGAAACAAGGACCAGGTATTTCAGACAGATGAAACAGTGTTTGCAAAGACAAGAGAAAAGAAGGCACACTCAGAGTCTTATGAGTGGGCTGGGGTGATGAACTATATAACTGCTTACATTCTACACCCATACACTCAGAGGTGTCTGTGGGACTTACTTGGTCAATGAAATTTGAGCACAAGTGACACTCATGTCATTTCCAGACTAAAATGCAGGGTTTAAGAGCCAGTGTCCTCTTTCCCTACCTCCTCAATAGTGGAAGCACATGTCAAGATAGAGCTTCCATCAGCCTGAACCCTGAGTGATACTAATGACTAGAGTCTCCTGCTGGTCAAATGGCCATGAGCAAGAAATAAATGTGGTGGCTCACTTGTTACTGCAGCATAACCCAGCCTATTCCTAACTGATAACATTGGCTGTTATGGGGAAAACACCAGGAGACAAGCCTGTATGTGAATACAGTCACCTAGATCCCCCAGATTCTTTCTCCAGACCTCGGACAGCAACACAGGCTGTAGTTAAAGTGGATTGGAATAGCACCCCTGCCATTTAGTAGTTCCAAGGTTTTGTGGAATCTACCTAAACACTTTAAGCCTAAGCTTATCCCTCTGTAGATTGAGACGAATGAAAACAATATTACCTCCCAGTCACCAAGTACTTATTTAAAATGCAAAAGCATTTTAAATAATGAATTTAATTCATTATTTAAATATAGCATCCCCAAGGGAAGTAATAGGTGAAGGAGGAAGGGAAGGACTCTAGAACTCAGATCTGGCAAGACTCAAGGTCCCAATCAGAAGAGGAGGCTGTTTTATCCGTTTGTTTCCCCACAGTTCACAGTTTCTTGTCTGGAAGATTCAATGGTTTTTGCTTTTCCCTTTGTCCTTCATTTTCACACTTCAGATTTACTGTAATTCTCTTCTCCTGAGACTTACTGTTCCTATTCAGTATATACTGTTACTCTCATGGGAAATATGTCAGTAACCTATCTGTTTAGATTTCTGCTTCATTGCATATATGTGTGTGTGCACGCGTGCGCATGTGTGTGTGTGTGTGTGTGTGTGTGTGTGTGTGTGTGTGTGTATAATCTCCCACCCCAGACCTCCTAAGTCTGAATCTCTGCACATGGGGTCCAGCATCCTGCACTTTTCAAACCACTGCCTTAAGGTTCTCATAGACAGCTCTGCACTGAGGAAGGGTCACGACTTCTCCTTGGAGATTGGTTTGGTCTAAGGCCAAGACTCTTCAGCCTGCACTGACCAGGTGGCCACGGTGCCTTTGATAAAAGCCGAAGGCTTAAAAGCTCTGCACTAGTAAGAGACCAGGTAACCTCACTTGAGCCAACTCCATTTGTATAGCTCCGGCATTAATCAGCCCTCTGCAACTAGCTTAGATCTGCTGCTGAGCGTTTAATGAGGTGGTTTCCTCTGGGAGAGTATCTCCACCCAGAGATGCCCCTCTCTCTGCTCGTCCTTGCCCACCCCAGTCTGGCTTAGGAGGCTTACCTCATGAGGGGGTGGTACCAGTCCCCTTGCCTTCAGGACAAGACTAAGCTTAAGAGAACATCGGATCTTTAAGACAGAGGCCAGGGAGATGGTCATAAAACCAGACCCTGGCAAATAGCCTTCGGGATGTAGAGAGCTCAAAAGCCACAGAGGAGAAGATGCTTCAAGCTACCTCCTTCAAGACACAGACCAGGCCCAGTCACTGTCCTTCCCAGCAGCTTTCTCCAAAAACACACGCTCCTGCTCCAAATCGCACACGTGCTCAAGAACAAACACACCGTGGCTCCCTATGGCTCCCTGCCCATGAAACTAGGCCTTAACATCTTACGCTGAAGTTCAGACCATCCAATTCATAGTGCACCTTTCCTTGACAGATTTTTCCACTCTACCAACCTACTCAGCTCTCTTTTCCACCTTTCCCCCTATAACGTAGGTGGAAGAGGTGCTCACACTTATCACTCAAACCCCCTTCACCAGGCTGGTGCACCCATCCCCTAACACAAAGTATGCAAGGCTGGTCCCCTTGCCTCCTGAGAGGCCAACGCTGTGATGCCATCCAGGCTCCAGGGCTCCTGGCACAAGCTGGAGTGAGCTGGAAACGAGCCATCCATCTACTGCCGGGCGGACCTCACAGGCATGCGGCCTCTTCCCTTCTACCCCGACTTCCTCCTCTCTTCCTGGACACCTGGATGTTTTCTCCAGAGAGCCTTCCCTCCTAAATAACTTGCACAAGAATCCCTGCCTCAGGCTTTGCCTCCAGGAAGCCTCACCTGAGACCCCTGTCACTGGGGACGTTACCCTGAGGCAACTGCAGCCTCCAACTATGAAGATCACAGAACAGAAAGATTCACAGACCAAATTCAAATGCTGAATCACACCACTGAATTAATCCATTATAGCCTACGGCGAGAAGCAAGGGCAAAGAGAGGGCACAGGGGACCCCAGTGCGGGTGAGGGCCCTGGGGTCCGCTACACTCACAGCCATTGTTCTCTCTGCCCTGCGGGCCTTCCCTCCGGATGGTGCTGCTACGGGGGTAAGAGTTGAGGACAAGGTAAGAGGACAATGGCTGGATTCTAGACACAAACTGCTCTGTTGGGGAGACGCGGGCTAGATTTACCTAGTCACCCGCACACCTAGTAAACCTGCTGAGCAGCCAGGAGCTCCGTCTGTTTCTTGGACATTAAGCTTGTCGCCACCGGGTGGCCACTCAGGGGTGACATGGCGTCCCTCTGGAGAAGACTTGATCCAGCCCTTAAGGGTTACTTGGTCTTTTCATTCCTCTGTCTCAAAGTCATATTATTACATTATTGCATCTTTCATCGGTTTATCTATATTTAACGCATATATTCTCTGTGTCTAAGATGATCTCATCCGCTACTTCTATACCTGATTTCTCTCATTTGCTGTAGCAGATTGGAATCTTCTTAAATAACACAGCAAACCCAAGACAGAATTACTGCCTCCTACCTATTGGTCCCCATTGGTCTTTGTCATCCCCTAATATAAAGCCCATTCCTCAGGAGCGGAATTGGGGTTCTACTCAAATTTGAGTGCTGATCTGTCTGTCTCTATATCTGATGCACAGGCCATTGTTCTTGCAACATGTTTTTGAAAACATGGCTTATCTCTGCTGTAGATTGGAGGGACCTTGTCTTTCTTATCTCTGTAATTCATGCTCTCTCTCTCTCTCTCCCCCCCCCTTCTCTCTCTCTCTCTCTCTCTCTCTCTCTCTCTCTCTCTCTCTCACACACACACACACATACAGTGCTTGCTTGGCCCATGGACAATGCTGAACCCATTAGCATTGAAGATGGAGAACCAGCCTGTGTGCCTAGCCTCACTTGTCTTAAAAAGCCAGAGCACGGGAGCAGCCTTCCCCTTCCTGCAGAGCCCTAAACAGGGCATGAGCTAATGCTGGTTTTAGCTTGCCAGATACAGCTGTGAACATAGGAGTGCTGATGTCTCTCCCGGCTCAGAAAGCAAAATCCTGCCCTCATGTGACTATAAAACCAGGAGCCTCTGTACATCTCCACCCATCCCAGCACGAAAGCTGAGACCCCTGTTTTACATATGAGAAGTACTTGCCAAATTTTCATAAGAGTCATGTAAGAAATTGAATAACAAGGTGCATGTGTAACCCTGTATTATACTTTAATATTGGAGAGGCTGGAGTGATGCAGTCTGTTAAGAAATAAAAGTCTTACTCTTGGCCAGTTAAGTTCAAATGTTTATTATAGGCTCAAGTTAGTAACCCCAACCCACACAAAAGTCACCAGAGACAGGGGCTGAAGAAGGGCTCCCCTGCTCACCCTCCTCAGTGGGTGCTGGGTCTGTGTTCTAGACTTTCTGCACCACCCCAGACAGTCACCCTCTCCAGTTAGTAAAGAAACCTTTGCCCTTCACACCCTCGATCTTATTTTATCTATCACTAGGATTCTTTTGGATGTTGATGATCATGATGATAAGGATGAGATCAGCTATTGAGTCATAGGTTGGGTTCCCAAAAAGCAAACTCAGAAACCAATATACAGGGTATGCAGTAGAAAAGGGAGAGAGAAGCAGGGTTGAGCAGAGGAAGAAGTTGAGCTGATACAGAAGCCAGAAAAGCCTCCATCAACCCCTAGAAAGCTCTAGACCTGATATGGCCTTTCAGAGTGTCCTGGGTTGAGAGATAAGGGATCCAGGCCTCTATAGTTCTTCATAGATTCATGATTGAATGAAACCTGCTCCCAGAAAAAGGTTATGATTTTGGGCAGTGTGGTTCTCTTCAGCTGGGGGAGTCCCTATAAAGGACTGGAGCTGAGTACTCCCAGCACCTGGGGAAAGCAGTGCTCTGTTCCCAAAGGGAGATCCGAGTGGACATCACGGCTCCCAAACCAAGCACTTACTCCAATCCAGTACTGTCCTACATTCACACCATCTCACTTGATCCTCACAACAATCCTGTCAGGTAGACACAAGAATTATCTCCATGTTTTCAAGTGGAAACTGTTGCACAGAGAGGTTAAATAACTTGCCTGATGTCACACAGCCAGGAAGTGGTGGAGCCGGGTTAAAACCTAGACAATTGGCTCTGCTGGTGTCTGCCCTCACTCTCCTCCACCCATCCTAGTAAAAGAAATGTCAACAAAAATTGAACAGGACTTTTCTCGGGCATGCACAACAGTGTTGCATACATAACAAGTGTTCAAAAATTTTGAATGAATGAATCGGTTCACAAAGGGGACAATCTAGTGATATGGGTGTCAAGGGCAATGGGGACGCTGTCCCTATGTCTTAGCTCTCTGCCCCCTTCCATGTGTTGGCTTTGTCCTCGGGATGGCTTCCATCAAGGTCACAAGATGGAGCGAGGGGGACCTGCATCCATGTCTAGAACAGGAGGAGAGAACATTTCTGTATCCATCAGAAGACTTGAGCTTCACACATCACAGCCTCAATGCATCTGTAAGGCAAAATGATTGATATTGTGCTGATTGGCTTACGACAGTCAGGAACCCTCTTGACATCTCACCTAAACCCAGAAGAAGAGTTTAGGTGCCCCTCAGAAGTGGGTAGAAGAGGAATGGACATTGAGTAAGTAACCAGTGAACATTCACTCTACTCTTCACCCCACGGGCCTCCAAGTCCTTGAACCCATTGCTCTCCAACCAAGGTCTGGCTTCACCTTCTTGTCCACTGCTAAAAGTCCTTCCATCCTCCTCTATTCACAGTTGATAGTTTGCATAGTGGGTTACCCCAAATCTTGTGGGAGGGGAAGAAGAATAAGAAGAAAGCAACTCCACCAAGAGTGGGATCCCAGATTGGGATAGAGTACATATAAAATCACCAAATTCTTTATGCAACTAGATTAACATCTTCTTGTAGCCCCAGATCAAGCTCATGGCTACACTATCTAAAATAGGTCTCTACTCCCGCCCCTATCACTCTCTCCTCTTTTCTAGCTTTATTTTCTGGAGAGCCCTTATATTTATGTAGACTTGTATTGCTTTCATGTTTATTTAGTTGTCCGAGATCTCTTTTTCCGCTAGAGTAGAGTATTTTTGTTCCACAAAAACAACTACTTTATCTCCTTCCTTGCTAAGGCTTGACACCTAAAACAGTGCCTACCACATAACAGGCACTCAATAAATACTAGTTGGGTGGAGGAAAGAAGGGAGGAAAGGAGGGATGGATGGACAGATGGACAGATGGATGGATGGATGGATGGGCATCTCCTTTGTGTTGCTATAGTAACAGACTCAGTAACAAACTCCTCCTCTACTTTTGAGTGACATCACCAAAGGTCACCTTTTATTACACCCAGATCAAAGTGACAAGGCCCCAAAAGGCAGTTGGAGAAAAACAAGAGGGGAAAATGCCATCCTATCGCAAAGAAATCACAGACTGTCCCCATGCCCTAGAGAACATCTGATCCATAATATTGGTCATGTCTAGGCATTGTTGAAGAATCAGTCTTCACCAAGAGTCCCTCCTATACAACCCATTTACATATATATAATAATATAACACATACAACACACAACACACAGAGAACAAAACATACAAGACTCACAAAACATACACAAAATAGCCAGGCATTATTTCATGTTCTGTACTTGGTGGTTTTATTCAATTAGAGCCAAATTCCTGTTAACACACAATGCTCGAGTCCCTCCCCCTTTGTACATCATTGTGACATCATGAAATATCATGATAAAGCAATTTACCAATTGCCCATTCTAATGGCTCTCAGAGCAGGTTATATTCATCACCAATTCTGTTTCATAAGCTCATCGGCAATAGTGTCTTCGCCAGCCCTAGAGTGAGGTGGACATGGGTGTAAATCTTGCCACTTCCTACCCCCATATGACAAGGAGCAAGCTGCACCACTTCGCAAGCTGTGACTATTCTCAGTCTACAGATGAGAAAGCAAAGAACTAGAAAGATTAAACTGCTAAATGTGACCTTCATGCTGTTATCTGTAAAAAGATTCCCCTTGCATGGTTTTTCTAAGGAATGAGAAGATAAGCTACGTACCACATTTAAATCAGTGTGTGGGAGCCTCCCTGGTGGCGCAGCAGTTGGGTGCTGCGCTGTCGAGCTATTGGCAGCTGCAGCGAGTTCGATCTCCCACCGGGGAGAATCCCACATGGTGCGGCAGACCTCTCCTGCCTCGCCTGCTGCTCCCCTCAGCAGAGTGTTTCCTCGATCTGCCTGTTCTGCTCCCCACTCTGTCTCTGGTGAACCCTCTTGTCGCCCCACACCTCTGGCCTGTACCCCAGCTTGCATGCATAAACAAATAAAATCTAAAATAAATAAATAAATAGATAGATCCGTGTGTGGCATGGGCTAATATAACATAGACTGGATGAGTGGCGGCAGTGATGAGTGGCATACTTCTTTAAACAGAAAAACAAGTTGCCCTGAATACATCATTGACAGTTAATGGGATTCTTTGATGGTGACTTAAGTTCCACCCACGCATTTGGGTTCCAGATCTCAAAAACTTTGACCCAACATTGGGTCATAAATGTCTCATTTCCCTCCTGAATATGAAAGGTAATATTTTGACATTTGTCTCATTTCCCTGGTGGGTGGGCTTGTTTCTCATTTTAGAGAGAGTGTAAGGGAGAAGTGCTTTAAATCTCACTAATAGTCCAAGTTGGTCTTACTTTCTGGCCCCTGAAAACTAGCCCCAAAAACTCTTTTCTAGTCTCCTAAGGTATTTGGGCTTTTGCCAGTTCATCTAATTGTCAGTTATAATCCTTCCCTTAGTCTCCTCCAAAGCTCCCTGGTCTCCTTTCAATCTGGCCCCTGGCATTTGGGTAGCTTAAACAAAGAATTTTGAAATAATATCTTAATTGCATTCTCATTCTGGACCTCTGCTCACTAGGTGCTTTCACCTCCATTCTTTTTTTTTTTAAAGACTTTATTTTAATTTATGCATACAAGCTGGGATATTGGCCAGAGGTGGGGGCGTGTGTGTGAGAGAGAATTCACCAGAGACAGAGTGGGGAGCAGAACAGGCAGATCTACTGAAATACACTGCTGAGGGGAGCAGCGGATGAGACAGGAGAGGTCTGCTGTGCCATGTGGGAAGCTCCCTGGCTGGGGATCCAACTAGTGCTGCAGTGACTGCAGATAGCTTCAAGTGCTTCATAGTGCTGTGTCTTAACCCATTGAGCCACCAAGGAGGTCCCTCACCTCCATTCTTCACATGGGCTGCAGGAACATGTCACAAGCCACACATTACAGATAACACAGCCGGGACACAGGAGGGCCCAGCCTTCAAGCAAACATCACTATCTCCTCCTACAGTCTTTAACTGATGGACGCTTTTTTAAAATTTGTGGTGAAACATACATCGCATGGATGACCACCTTAGCCATGTTTCAGTGCCCAGTTCAGTGGTATGGGGCATATTTATATCGTTGTGTGAGCATCACACCCATCTCCAGAACCGGAACCCCACTCTCACTAAATGCTAAGCCCCCATCCTCCTCTCCACAGCTCCTGGCTACCAGCATTGACTTACTGTCTCTATGAATTGAACAACTTCAAAAACCTCATATAAGAAGAACCATGTAATATTTATGCCAGAGGATCCCATGAAACTAGCATGGGATTGAAAACGGACCAATCTGATTGGAGCTCCTACGGGCACCAATCAGGTTTGAGCTCGAACCAATGCCACAGGGGCTGCTGGTGTTCGGTTTTGAAGCCCAACCTCCGTATAGGTCAGGTTGGACACACTGGTACAGTTTCAGTTTTGAAACAACCATGAGATTGAAAATGGACCAGCAAAAGGATTGAACGTGGGATTGGAAATGAACCAATTTGATTGGAGCTTGCCAGCACCAATCACCCAGCACCCTTACCCCCCACTGCTCCTAATCTTCAGTTTTGAAGTCTAGCCTCAGTATAGGTCAGGTTGGGCACACTGGTGCAGTCCAACCGCACCAATCAAATAGCTGGGCTTGTAAATGGGCCAATCTGATTGGAGCACCCATGGGTGCCAATCAAGTAAAAAGACCAAGAGGGTTAGAATGGCAGGCACCCTGAAAGTATATAAGTCAGGCTCCGGCCAATTTGGAGAGTCAGGCAGACTCCTCCAGACTCTCCTGGGAAGACTTTAGCTGAGCTGTAACACTGACCTGTCCTATGGCACCTTTCCTTCTCCCACCTGACCTCTGACTCTGCCTCCAACATTACCTGCCCAGTGGCACCATGGGTCCTGTGCTAGGTGTCTCTGAAAGAGCTGTTTGCTGTTGGCTTTATGACCAGCAGCTCTAAGAGCTGTAACACTAGTCCCTGTCTCTGACACGTCCAGCACCCAACCTTGCTTCTGTTGCCTTTGGCGCCCTCTGGCCTTCGGGTTGCTGTTGCAACTGCTGTGGTGTCACCTCTGGACAGACTTTTGAAAAGAACTTTGATCTTCAAGTCCTTCACCTCTGACCTCTGCTTCACACTACTGCCTGACTATTGCTACTGCCTCTAACCCTGCCACTCTTTCCTCTCTCCCAACTTGTCTTGCTCTTTCTCCCCTTTATAAATAAGCCCTGTTACTGGTGAGCCCTGAACCGAGTTATGTCCTGCCATTGCAGCTTCATTTATCCTTCAGAGTGGCAGACTGTTTTGCAGCAAGATTTCTGGAAGAAAGTACCAAGATTCTCTCTTTATTGGATTTGTTTGGGCTATTAGATACCAGATAAGGTAGCTATTATTTTTCTTTTTTAGGGATCTATTTTTCACCCTAAAGTCACCACCCTCATAAAAATGAGCACCTTTCAGGATCTTTCCTGCCAAGCAGATGTTTTGTAACTTTGTGTTTTACACTGAACACACTGTTCATTCCCCTTGTCCTCCAGGTAGTTTCTTGAATTGTGGTAAAATGGAAAAAGGAAAAAAAAAAACTCTTTAGAGAAAGACCTGCGTCATTTTCATGTTCCAGCTCTAAGGTTCAGCCAAGGCCCCCCTCTCCTCCACCATCCCCTCTGTGAGGGCACGTCATTTTTTGTTTTTAGTTTTTTTTGTTGTAAAGAACTAGATGATCTGCATCTATTCATGTTTTGCCCAGAAAGCTAACACAGCTGCAAATCCTTTCTGCCTGGAAAGCTTTCCAGCCTTTCCAAAGGCTTCTTTGCTGATTCAATGGCCACTGCCTTCCCTCAGGCCAGTCAGACTTCCTGAGCCCACTGCACCCCGGCAGGATCCCCTGCTCCTGAACCACTGAACCCCTCTCTGGAAGTGGCCCCTCCTTCTCTGTGTCTTCATATAACTTGAAGAAGTACAGGCCCCCAGGGGCAAACCAGTCCTCCTCTTTGGGCTTCCCCCTCAGAGATCTGGCTCTGCTGCCCTCTGGTAAACTAACAGGCTGTCACTATGACAACGGCCTGGCCCAGAGCCTGGATGACGCCAGGCCTGACTCCCCTCCCAGCCTCACCCAAGTCTGTTTGTTTGGGTTCCAGCTGCTTTTGTTGGGCTGGCTTGCTTGTCAGTTTGAGGCAGCTCTGTGGCTGATTAGCTGCAGGGGGCTGGGCTCGGAATCTCTGGGATACCGGGAAGTCAGCTTTCTGCCTGGGCAGGAATTTCCTGGCAGTCTGGGGTATTTCCCCATCACAGCAATCAGATCTAGAAGAGCCCTTCAGGCAAAGCAGCACCCACAGGAAGCCCAGCATCAGATAATCCACTAATGCTCTGACCCCACAGCCAACTTCAATCAGAGTATCGTTATTAACCCATGTTGGCTTCATGATGCCACACTCATGACGAAAGTCCAGCCTGCTGATTAACAAAATTAAGGAAGACAACACATTGGTAGGACAGTCCAGCTATGCAGAGACATCAAAAGTAAGTAAACCCAGAAAGGGGAAGAAACAATGCTCTTGGATTTTGAGGAATGGATTACGTGAATGAGGCAGCAAAGAAAAAATGTGGCAGCAGTGTTCCTCTCCACATTTGAGGTGGTTTTGCTTCTATCATTCAGATTACGGTAGAAACGGGAGTCTGGCTCATTTTGGTAACTAATCTAAAAACACACAGTCTAGCTTTTTGTCATCTGATCACCTTCAGCTCCCAAATAACTCATTTTAATAACCTGCTTGAATTTCAGGGTCCCTGCATTTACCTCAAATCCTCTCATTTGTGATATAAAAGACACATCAGCTGTGTCAGGCCAGGCTCAGCACCTCATCTGCAAAACTGGGGTCAGCAGTGCCAGCCAGCCCTGTTGGAAAGTCCTGAGCACAATCCTGAGCTATTTAATGTGCTACAGTCATCACCAACTCCCTCCTCGGCCTTATTTCCAAGGCTCCTGACAGTTTTTGTAAGAAGTATATCATTTAAACAAATTTAACACATTCATTTAACAAATGTTTATTCAAGACTTGGCAGGTCATGCGTTGGGCTACCTACTAGGGATAAGAAGATAAACAAAACAGATCCAGCTCTGGGCTCATGAGGGTGGTAGACATTAGTGTCAGATAACCACCCAAAGTGCAGTGTCACCTGAGGCCATCTCAGACCCTCCAGGCCAACCCCCTCCAAACCCCCGCCCCCAGCTGACTACTACATCAGTCTCTACCATAGTAAACAGAAGAATGTCCCAGCAATTCGTGTCTTAATTCCTGACTCACAAAATCATGAGCTATAATAAACCAATTGATGTTGTAAGCCCTCCCCACAAAATTACACTGGTAATAAGTGCCTAAAGCATTAAGAGAATGTGAAAAAGAGGAAGAAATGAAGAGGAAATAAATTGTATTTTGCTTCTTTTCCCATTTTGGAAACTAGAGTTAAGGTAAGTTCAGATATAAGAATTAAGAATGAAATTAGTGACATCCTAAATCCTAAAATTTAAAGCAAAGGGCAGGGATGGGAACTCTCAACTCACAGTCCTGCAACCAGATCCTGATAGTTCCTCATCTCAAATCTCAGATTTGCCACCTACTCAAGAGCGCCCTCATCTGGCCTGGGGTGCTTGTCCAGCCAGGCTGCTGGCTATCTGGTTGCCTATTTAAAAAGCACTATGTTGGTGGAGGAATCTAGAACAGTCTCAGGCATATGTAGAGATATAACCCAGTCCCCGCGTGGACAACAGGATTGATTCGGGTGCCCACAGCCTCTCTAGGAACCTATGGAAATATTTTAATTTCCTTGAAAAATCACAAGAAAAAACAACTTTATGACAACATATATTCATATATTTATCTTTATACCAATCCAGTCCTGAATATATAATTATTTGTTAATTTCTGTAGAGGAGGGGGCCAAAGTGCCTATGGCCCATTAAAGGAATGCAGCCTGATGAAAAAGGGATTTTGCTATTTAGAAAAAATACAGCAGGAAAAGCAAACAAAGGGAAAAGAAGGAAATCATTTCCTAGATGTGTGTAAGGGGTCCCCCCAACCCTGACATCCTTCACTTCTGAGGATCCTTTCACCTCAGCATGGCAGGGAGCCTTTACCAAAATGGCGGCGGTTTTTTACCCAAGGACCGTTTTAATCCTGCATTTTCTTGTAGTAATGTCCACTGCTGGCTATGTGTAGACTGGAACTCCATTGGCCAAGAACTGTGAACATTAAGAGTATTTACATGAAGACCCATGTGTTAATACAGTACATAGACATCTTCGGCACCAAGAGAACACAAACATTACACGTATCAAAAGGCCTCGATTGATAAGTTGCTTTATCAGGTAATCGTTATTTTGTAAAATTTACAGTTAATGCAGAATTTCATTTTAATTTGCATCTTTTCTTTTTTTATATTTTTATTGCACATTTTTTCTAAGTTTATTTTTTAATCTATCATGCAAGATTTTAATTTGCATAACAATAAACAATGGGTTCTAAATTTCTTTCAGGTGTCTGTAGCAATTTAAAATAACATGCAGCTTCTTTTCAGTTTGTAACACCTAGATCAAGACCTTTATAAAAACAAATTTTAAATTCACTTAGTGCAATCATTAAAATTCTGTCACTATTGCTGCTGGGAGAAAAAGCTATTCCAGTTGCTGTTGTGTATGAGTGTATACTATTCTCCATTTTTTAGCAGACTGTTACTTACATAATTTATAGCCATAACAAGAAATCTCAGTCTTTCTGGTCTTCTGGTCAAAACATGCGCACGCACACACACACACACACACACACACACACACACACACACACACACTTATATTAACATATATATAAAAATTGGAAGAAGGCCTCTCTCCCTTTGGCCATACCAACACTCAATTCAGATCATTAAATACAGACACATTTTCAAAATCATTTCTTCATGATCTTCAATGCTATCATCACCCACCTTTGACCATTTTTCCTAAATGACATCAATTTTGTCATCTGTAACATCTTGAATGATGATTTCATCCTCTCCTGTTACTGGGGCACCACAGGAGAATTTTTGGGCAATAAAATTTTGTGTTTCTTTAAGATCAATTTAAATTCAACTCTTCAGGATCAAGAGTGCACGCTTGTTACCTATTTCTTCTTTGCTCTGGAAGTTTGGGCTGTCTTCCCCTGCTATTCTTTGACACTAACTTCAGCTTCTTATTGGGGGTGAATTTCCTACGGTAAGTTTCGTAAACGCATTTGGAAAATCCTTCTCTAGCTGTCGTCTGCATGTCCTAGTGGCATCGCGCGCATAGTACTCCGCGGGTAATGAGCAGACCCACAGGAAAGGACGCGGGGATGGCGTCTAACTCAATTCTGCTTCTTAGCAGATCCAAAAGTGTCAGCAGCCCCCTCACTTCCAGCCTCAGGCCTCCGCCTCTCCACCACCTCCCAATGAAGCCACACATGCAAGTCCTAAGTGTGCTCTCCAGAGAACCTTTCCGAACACTATCAGAAGCACTGGGCCCACCTGCTTTGAGTGCTGTTTCTTTTTATTTATATATGTATATATTTTATTTGTATCTTTTACATTATTGTGTATTTCCCGTGAGTTACCCACCACCAAATCACCAGTGAACCGTCACCATAGTTCCTTGCGCTCTTTTCTCCCCCTTTTTGAACCCTCCCCTCTCCCTCGCTGAATGTCTCTCATTTCTGGTTGCCTGCTAGGTTTTGGTTTTCATCGCCCTTTTAAAACCCATGCTTGGGGGCCTCCCCGGTGGCGCAGCGTTTAAGCGCTGCGCTGTGGAGCTGTTGGCAGCGGCGACGCGAGTTCGACGCCCGGCCAGGGAGATTCCCACATGGTGCGGCAGACCTCTCCTGCCTCACCCGCTGCTCCCCTCAGCAGTGTATTTCCGATCTGCCTGTTCTGCTCCCCGCTCTGTCTCTGGTGAACCCTCTCGCCGCCCCACGCCTCTGGCCTGTACCCCAGCTTGTATGTATAAATAAAATAATAATAATAATAATAATAAAACCCATGCTTGGGGCGGCCCCGGTGGTGCAGTGGTTAAGCGCTGTGCTGTGGAGCTGTCCGCAGCGGCGACGCGAGTTCGACGCCCGGCCAGGGAGAATCCCACATGGCGCGGCAGACCTCTCCTGCTTTGCCCGCTGCTCCCCTCAGCAGTGTATTTCCGTCGATCTGCCTGTGCTGCTCCCCGCTCTGTCTCTGGTGAGCCCTCTCGCCGCCCCACGCCTCTGGCCTGTACCCCAGCTTGTATGTGTAAGTAAAAAATAAATCTTTAAAAAAATAAATGAATAAAACCCATGCTTGGTGTCTCTGCTTCGTCAAGGATTGTCATGCCTTGCAGTGGCCAACAGAGGGCACCGCGACTCAACCTTAAGCCTGAGAATCACAAAACCCAAGAAAAACAGAAAATTACAGTGGTGTTTACCACAGGGAAAGGGGAATAGGAGGGAAGGGTCGAGGGGTCAGTTTGATAGTGGGAAGGCACTAGAACCTTGGTGGTTGGTGCAGGTGGTATTTACACATATTGAAGTGTGAAGCTGTCCTCCCAGAAGTTATATACTCTTAGATCGCTTTCACTGATTATTGAATAGCTGGGTAACAGAACAGTGCCTGAACAGTCAATAATATTCATTCATTCATTCCTCTAACACATACCTGTTGAATGAATACACACATTGTTAAATGAACTTCATACCTGTCTATTTAAAATCCAAGTGTAGATAACCTCTATAACTGTTCAAAGAAAAATGGAATTGATAAATCAAGATTATGAAGTCTGATGGTCATTTAGAGCTTCGAGTGTAAATGCAGTAACGGGTATAACAATCATCTTCTTTTTGTACTTTTATCTTTAGTACAGTATTCCTATTAAAGAGCAGCACTGTGTAAAACTGCAACTCTCAGTATCCTACAAGATGAAATTTGTCTGTATATAGTACCTGAAATTTGTTAAAATAGCCTAAATATGTTCATTTCAACTTGCCCTGACTATCCAGTAGTCACTACATTCTCCAATATTGTTTACGTGCAATCACTGCTTAAATGAATATCACCTTTAATATATCATCATGTAATGAATTAAGCAGTAGATCAAATTAGATGTGCTGATTTTAATTTTTAAATGGAAAGATCCAGTATCTAAATTTATACATGATAGTTTGGTTTCATTCTGTGCTAGGGTGAGGTAGAACTATTACTGGGTCCAACTATATTAGCAGTGAGAGGTTCCAAAATATAAACTTAAAAATATGAATTTTTCTCTTACATAACTTTTCCAAGTAAGTAATCCTGATAAGCAAGCACTTCAGCCATGTGAGGTCATTTAGAGACTCTAGTTCCTTATGTTGTGGTTCCAATATCACCTAAGTTGTACTCATTTTTATGGCAAAAGTTTGATCCAGCAGGGATCAGGCTGCAGTTCACTACAGTGGAAATAAAGAATTCACACATTCCAAATTTAAGATCCAGAGTTGGAATTGTCACTTTCATTTCTAGTCACATTCGTTAATGAAAATGAAGGTAAATCAGTACAATTTTATTTTTTAAAAAGCATTATTACATGACGGTCCTATTTTGATTTTAAAAACTACAATATGCAAACTAAGAGTACAAAACTAAAGTGAATAGTAGAAAGGAAGGATCAAAAATGCTGGCAGTAGTTACCTCTGTCATGGGGTTACAGGTGATTTTTATTTTGTTTATTCTGATTATCTGAATCCTGTCATGAACATCTATTTTTTTTAAGATTTATTTATTCATGCATTCAAGCTGGGGTGCAGGCCAGAGGTGTGGGGGGCCAGTGAGAAGATTCACCAGAGAGAGTGGGGAGCAGAACAGGCAGACCTACTGAAGTACACTGCTGAGGGGAGCAGCGGGCAAGACAGGAGAGGTCTGCTGCACCATGTAGGAAGCTCCCTGGCCGGGGATCAAACTCATGCTGCATTGATTCTGGATAGCTTCGCAGGGCTGCAACTTAACCTGTTACGCCATCAGGGAGGCCCACGAACATCTATTTCTTTTGAAAGAAGGGGGGAGGCAAAAACTCAGTAGGTGCTTGAGCCTTTCCATGTATGATATTCTATTACACATTTTTTTGTAAAACCTACTGCTCTACTGGAAACATTTAAAAATATTTTTTTCTTATTACAAAAGCAAAATGTGCTTGTAGAACACAAAAACTCAGAAAGTACAAACAAGCTAACAGAATAAAAAAAATTCCCACTTTCCCAGAGACAACCAATTCATGATTCTTCATAAGCCACATTTTTTAAAATTATTTTTCTATTGAAATTTTTTATTGTCATACCATTGGTTTACATCATTGTTGTATTTTGGATTTATAGGATCTCCCCCTTCAGGTGTGAGTCCCCGTAGTACATCTACCACAAAGCACCCACAGTCCACCACCTTAGTCCACCTTGCTCTCCCTGCTCCCATCTTGCCAGCCCTCCCCCTCTGGATGGCTCAGTTCTATGGACAACTTTCAAAAGTTAGTTTTTAAGTTTGACTTTATCTGACCCTTTGTCTGGTTTCTCTATATTCTACACCTAAAGTGACCCCCTCAGTGGTTGTCTTTCTTCTTCTGGTTTATTTTGTTTAGCACAATCCCCTCGAGCTCCATCCAGGTGGCCACAAACAAGCCACGTTTTTTGAAGTTAGTTTTACCTTTGAGTTCCACTTCTAGGTGCTACGTTAGGGGCCACTCTGTCCCCATGATTGGGAATATGAGTTCGGAAAGAGGCTTATGGATGCCTCTGTGATCCCCAAACAGCTCCTCAGGTGAATTTGTTCACGTCTTGGACTGAAACACAACTTCCTTAGTGTCGCCCTCCTGCTCCCTGACCTGGGGAACCCCAGGGAACACGACTCATGGGGGCCAGGAGGGACAAGAGCCATCATATGTGAGGACCCTAAGAGTGATTTCCAACATGCTTAGGCTGCAACAACCTCTCTTTGTTGTATTATCCCCCTTCAAAAAGACTCGAGGGCTATACACAGTAATCCTTGGTATAATTTGCATGTTCCACTTAGTACTTGTCCACACGTGCCACTGAAGGGAATTAAGGTTAATTTGACTTTAAGATTGCCATAACCTCCTTACCCACTCCCCCACCCCTCGGATAAGCACTCTGGGGTGTCCTGGGTCAGGGCTGGGATGGCAACTCTGTGCAACAGCTCACACCAGCCTTCGAGTCCAGCTTCCAGGGTAGGATGTCTCTGGGCTGTTCACACACACACACACACACACACACACACACACACACACTCAACAGTAACAGCTTTCCTAGGCCCACCTGGCCAACGCCCTCTTCTACTAAAGTCTCCCCTCCTGGGAAGGAGAACCGGAGGGGCCCAGAGCTGCTGGCTCAGGCCCCACTGGGCCCACACCCTCATTGCCACCCTGGGGCAGAAAATGTTCCTAGGGTAAATGCGCAAATCAGCCCATTCTTGATTTCTGCAGATGTTGTGATATCTAGTTGTGGCTCAGACCCAGAGCCGACTCTCCCACCCCTCAAGCTCCAGAAACGAAGGTACTCTCAGTGCTATTCAAAATGTTCGTCTTTCTGGAAATTTGAAAGACTTTAGAGACGCTCTTCTCCTTTGTATAAGACTCTTCTCGTCAATAATGGCAACTGTAGCTTCTGTTTATTGAGTTCCATATATGCCAGGCATTTTATAAACACATAATACAACCATCTTTTGAGGTAGACACAATTAGTCTCACTTCACAGATGAGAAAACTGAGGCTGCAAGCAAGTAGATTGGCCCAAGGTCATACAACTACTATCAGACAGGAGTCGACCTAGACCTGCCTGGCCCTGAAGCTCACACACTGCCAGGAAGATCACTGTAGAAGGGAGGGAGAGGCCAAGGACTCGTCCCCCGTTCCATTTACAAGGCAATGAAGCTGGAAAATTCATATACAAACTTATGTGCCTGGAACTGTTCTAACACTCTGCAAATATCAACTTAATTTATCCTCCTGTAAGCACTAGGAGATGGTGCAAGTGAGGAAACTGAGGCACATAGAGAAGACTAAACTTGCCCACAGTCACAGGGCAAGCAGTGGAATCTAGATAGAAATCCCTCTCTAGAGTCTATGCATGTGGGCCTCCCTACTGGCACAATGGGGTTAAGTCTCAGCACTATCAAGCTACCGCCAGCCACTGCAGCACGAGTTAGATCCCCAGCCAGGGAGCTTCCCACATGGCACAGCAGACCTCTCTTGTCTCACCCCGCAGCTCCCCTCAGCAGTGTATTTCAGTGGATCCGCTTGTTCTGCTCCCCACTTTGTCTCTGGTGAATCCTCTCAACCATCCCCTCCCCGCACCTCTGGCTTACACCCCAGTTCTTGTATGTATAAATAAATAAAATAAATCTTTTTTAAAAATAAAGTCTATGCAGCCTTTCTGATCCCAGGAGTAGTGACACTCTCTCCTAATTCTTAGTCCTTTGACCTTTCCATGTTGATATTCTTCTCTTCATCTTTCTGAAAGCCCACTTCAAACTTCCTCATCCCTTTCTGGGTGGTGGTGTTTTCTTGTGAAATTGCTTTGTGAAACTTCTTATTGTGCAAGGCTGTTTGATTAGATCACTATGTAGCTTCTCCTAAAGAACTAAGAGTTCTGGAAAGTTTATCAAAGCAAAGGCTAAGTGCTATTTCTGTAGAAATTAATCAATTCATTCAGCAGCAAAGGCTTCTTGAGAACAGTTTTTGTTTCTAGTATTGTGCTGGGCACTATGATATATTCTATGCAACAGACACACAAGACATGGTCCCCGCCCACAAGGAAAAAAACAGTGGAGTAGGTATATGAGTCTGCTGGGTGCAAAAGGTGTATTTCAAAATATGTATAGGAGAACAGAGTCCAAAAAGGAGGCAGAATTTAAATAGGATTTAAAAGGGGCAGGGTTTGGAAAGCAGAAAGGAAAAAACAGTACAGGCAAGAGAAACAAGTCTTTTCTGCATCCAAATTGACCAAACCTTTGTCCAAAAACTAAAGAGAGAAAAAACTGGGATTATCTTTCTGCCAAATTTTGCTTTTTCCATCAGTGTGAAGAAGGGAAATCTCTTCCCCTAACTTGCATCCCCCCACACCAGGCTGCTGAAACTGGAGAAAGGCATTCTGCCGCACATGTCCACCAGGAGGCAGAGCTGCTGCTTCTTTGCTTAGCTCCAAGTATAACCCTAGAGAAAGGAGAAGGATGCCGGACCCTTCCTCCAATCAGTCATTTGGGATGTGCCAAGCCAGTGGTGGTCATCGGTCTCCTCCATGTTACTGCGTTGCTAGTAAGCCTAGAAGTCAGACTGAATATAAGAAATAGAATATAAAAAGTAAGAAGAAGCTTGTTGGGGGCGGGGAGGGGGTAGTGGTGAAGAGGATGGGAGGGAGGAGAAAGAGAGAGATTAAAGAGGCATTCCCTGCCTTCCCTCTTGCAAAGAGCAGAAAAGGAGTTTCCACGGTTTCAAAGTCATAACTTTTGCTGTCATCTGAACTGAGAAAAAACTTTATGCAAGCCTTGAGTAACTGAAAAATTATCTAAAACTGGCTTCACAACAGTCAACCCAGTTTCTCTGGACTATTCATTCCAGCCAGCCACTGTAAGGAGGAATGCCTGTGGTCTGGGGAAGTTCACACCTGGAGCCAACACCCCAGGCCCTGGTGCCATGCTGTGGGCTGTGTATGGCAGCAGCAGGCATGCAGCTGGCTGTCCTTAGGAGCACTGATATCAAGTAGTAGAGTCCTAAAGCAGCAAGAGCACAGGGAGGATTAGAGGTGAGGTGAAAGGAACTCTAACTTGAAGCCAGGAATCCAGACTTGTTTATGTCTCTAGCTGCGCCAGTTTGGATGAGTGAACCAACTTCTGGGACTTTAGTTTCCCCATTTCTGAAACGGAAAGGCTGAACTAGAGAGTAATATCTGATGTACCATCCAGTTCTAAAATTCTGAAAAACTGGGGAGGAACTTGGGGGTGTGGGTGGGGGGAGCAATTGAACTACTGGAAGACTCAATCCCACGCCCACAGTCGGCTCCCCAGCAGAGGCCACTGCGACTCTGCCCGCCCCACTCCCGCCCTCATGGTCCGGCGGCACACACCCACGGCTTCCTCGGAGACTTCTGGAATCTCGCTGTATTTCTCCCAGGAATGCTTATTGTCCTTTACATCTGCAAATCACTTTATATTAGCAACCCCGCTGCGCGATTATTAATCATCGCAATATTCCTCTCTCCCCTCTAAGAGGAATTGCGGGGGTCCGGACTTACGAAGGTGAACTCCGGATGTAATTTGTCTGGAATTCATTCAATGATCAGTTAACTAAAGTTAATTAAGCGCCTAACGTGAATAAGCTGCAAAGAGTAACACAAATCCTGTTACTATGATGGTTAGAATTGTAGGGGTCTTAAAGAACTTCATTAATAACCCATTGATGTCGGTGGGGGCGGGAGGAGAGGTGTAGTTAGAAGATAATGGACAGCTCCCCTCAGGAGCCTGAGAACACTGCTGCGACCATTGCAGTCCCACCGCCACGGTTCATTCTACCAGGCAGGAGAAAAGCAAGTGACCTTCTCAAGGTCACTTACCCCCAAGGGGGTCAGCACTGATCCGAGAAACTCGGTCTTCAAAAAAGCTTTCCACTGCACCTTGGGCGAGAATTTTAAGCTCAAGCCTATAAAATAGAGTTAGACGAGGGATGACTGTTTCCGTGATTTCCGGGCAGAGTGAGAAAATCGTGATCCCAGCTCACCCACCCGGAACAGACAAGACAACCCGAAATCTTGACTGCAGCCTCTACGAGTAAGGGAATGTTAAAGACCTCAGAGCTCATCCTTCAATCACCCACGCCCTCTCCCGGGGGCCCCAGCACCCCGCCCCTCGTCTAGGTTCGGGCCTGAGGGAAGGGGCGGGGGTCGCAGGAAAGGGAGACCCGGCCAGCATTCCAGGGGGCGTGGCCGGGGAAGGGGGTGAGGCGAGCGGGAGTTCGGCTCCCAGCCTCCTCCCCACCCGCGGCGCGGCGGCTGTGCCAAATATGGGCAGAGCGGAAGCAGCGGGCAGACGTCACGGCGCCGGGTGGGGGCCGCGCTGCGGGGCCGATGACGGGAGGCGCTGACGGCGCCTACGTGTCACCTTGGAAACCAAACAGTAAATAGAAGACTCGGAGCTCCAGGCATGACCTGACCTAACGACCTGCCCTGCAGCAAAGCGCCGGAAGCTGGGAAGGGCCGGGAAAAACCTGAGTCTGGCAGACAAGGGCAGAGGTGCGCCCAGGTTGCTGAGAGAGCGTAGGCGGGGACGCCGGGAGCGCGCCCCCAAAGAGCCCTCTGGGAGGTTCTTGGGAAGCCAGCTCTCCCTCCGCCTGGGAGCCAGCAGAGGCCGGTCGGGAATAGAAAGAAGCCGTCCTAGATGGAAAGTGGCCTCCCCGACCTTTTTGAAGGGCTTCCATCCTCCTAGAAGGTTGTTGAGGCTGTTGGTTTTGCTTTGTTTTTCCTTTCTAATGGCTAAGATTTAGGCATTGGAGCCACATCACGCGGGGACGAATTCCATCTCTGTCACTCCAGTTAGCTGTTCTTGAGCAGATCACAATCTTCTGTGTCCCAGACTACGCTATTATCTATAAAATAAGGTTAACAGCAGAATTTCGTCGTCTCAGGTTGTTCTAATGTAGCTAATGTGGGTGTGTGTATGCGTATATGTTTGGAACATGGTCCAGCACATCGTGAGCATTGAGTGCTAGATTTTCTTTCCTAAGCAGCACAACAGTAGATCAACAGTATTAAGCAGCTACTAGATTATAGTGCAGCTGTCATGTTTTGTTTTCTTGATCCATTCTTTAGTTTTTTAAGAAAAAACAAACTAAAGGCATTTTGAAGTTTGTAGTAAATTTGTTCATGTATTAACAGAAATCAACATTTACCAAATGAAAACACGATGTTCCTCAGTTTGCACTGCTCCATGGTTTTAAAATTTTTAACCAAAAATCCCAAATGGTCATATAGAATAACAACTGAAGTAACTCAAGTTCCATTTCATTGTCTTTACAATCATGTGTTATTTTGTGTGTTTGCAATCTGTTTAAACACAGTGTTGTGTGTTGCAACAGGGTTGGGAAGACACAATGCACAAAAACAATTTCAAATGATTCTGAACCATTACAACTTACTCTTAAAAAATGAAGGCATGTAGCTAAATCCTTGTGCTGGGGACCAATTGTTAGTATAACTGGTGCCGTTTGATTCTACATAGTATATGGAGTATTAAAGGATAAATTATGTTTTCACTGAAGTTGCATATGCATAGTGAAAGCTCAACTGTAACCCCGTTAACTGTTTAGAAGTAAAACAAAAAAGAAAAATTTCAGGAAGAAGTATTTTGCCACAGTGTCTAGAATTGTCAGTCCGTGGTGTTAATAAAAAAGCAGTTGGTTTTATTATTATTTTCAAATTCTCAGCAAGTAATGTGATCCCAGGAGTGGCCCCTAATAATTTCTGCCTCTCGGTGTCCATGCCTTTGTCTGATTCCTTCTCCTTGAGTCCAGATGGATACTCAGATTTACTTTTAAGCAATAGAATATGGCAAAGGTGATGGGGTATCATTCCTGTGATTATATCTTGACATATATGCTTATGTTTTGTTTACGATTTATGTCAATATACATGTATGTGTATGTGTGTATATTTATATTGTGCGTATGTGTGTATATATGTGTGTACATATATACACTAATGTGTGTATATATGTGTGTACATACACACACATATGTATATATTTAGACTCCATTTCTCTGGTGCACATAGAAGTTTCTCCTGGCAAACTTGAAGTGAGCAGCCATATTGAGGAAGCTTTCATAGAAAAGAATGACAACCATCCTCTAGAAGCTGAGGGCAGCCTCTGGCCAACAGCCAGCAAAAAACAGGACCCTCAGTTACACAATCACAAGGAAATACAGTCTGCAAACATCCAGAATGAACTTAGAAACAAATTTTTTTTCCCATTCAAGAATTCAGCTGAGAATGCAGCTGGCCTGGCACCTTGATTGCAGCCTGAGAGACCTTGAACAGAGGACCAAGCTAAGCCCAGATTTCTGGGCAATTTATAAATTGCAAAAAAAAAAAAAAATTCCATTTTTAAAGTTTGTAGTAAACTTTTTCCTGTATTAACAGAAATCAGCATTTACCAAATGAAAACATGGTGTTCCTCAGTTTGCATGGCTTGCTCCACAGTTTTAAATGCTTAGCTGTGAGATAGTACATGTATGTTGTTTTAAGCTGCTACGTTCATGGTAATTTGTTGTACTGAAACAGGCGTTAATCCATCCTCTTGGCCTGCTGGGACAGAAAGCTCCCACCTTGTCACCATGCATACCTGCCACCCTAGCTTTGCATCTGCAGCTCAGACCTTCCACCCTCTACAAGAAGCTGGGTTCGCAGTGCATTTCCACAAGAGTGATCTGATGTCATCAGAGCTTTGAAGTTGGAAAGGGAGCTTTAAGATTTTTGAAATCCATTCCTGATGAGTCCGGGGGTTAGCATCTCACCCTTCTATCTTATAATTCCAACCACCTGCTACCTCCACACCCCCATCTTCCAGACTTGACAAACTCAATGTGTCCAACATAGAATTTACTTTCTTAACCCCCAAACCTGCTCTTCTTCCTATAGTCACAAAGTCACTGGTGAAAGTGTAGCGTCCTTGAGTGTCAGGCTGGGTAAACTTGGAAGTGCACTTGGGTTCCTCCCTCTCCCTTGCCTCCCACATCCACTCAGTCACCAAATCTTGACAGTCCTACCCCCTAATTACCTCTTGTTCCCTCTCCATTCCCACCACCACTGCCTTGGTTCAGCCTACACACAACTGAACTAAGTAAACACCAGGCTCTTCATGATCTGGCCACAGTTACCTCTTCTAGATCTATGTCCAGCCCACTCAGCTTTGATGCTGCAATATTGATATAAATGAAATCATGAAATGTACTTATATGATGCTCTATCATTTATATCCCCAACCTTCTCCTCCTCCACATTTTAAGTCTAGCAAAACCAAGCACATTGTTGTATAAGTCTGGGCTTTTACAGTGCTACCCTCTTCGTCCTGGAATCCCTCACCTGCCACTGGTTCATCTAGTAAATTCCATCTATCTTCAAAACCCATCTCAAGGTAACCTTTTTAGGGAATCCCCTAGATAAAGTTCATCTGCTCTCCTCTCTGCACCCCCTGAATCTGGTGTAACTTTTCACTGTTACTATGTATTATAATCCATGTTTCTGTGTATCTTTCTCCTTCATGAGACCATGGACTCTTTGAGGGCCTCTTCTAAGATTTCAATCTAGCATCTGATACACAATTGACACCCTGAAGCTTTTTATTAAATGAAATAAAGTTCATGCTTGCTTCAGAGGGCATATATCTATTATCTCCTCTGACCCCTCCATCTCCCTAAATTATAAAGATAATAAACAACAGCCAACACCTCCATAATACTTCTGTGTGCCTAGGCACGGTAATAAGCGCTCTACATATTTAATTCACTTATTATATATACATCAAGAGATGGGTGCAATAATTCCCCCTCTTTCACAGATGGGGAGACTAAAGTGAAGTAGCTTGCCCAAGGTCAAGGAACCAGAATTCAAAGCTGAGTCCATGTGTTGAACCACTCTGATATATCGATTCAACTCTGCAAACCCAGATTAATTTATCATAGGTTATTGATGGGTTCAGTTGTGATGACATCTCATGAACTGAAACGTCTGAATGAGTCATTGTTTCAGTAGCTCTTACCACACATTGCTCCCCAAAGTAAACATGGCAGCAACTCGGCCTGTGCCATTTACCCTCGTGATGAGGGTGCTGTCTTCTGCTCCAGACTCTAACTGGGCCCCATTCATATGAACCTGCTCCTAATGTAAGGGATAACCAAACCCCTCTGGGTTCTTAATCAACTGACTGAATCAAAGCTCCAAGTCAGTGGGAGCTAAAAGAGTAAAAGGGTTAATTGGATGAGCCAATGGCCACTGGATCAGGCAGCCTCCTTGGGACAATGGCTACAGCCTTTGCTGCTCTCCATCCTCTTGTACAGCTGAACAAAGCTACTTGGGCAAAGGAAAGGAAGCTTCATTTAGTCTGTGAGTGGGTGTGTAGAGCCATTAAAATGAATTGTGTTATAACTAAACTGGTTTATGTTTCTGCTGCTTTCTCCTTTGGTCAAATAAAATGGAAATTTATCCAGCTGACACCCTTCAGGCACTTTGAAATCATTCATCAGGATTCAATACCCTTACTCCTCTGTATCTCCTCAGGTCTGCACATATTCTTGGGAAATGATGATTATAATAATGACATTGATATTGACGGTGATAGTGAGAGCAGCTAACCCTTATTCTTCTTTTCTAATGCAAACTAAATTATAGGTTGTATAATTTAGCACACCAATTGCTAGGAACCAATGAATTTGTGGATTTATGCAATAGTTTAAAAATTATATATCACTAAAAGTGAAAAACAGTTTTCTTATTTCCCTTAAAGATCATCATACTTACATTTATATTGGCATCCATTCTCCATTTGATATTGAAACAAATTTCTCAATTTGTAATTAATCAAAAAGTGTTTCTGACCTGTTGTATACTTGTATTTTTTGTACCATTTAAATTCCTTTCCAAGCTAGCTATTTCCTATCTAAATATTATAGAACCCTTGATAGGAGTTAAAAAAGAAAACACAAAGGGCCAGTCTCTGCCACCCAAGAAGAAATCTATAAAGTACAGAGTGCATCTTCACCTTTAAGTTCTAATTGTCACTCTTTAGACACTTCTGTAATTTTCATCTGCCTTCATTCTTAATTCCATTTTCATTCATGTTTTTCCCCCTCCTCATACATTAACAAGCATTGGGGATCAGAGATAACCAAAACAGAAAAGGTCCCTGTTCACAGAGAATTTACCATCCAGTTGTCAGAGGGAAGAAATTTGTTTTTAAAAAGAAAAGATAAATTAAGTGTTGCAGATAGTGATATGTTCTGTTAAAAAAAAAAAAAGGTAGCAACAACAAGGCAGGATAATGGGATAGAAAGTCATGGGGAGGGAGTGTGTACAGGAGCTATTCCTGACAGAATGCCTGGGAAGGTTCTTGGAGGAGTGTCCTTGAACTGAGTCTTGAATGACAGGAAGGCACTTGTGAGGGGGAGAGGATCCAGCAGAGGGACAGCAAGTGCAAAGGCCCTGCATCAGGAACAAGCAGGCTATGCTTAGGGGCGGAAGGAAGGCCATCCCTCCCATTGAGCAGAGAGCTTTTGGGCACAGGGACACGAGACAGAGCTGGACAGGAGTCAGTGTAGCTCTTTAATGTTAATATTAAAATAGTACCGCCTCAGGTGCTCTGATGGACAGTGTTCAAGAGATGCTCGCATCTTCATTGTTTGTGGAATTTGATTCTTCTGTGTTTGGAAGAAGCTTCCTCTTACACCATTTTAAAGATTGATTTTTTTTTCTTTACTTTTCTTTAACTGAACAACACTGAAACCTCAGCTGACCCCTCGGAGTAACCATCTGAGAACTTTTACTTTACCTCAGCCTCTTCTTTGTCCATTAATTAAAGATAGCATCCTTGATTTACCTTCACTGGCACATGGAAAGTTGTTGTTGATACAAAATTACTGTTATAAAAATAAATTGTTAAATGCTACCCTTTAATTTTGATAATTACACAAGATGCAGAGCCATGCAAAGATGATGCAGAATCTACAATCCTCTATTATATAGAGATCATTTTTTCTCCTACTTTTTTCAATCCAAAATTAATTTAATGCTAGAAGCACAATGGCTGTGCATTCACTTTGAAGATGAATTGGCAGAGCTAATCCAGTGGAGGGAGTGGAGGACTTCCACGAGCTAGGAATTGGGTATATGATTGAAAACAGACCTCCAAGATGTGAAATCTTCGTTGCTCATTATCATTACAGGCTCATTTTAAGAATAAGTGTGGAATATACTTCTGCTTGTAGAAATAGTGGAGAATGCATTCATTCATCCATTGCGTAAATATTAAGTAACCCTATACTATGGCCTCAGGACTGAGCCAGGTCTGGGATCTCATGGATGAATTCAACTATACATTCTCTCCATAAGTAAATGACTCCTCCCCATCTCTATCTCCACGCCCTTCTATTACATGTGTATCTCTTGTGTCAGTGTTGAGTGATGGAGCCCTGAGATAGTTGTTGTTATTTTCAGGCCAATTTGAGGCCATAGCATGTGGGTGGGGAACAGTTTTTCCCCAAATGAAGTTGACATTCCCAGTGTCTATCAACCATGGGAGTTGCTGGATTCTGAGTCAGGAGAGGATTTGGTAGGAGCCCTTTAGCTGGAAAGAGAGGAAATTATTTTCTCTTAATTCCATGAGAATGATCAGCAGTGAGCTTGGTGGGATGTCGCCCTATGAAGGACCCTATGGCCTCTGAGAAGTCTGTCAAATAGATTCCCTATGTGCAAATTTCTCTCCCTAGATCATTAGTGGCGTCTTGTTGATGGAGCAGCCTGATCTCAGTTGGGACATGGGGAACTCAAAGAAGGGTTTGCGTCTAGGCGTTGGCCAGGGCTGCCAAAGGGAAAGCAGTGCTCTCTCTTTCTGTGGTCATTTTTGGGTTCACAGGGGTCTTTGATCAGGGTCCCAGGAGCAGTTCAGTTTCCAGGGCTAGAGGTCTAGCCTCCCCTTGCCATGTGGGAAATGTCCTTCCACGGCTGTTTTTACTGTACATGTAATGGAGCCAGCTGGTTTCCTTACAGGGTATATTACCTGTTATTTCAGATCTGAGAGTTATTTCATTAATTCTGTGTTTAGTTTAGGTCCTACTTTAAAGCTACAGAAAGTGCACCCCCTAAACAGCAAATGGGGAGGGGGGGTCTAAGGCCACTTTCATTATTGCAAGACAGACAAAAATCATATGCAAGTGGTAAGTGCCTTAAGCACATTGTTTACCATTGTCAATTATTCTATGAGGAACAGGGAGATCACAGGTGAGAGCATCAACCTCAAAGGAACAGTGATTTTTAATGAAAACTTGCACCTTGACAGAACGCGACACCCCAAAACCACCCAGTGATTTTCATTATCACCAAAGCATTAGAAGGCTGGCACTGAAACTCCCCGTCTCCCAGAGTGTGTACAAACGCTGACTCTGGCTTCCAAGTGGCGCCTGCGTGATATCCGAGACAAGGAGGAAGGCGCCAGCTCCTTTCCTTGTGGTTTGTACTCGTGCGTGTGAGGGCCCCATTACCAGAGGTGTCCCGGACAAAGGTCATGTTCTTCCTTAAGATGATAAAGTGTCTAAGTTAAAGCTTATTCAGAGTCATGTTAACTTCTTGTTGCACAATTATGTAACTTTTTATTTACTGAGCAATCAACCATTATTTGTACTATTTACGATCTCTTTCAAATTCTTCCCTGGTGAAAACTGAATGTCAGGTATATGATGGTAAAGAAAGTTCAGAAGTTACAATGAGTTTATTAGTATGCTATAGGACAATAACCTCTTCCTTCCAAGAATGAAAATAGTTGAACTAAATATATGTATGTTGAGATAAGGACTGAAAGTTGTTTTTATTTTAAAACCAAGTAATAAGAGGCAGTTCAGCCTGCTGGATGGGGTAATGAGTGAGGAAGTTAAAAATCTAATCCCAATAGTGGAATACTGAGAAAGTCATTCACTCCCACCACTCTTCAACTCACTCACCTTGAAGGTGATTTTGTGGGAACAAAAAGTTAAAGTGGTTTGTGCAAAGCTTAATTCTGTTTGCTAAGAGGATTCCTTTAACATCAAGACATTGAAATTTAATATTAACTACTGTTAATTTAACATGAACTAGATTTAAATATCCCCTCCCTTTGGTTTTGAAAATAGAAAAAGAAAGATTAAGAAAGTAGAGAACCCTTAGCATTAGTGCAAAAACAGATCTTTATGAAATATTCCAACTTCAGCTCTTGGGTTCACTTCTTTTCTTTGATAAGAGATCAAACAAAGGGTGTGTCCCCCTGCAGGAGTCACCCTTCCAGACAAACTGGTCTCTGATCCCTTTCAGAATCTCACAAAACTCTGAGCATGAAAAGAGCACAAGGCTGGTCGCATTCAACTTAAATGCTTTTATTGACAATGTCTTTGAACAATAAGCAAACAATGCTTAGATTTTTCATTCAAATTCACTTTCCACATGTCAAAAGACCTCAAGGTAGAAAAAAATAAAATAAAAATATAAATATCTGAGAATCCATCTTAATAAATAAATTAAAAACACAATAAAACGTTTTCATGGAAAACTGTTAATGTCAGGACATTCAGACCACCTCAACAATGCATGATCAGTAACATTACAATGAACATTGATGTTGAAGAAAAACTACAGTACATGGATAGAGCTATTTATTTCTATCTACTAGAAAATAAAGTCATATCTTTCCTTACTTTAATATTGGTCATTGCTAATCAGAACACACTATTGCCAGGAACACAGTAGTTATTGTTAAAATCAGCTGCACTAGATACAATTTGAAAATATCCAGCACCAGGTTAATTCCAATAATGAACCCAATAGATTAGTTAATGCTATGAGAAGACTAAAGAGAAAGAGAAAAGAGACACAGACCCAGGCCTGGCTCAACATGCTACTAACTACCAGCTCTCAGATGTGTCACTGGGAACAATACACACTCCATGCGTTTTTGCTACATCTCCGGAAGAGGTAAGGACTTGAGTCCACACGTGGATGCTTTCAAGTCCTTGCGGCCCACAGCCTGGTGTGTTTCACGCACAGATCAGGTCCTCCCTAGGTCTACCGGAACCCTTGAGGGAAGACGTGTTTCTCCTCTCTGTAATGCACCAACTGGGGCAGTGGCACTTGCGTGTGCCTCCTGCCTCTCCTTCCCGCCTGCTCACAGGGCCAGCAGCGTGGGTGAGCTGAGCGAGTCAGAGGAGGGCTCGTTGCTGCTGCTGCCCTTGCGGTGGGCGGCCGCACAGCTGGGGAAGGAGTCAGCCTCCGGGTAGGTGAAGACGAAGGAAGACGTGTAAGTAGTGCAGCTGGGAGTACAGGTGACCACCGGGGTGCACAGGGGCTCCAGCTCTGTGGCCATGGGCCCCATCCCTAGGGAGCCACCATGCAGGGGCTCCCAGTCTGCTGCATAGAAGGAACCAGACAGGTCCATGTCTGGCACAGAGCGGGCCGTCCCGGTGCCGCTGGGCCTGGATGAAGCTGGGAACAGGAAGTCATCAAAGGGCTCGGCCTTCAGCTCCACGCTGCTGATGCTCTTGACCGGCTCCACTGAGGGCTTGGGCTCAGGGTCATTGAGGAGGGGCAGAGTGAAGGGCTCTTCGGATTCGGGGGTGGCAGCCTCAGGTAGACCCCCACTCAGATCCAGGGAAGTCACTGACATCTCTTCTGGGAAGCCCAGGTCATCAGGGATCTTGCATGCAGGTCGGTGAGCTGCCAGGATGAACTCTAGTTTTTCCTTCTCCTTCAGCAGGTTGGCAATCTCAGTCTGCAAAGCAGACTTCTCATCTTCTAGTTGGTCTGTTTCCTGTACGCAGAGGAAGAAAGCAGAGCATAAGACACAGGCTTACTCGGGGACGCCGCTCCCTCTGCTCAATCTCCAGCTTGCCCCTGGAGTTTTATAAAGTGCCCCATGGGCTCTACCCACCGCTTGCAGTGTGTCTGTCAGCTCCCTCCTCCGGTTCCGGCATTTGGCTGCAGCCATCTTATTCCTTTCCCTTCGGATTCTCCTTTTCTCTTCTTCTTCAGGGGACAACTAGAAAAATAATTTTAGGAGACCAACATTCAGTAACAGAGTCTGCCATCAGTCCATTCCCCCACCCCTGTGAAACTGGCTCCTGCAGCCTCCCAGCTTCCTGGCACCTCTCCTGTGAATCCATTTCTAACCTGCAATTGCAGGCTGGGTGTGACTTGCATTTAAAATAGGATTCTCAGCAAGAGAACAAAGAAGAGTCCAGTCTAAAAGCAGGAGATAAGAGCCCATCAGAGATTCTCCTTTAGAGAGGAAACTCTTGGGGTCTTTCTTAGGGTATCTGAATCTGACTTGAGATGGAAAAGGGCTTGGAGTCAGGGTTCCCTGCCTGGTCACAACAGTGGCTTCACTCCTCTGGGCTCCCCATCTCCACCAAAGACCCTCCCCCTGCCAAAGTGCCAAAGAACTCACCTGTTCCACCTTGCCCCTCCTGCCAATGCTCTGCGCCCTGCCTCCTGTCATGGTCTTCACGACTCCAGCCCTGGAGTATGCCCCAGCCGCAGGTGTGGGGACTCCGTAGGGGTGGGGAGCTCTAGTCTGGGAAGGGGCCACGGAGGAGACCAGGGTAGGCTGCACTAACCACTGCAGGTCTGGGCTGGTCGAGATGGCAGTCACCGTTGGGATGAAGTTGGCGCTGGAGACGGCCAGATCAGTACAGAAGTCCTAGATCGAAGCAAAAGGGGAAGCTGACGTGAGCGAGCAGGTTCAGGACACAGGTGGGGCGAGTTGAGTTTCCAGTGCCGCATGCAGCAGGGAGCGAGCTCGAGAAGTAACGATCCTGCCGTGGACTGCTCGAGTCTTTTTATATGCCCCTCATCTTGGATGAAAGCGCTCCCTTTTCCACCCTAGAATTCCTCAGCGCACTGCCTTTCTCCTCTATCCTGCTGCTGCGTTCCCGTTATCCCTTCAGCATCACTCGCTTGAAAGGGAGTTTGTTATAAATATCCTTGACGTCTGCGCTGACGCAGGCGCCGCTCCGGAGTCTCCTGAATGAACTCGCTTTTTATCAATGAAACCGCCTTACACACCCGCCTGCGTTCCCCCTCCCACCCCGCCCCTCCTCCCTGCTCCATACTGCGAGGGGAGAGGGGATTGCCGCTTTTTGCCGCCTCCCGGGAGGAGCCAGGCTCTAGTTTGCGAGTCTTCGCTCGGGATATGTTTGCCCAGGCTAATGTCAGAGACCAGTTCTAGAGCGCCGGCCCGACGCCGCTGAGAATGAACCTGCCGCGGAAAGGGGGCCCGATTCTTACTATGACAAGCGTGCGGGAGCCCCAAACAAGTCTGAGACTACCGGGATAGGGCTGCTTCCGGGCAGTGACAGCCTTTCTCCCCGGTGCAGGGGTGCCTGACTCGCTTCCTGAGCGTCCCGCCCCGGTGTCTCCTGCCCCGTGACCCCGAGCCGCGAGGCAGCGGGGAAGCCAGCCTTACCTGCGCATTGACGGGAGAGCCCATGCTGGAGAAGGAGTCGGCGGGAGAGTGGTAGTAGGAGAGATTGTCCCCGGCCGGGGAGGCGCTACTGCAGCGGGAGGACGACGCCTCGTAGTCGGCGTTGAAGCTGGAGAACATCATGGTCGAGGTTAGTCAAAGCCCGGGCGAGGGGCCGAGGGACGAAGACAGGCTGCGCTAGGAAGGAGCGCGGTCACTGCTCGCTCGCTGTGCCGGCGGCGGCTCTGTCTCGGCTCTTGAGAGCTTGCTGCAGTTGCGGTTGGAGTACGAGCATTTTATGAATGAGCCCAACGCGTCACCGGCGCAAACCATTTCGCCGAGCAGGGGTGACGAGCAGGCCTGGACTCCTCTGCGGCCTCCTAGCTGCCCCCGGTGTCCTCGATGTCCCCTCCCACAGTCTTGTTATAACGTCTTATCCTGTGCGCGTATTGCTATCTGGGTCTCAGGGGTCTCGTAGACCCCGTAAGATGAGGGATTTCGGAGATTGCTCCCCCACAGTCGCAGGGATCGTCCGTGGAAACCTGCTGACGCAGATGTCCTAATATGGACATCCTGTGTGGGGAGGGACTGACGGGAACTGCTAGCAGGCTGCAGCCAACACTAAGGGTGCAGCGCGGGGGGAGGCGGGGGCCGCGGCCGGGGGAGGGGAGGCGGGAAACGCGGAGAAAGCTAGCGAGCATACGCACCTGGTTCAATGCGGACCCTTGTTCCCAGGATGGGGGTAGGGAGGCGGGAGACGCCTTTCTGCCTCTGTGCAAAACCCGGGAACAGTTCTGAGGTTCAGGTATAGGAGAGACAGGTACACGGCCCCAAGGGAATGCGTCTCCACTCCCATTCCCAATTGTAGCCCCTATTCAGCACTGTCTGTAGAAGCAGACCCTACCTCCGCATCCCAAACCCCCCCCCCCCCACCGCCGCCGACTCAAGGAATATACTTGGGCTGTTAACTGTGTTTGGAAGTAGCAAGTGGGAGGATCCAAAATAAGAGAATACGATAACCTACTTTATCTACGATGCTGGGTATCTTAATTTTTATTTTACCGTTGTTTTTATGGAAGACGGCGCGTGTATCCCCCCACCCCCGGCCTAATATGACAGTACTAGCGTCACTGTCAAATCCCTGAGATACCAGGCGTTAAACGCTGTGCAAAACCTCCTGTCAAGGAGGTTTCAAGGGGTCATCTGCCTAGTTCTGGGCTAGGACCCGGGGCTCTGGGGGAGGGGGTATATGGAAAAGGTCATCACTTCGGGGTAATCTGGTGGGCTGAGCTTTTAGGGGGAGAGCAAGTCCGAGCTGGCGAAGTGGGGGTAGTTCGGTAACCTCCCCCCCCCCTCCCCAGGAAGCTGGGTTTACTGGGAACTCGCAGCGGGTGATTTTCCAGCGCGGACTTGAGACGGGAGAACACCGGGCATTGGAAGGACTGTACCCAGTGGCGCCCAGGCCTGAGACTCGGCCTCTGGTAACCCAGGCAGGGTTCGTTGGCCTGAAAAACGGAGTTTGGGGGCAGCCAGGTGCTCGGGAGGGCGCCGCATTATCCATCGCCCCCCCAGTCTCCTGCTCCTCTGCAAAGGACAGCTGGGGTCGCACTCCTCCGTCTCGGTCCGAGCGCTCCAGCCACCTCTTAGGTGCAATCCGTGTATCCCCGCAGAACTCCCGTGCGCCCCCCCCACCCCGTTTTTCTGGCCCGGGGGTCACGTTTGGGCCCTGGAGAAGAGCAAGGCGAGATCAGAGCAGTGGGCGGGTCTTTGGGGGTGCGCTAGGAGCGGGACCGCGGACTTGCCTCCAGCCGCCGCACCCTGGAGCCAGGCGATCCTGCTATAGATAGTAACAGGGAAGCGGCTGTTTACAGCAACACTGCGCCGCCAGGGCCGTCTCCAAGCGACGCCGCGCGACCGGGCGCGCCGTCGGCCTGGCGAGGCCGCCCTCCCTCCTAGCTCCCAGGGGGCCTTGGCCTCGGCGGCCTAGCTGCGGCCACTCCCGCCGCCTGACATCATCCCGCCGGGTCCAGCGGGTTGAGTGCGGCTCCCGCCCGACTGTGCGCTAACCTCCATTCTTAGAGATGCGAACCAGGCTAGAGGAGGGCAGGGAGGCGGGGATTCATGGAACTGGGCCACTTGCTATTTTTGCATTCCTTGTCACAGGCAGAGGTGAAAACAGAATTTCATCATTGTATGTCACTGGTTTATGTTGGTGGGAATTTAGGCTCTTTTTTTCCTCACTTAAAAAAAAAGGAGAGAAAAGGAAAAACACATAATACATAAACACAGACTTCTCAGAGTTGCTCTGAATCCTGAAGCAACTCTTTGGCCTTCAGTTCTCCTAGTTCACTGTCCTTGAGTATTTAAGTGGTGAGGAGCTATAAAGGCAAATTCCATCTCTTCTTCCTAGCTTCGGACAAAATAGGTCACCCTTTGAATTCCTAGCTAGATGTGGCGTTGCCTTCTACGCATAACTGGATCTCAGGCTACTTAAGAGAAAACCTAGAATGATTTCATTTACTTGCTCTTCCTTCAGAGTCTAAAGCAGCTCAGGCCAACACCAACACAATGTGTCAAGATTTGATCTCCGGGGCCTCCCCCGGTGGCGCAGCGGTTAAGTGCTGCCCTGTGGAGCTGTCGATGCGAGTTCGAAGCCCGGCCAGGGAGAATCCCACATGGTGTGGCAGACCTCTCCAGCCTCGCCCGCTGCTCCCCTCAGCAGTGTATTTCTGATCTGCCTGTTCTGCTCCCCACTCTGTCTCTGGTGAACCCTCTCACCACCCCACGCCTCTGGCCTGTACCCTAGCTTGTATGTATAAATAAAAAATAAATCTTAAAAAAAAAAAGATTTGATCTCCAGGACTTATGTTATATATCAGTATCCTGCCTTACCATTAAAAAAGAAGAAAATGGGTCTTTTGAGTGTGTCTCCTCCAAATAGTTTAACTCTTTCCTTCCTGGCACCATTCTAACCAGACAATTGAGGAATTAATCTATCCTCTGAAAAGGACAGAACCACATATCCATTCACTCTTTATATATATAACAAGGACCGTCTGTGGAGAGCCTCCTTTCACCCTGCACAGGGTGGACCTATCCCAACCCTCAGAGAGATCACAGCCTTGTCTGGAAGACAGAGTCAATAGAGAGTTGCAGATAGCAGTCAGTGGGGTGAGAGATTAGAAAAGGGTGCTGTGGGATTCAGAAGAGGGTTTGGGAACAGGTATTAGCAGAAGTGATGCAATATGGAGATTGACCTAGGATCTACTGTCCTCTGGGAAACCACATCAAGATTGAAATGCCAGCACAACCTCTAGGAAAGCAAGCGCTGAACCTGAAGTAGTGCTTTCTGATGATAGAATCTCAGCCTCCCTCTCCAGCCCCGTTAACATCCGAACCTGTGATCATTCCAACATATGCTCACATCTTAGTCTACTCATGGTACATCTCAGGACTGCAAACTCCTTTGTTTCAATGGAACTCACATGAGGTAGCCTTCTAAAATGGGAATCAAAACCAACATGTGAAATTATCTTTGCAAAGGTTAAGGTCACTTTGAGAGAGATGTGCTTGTGTACCTCTGTGAGCATAGCACTGCCTTCCAACAGGGAAGGAATTCTATGTTTTAGACAAGCCTAAGCATATAGAACCAAAATTTAGGTAATTTATGTTTATCCATGTGCTGAGCTCCTTCTATTTGGGAACCCAAAAGTGAAAAGAAGGATCCCACATCTGATTTTAACTCAAATTTAAAACAAATTCTTTTTCCCTCAGCAATTGTTCCTTATCAGATACAGACTTTTCCTACTTTGCACTCTCTCTCTCTCTGTGGCACTTGGATTAAGAGACCTGACGGGCATCCATAACTCTGTTCAATAACTCTGGAAGTCATTGCACATTGTTTAGCCTTGTGTTATTGCAACATTAAGTGAAAGGCTACTGTCTGTGCCGCCTACGTAAATGCTGCCGCACACAACTCATCTCCATCATGCAGAAGTAGTTATTTATTTGGGGAAGTGTGGTCTAGTGGTGAAGGGTTGTGGTCAGAGCACGGGACCAGAAGTCAGGAAGATGCACATAGCAAAACCAACTCCTTCAGGGACATGGGGAAGTTACTTTTTAGACTTATGTAGCATCTACGCACTTTGGGCTTTTTTCTTTTCCCTGTTTCAGTACTCACTTAGCATCTAGCATGATGTCTGGCCCGTGGTCGGCATTCAATAACTATGGATACCGATGAATGACTGTCCTTATCCAAGCAAGGTGAATATGGATTATTGCCCTTTGTAGGACAATATATGAATATTATATTCTTTAGATCTTTGGGATGTTCTTCAAATCTTTGGAAAGGCTGAACAAGCTGAGTCTTTTATTCTTGGGTATGAATAGGCAAAAATTGGGAAAGAGAAAATAGCAAGATGTTTGGGCTATTTTCAGCTGGTGCAGCCACTGTATATAAAGAACGCCCCAGTGCTTCATGATAAAAGATCAAACTTACCCTTGTTATTTAGCCCCATGAGAAAGACAGACAGTGCCCATAACATAATGCCACATTGTCAGCGATGACAATGAGTGCGTTACCACTACCCTCTAATTTATTCATTCTAAATGTCTGGACCCAACGAGGGGGAGAAAGCATTCCACGATTCCTACAGGACTCACACACACGTGAGCCTGATGAAGGGTCTTAGGGGTCAAGGTTACTCACCCTATGGCTCAGAGAGTAAGAAGACTGCCTCTATTTTAAGACAGTGGAGGCACAGAGTTATCACCACCATCAACATACACACACACCAACACTAATTAGTACAAGGGATTTAGTCTCTTTGGGGAAAATTGTTTTCATTCTGAACAACTCTTGGCTTTTTGACAGCAGATGATGATTCAATGAGATCCCCATCCTTCTGCTAATGTAAGCATTTGAACAAAGCTCTGTGTGGTCACTGGGACACACTCCATCTGGAGCCGAGGAAACTGGAAAACAGCTATGATATCTAAGAAGGACACATTTCAATGCAAGTTCACGGCATCTTTTGCCGCAATGGGAACATCGGACCCTTAATCTGTCAGTGGCGCTGAACTTCACGGCAGAAACAAGAGGTCCCCACTGGCAGACAAGGGAATGTTTCTCTGATGTCCTGAGCTGACCTTCTTCGTCTCTGGTAGACTCAGCTGCTGGAATGCCAAAGGAATCCCATCTACGTCACTACACCTATGGGACAACAACACACCCCAATGAAGAAACCTCAGCTACAGGGCTCCCATCCAGCGAGAGAGTCTCATAATGGGGCTGGGCAGGGCTGGGATGACTAAAATGGGCTGGCATATGACGTGCTCTAAGGTGTTAAGCCATCCCCAGCACAGTTACACCATTTTATCCACCACCCTACTCAATAAAATAAATCTTTTAAAAGACGTTAATAATTATAGTGCAAACAACACCCCCCCACCCCACCCCTTCCTAAACTAGGAAAATCCCGCCCAGCATGCAGGAATTCAGAGTGATGATGCCTTCTGTCGATCATAGTTTCATCCTCAGAAGTGAACACTTTCTTAGTCTAGTGTTTGTGTCCTACAAGAAAAATCCCGATTGCAACTCCTGGACTAGGTTTTATCTTATCCGCTGATATCTTACCTGGAGTGCCAATGAGTTACCAATCACTTGTGAAAATTCCCAAAATGACTCTACTGAAGAATTTCCCTTTCAGACTCTGACCCACCCAAAATTGTGAGGTAATCAGATCATAGACTGAAAGTCTACTCTCCCACTTAATGGAATTCTGAATTAAGTCATAACACTAAACACTAAATCATAAGTCCCTCTAAGCTTAAATAGTTACCAGTTTATAGTTACACTTGTAACAAATTCTATACTCCTTACCAGAGTCCACCAAGTGTGTGACCTGTCCTCTGCCTAGCCCTCCAATCTCATCTTAAATCATTTTTCCTCATTCCCTCCACTCCAGACACATCGGCCTTCTTTCTGTTCCTCAAATGTGCCTGGTTCTGTAGCTGCCCCTTTGTACTCTTTGTTCCCTCTCCCCCCAGCATCTTGACAAGTTGGTTCTTCCTCATGTTCAGTGTCCACTCAAATATTCCCTCTCCGTGAAGCCTGTTCTCTGTCCATACTGGATCTCCCCTCCTTGCCCCTTGGCCAATCTCTGTCCCATTACCTGGTTTATTTCCTGTCTAGGACTTATCACTATGCTTACCCTGTTTGTTGACCTTTGAACGTTTTTCATTGTCTCTCTGCCTCTACTAGTCCACCCACTCCACAAAAGCAAGGACCTTATCTGTCTTATTCAGTAGGTTTCTATCCTCAGTACCTAGTTTCTTGGTACTAGTAGGCACTCAATAAATATTTGTAGAATGAATGAGTTAGACAGAAAGCTCATCAGCTATTGTCCATGTGGCTGAAAAGGCAGTATGGGTCCCCTTTTGGACATAAGGGCTTGATGGGTAATTCTTACCTGTACCCTCCTCAGGTGAGGGGAACTAAAATCCTGATCAATACCTTCTTATCAAACACAGTAATTTTGATGCATACAAACCCAGAGGGTACACCATCTTTAAAACTGCATAAACCCATCATGTCAACTCTCTAAATGTATCCACCACCTGCTAACCAAGAAGTGTAGGTTTACATCCACCACCCCTTCACCCAGAAGTAGTAACCAGTGCAGTGACCAATTTCCTCTGGAGGTGGATACTCTCCCCAAACCTTCTTGTCCATAAACTCAGCCTAATACTACAAGCAATTCCTTAGAAAATATTTGGACATATAGGTAAAAACCTGCCCAATCTTTTAACTACTAAGTGCTGGGATAAAGCCATAACAAGACCTTTATAGCCCCAGTGCTAAAATGAGTGTGGCACTCTTCCAAGTAAATTTTTAAAATACTAAACTGTAAAATAAAGTTTTATTTTATTTAACTCTCAAATAGACTGAAATAAAGCCAGTATGTAAGTTCCATGAGGGGAGGAAAGATGGCTGGTCCCCAAGTGCCAGGAATAGTACCTGTCCCAATAACCAATATGGAACACAGAAAGATGGACAGACTTTTCCTAGTTCTTTCCTGAATATGCTGCTCCCCCACCCCCAACGACCCCTGTTTCCCGCAAGTGTTTACCTGGCTTCTTGGGCAATTCAGCATCACTAAACACGTGGTTAGGGACAGGTCAGTATCTGTTGATTGTTTGCATTGCACAGAAAAACTGGAGTAGCACATACCACAGGATCACCTGAGGCCTGGAAGCAGTGCCTGCATCAGCCCATCTGGGCTGGAGCTGATCTCCACCGTTATAGAGAGCCACATGTGCGCCTGCCTGCTTCTGATGCTTAGCACTAGGGAATGGATTCTTCCCTTGAATTGCTTGGCAGAACCATCCTATTCCTTTCTCCAGATTAATCAAGCAGTTTGGAACAAATCATGGGTGACCTGCCTAGAGGGAATCTGTGAGCGAAGAACCTTCACTTTCACCTAGTCTCTGCCTGACTGGGACACAGCACGGTAGGTGGGGATTGGAGAGTTCGTTTGCTACTAGTATTTCAACATCCAAGTCAGGTTTATTTGAACCCAGAACTTCATCCAGCTGGTTTCTGACTGAGCTTGGAACTTGGAAAAGAATGAAGCAAGGAGTTGTGAAATAGGCTGAGAAAACAGAGAAAGCCAGATGTTCTTCAAATAGCACTCTGCTCATTGGCCCCTTCAATCAACAGGCTCACGAAAAGATCGCTCCAAGCTGCAGTGAATATTTTGACACTTCTTACTCATTTCTGGCCATTTAATAAAATGACCAGAGAAGCGCATTTTAAAAAAAAATGAAGAAAAACAAAGAAATTCAAATTAAGTGATTTTAGATTGTTTATTTAGGTGAGAGTAGCTAGCCTTGAGGTATTTCTATCACACAAGGAGGTTGAGATTAATTTACTTGTATTCTTATCAGATAGCTCTATCCTGCTTTCTATTTTTCCACTGGTTCCAGAATTCCCTTTAGGGAAGAAAAGGATTTCACATACCTCAAATTATTGTTACCTTGCATAAGAGCCAAAAAAAAAAACCAATCACCAACAGATACTAGGGTATGACCTCTACAAAGTTGATTCTTTCTTAACTCAAATTGTAGAGTCAATTATCTTAGTCTTGGGCCTCCCCGGTGGCGCAGCGGTTAAGTGCTGCACTGTGGAGCTGTCGGCAGCAGCGATGCGAGTTCGACGCCCGGCCAGGGAGAATCCCACATGGTGTGGCAGACCTCTCCTGCCTCGCCCGCTGCTCCCCTCAGCAGTGTATTTCTGATCTGCCTGTTCTGCTCCCCACTCTGTCTCTGGTGAAGCCTCTCGCCACTCCACACCTCTGGCCTGTACCCCAGCTGTATGTATAAATAAAAAAAAAAAAATTATCTTAGTCTTTATTCAACACTGTTACAGAGCACCTACTATGTGCCAGTGATTGAACTCTGTAGTAAACAGAAAACTTCCTACTAACATGAAACTTACAATCTAGTAACGTAAGAAACCAGAAAACAGGCCAAAACATCACCTGGAAGGAAGTGCTGGGTAGGTCATTCAAATGGTGGTATATGTTGGGAGTGGGATGCTTTGCTACTTTGGGTTAGGTCAACAGAGGTGACATTTGTCATGAGAAGTGAACGTCAAGGCGGAACCACATAGGAAACAGGAAGCAGAGCATTTTGAGCAGAGGAATTGCTTCCCAAACGTAAAGCTAGTTATTCAGACATATAGCTCTTGATTCCCCAATACCTCTGAATCTGGCAAGGCTTCTGTCCTGGCAAGGTTCCCCTCTATCTCTAGTGTCTGTTACCAACAAACCATTTCTCCTTCCCGGAGATTGCAAACACCAACTTTTGGGCCAGTGCTACCAAGTTGGAAATGTCCCAGCTATTCCCAGTTTAGTTTCCTACCTCACTGTCGTTACACTTTAAACAGGATATGGACAGTTGCGTTTCATTTTCATGCAATAACAATCCATATGGAGCCTTCTTATAGATGCCTCCGCTAAAATCCATGCTTGGGAAGATCTCTTTCAAAGGCTTAGAAAGTGTTAAAGGAAAGCCCTGAAGAACAGTGATGTAAATTGCCCTAAACCAGGCTTTGAGGTTTTCCAGGGCCCTTTTTCACAGGAATTTGAAAACAGGCACATTCCATTTTGCCCTTTGTTAGAGAGCTATTGACATTAAACAGAGTTCAGCTTAGAATTTGTTCTGTAAAATAGCAGAACACTGAACAAACCTAGCTTTCTCCACCAGGCAACACTCCCTGGATCCTGCTGGATTCCAACAAGTATGCTTGAAAAGTTTACGGGGGACTAAACTCTCAAAGAATTAGTTTCTTGAATACTTTGTTATTGCCACGGCACTGGAGACTCCACAGTCATGATCAGCATCCACCCATCTTCAGTTCCCATAAATATTATGTCTACACAGAACTATGTGAAGTATTTTGTAGTTGGAATGTGAACCAGGCTGTGAAAACTTGCTAATGGGAACACTCGAAGAAGAGCATTTAAAACTTAAATGATAGAATTCAATAGCATCACTTCTCAGTCTTTTGGCTAAGATCAAGTGTAGAATTCAAGAGCAAAGGGAAGAGGGGCTAAAGGATTATACAGGTGTTAGGGGAAGAGGTTAGCTCAACCCCCAGAGGTTGGTTATTCAGGTCACACTTGATTAAGTCCAGCAGCAGTGTATGCTGAGACATTTCTGGGGTCACTAGGGTGACTTTCATTACAGCGAATAAAAGAAGCTGAGTTCAGTTTTTAGTTCATTCTTATTGTAGTTGGTACTAATTGTTCCAAGCAACAGAGACCAAGGGAAGCCAAGACAGCGACTGTCAACTGGCAGCGATTCCTGGGAAGGAGCAAAGTATAGACAGCGGCTGCCAAGCATTCTGGAGCTGGGGACTCAATTCAATTTGGTACAAGCTTCTAAGGCAGGGCCTGTCTCCCATCTTTGGCAGTCCCAATCTCTAGAACATTTGTGAAAAGCATCGTAACACGGAAAGGACAAATTAAATAAGAGTTACTAGTATTATACATATGTTCTCTGCCCCCATCACCCACTCTTCTCCTCAATTAAGCCTACTCTTATTCAAATCTCTAACTTAAAATGCCATAGCTTCATGGAGAACCTCCCTGAGCACCCAGGCTGAATTAGGAAAGCTTTAGAAGTCCTTGTTCCACCCTAAACTTTGCATTTATAGAACAAACCACCATTTTAAAATAATATAAACTTATTTAGAAAGTAATCAGGCTAATATCTAAAATGTAATTTCCACAAGGATAGGGATCTTCGTGTCATTCATCCCACCACTTAGAGAAGGCCTGGTATTAGTAACTGACACTTCTTTTTTTTTTTTTTTTTAAGATGTATTTATTTATGCAATCAAGCCGGGGTGTAGGCCAGAGGTGTGGAGTGGTGAGAGGATTCACCAGAGACACAGTGGGGAGCAGAATGGGAAGATCGACTGAAGTACACTGCTGAGGGGAGAAGTGGGTGAGGCAGGAGAGGTCTGCTGCACCCTGTGGGAATCTCCCTGGCAGGGTACAGAACTTGTGCTGCAGTGGCTCTGGATAGTTTCATAGTGCTGTGCTTAAACCATTGCACCACCAGGGAGGCCCTAGTAGCTGGTAATTCTTGATTGAATTTGTTTGGCATCTTTGCACTATAAGAAGGCAGAAACCTTACCTATTTTACTATTCATTGACTCTCTAGTCCCAATACAGTATCTGGCCATGAAATAGCTGCTCAAAAAACACTTCTTGATGAAAGTTTCTCAAAACACTAAACACAGATATATCATATGATCCACCAATTCCACTCCTAGGTGTCTACCCAAAGGACACAAAAACACTTATTTGAAAGGAAACCTGCACTCTAATGTTTATTTCAGCACTATTTACAATAGCCAAGATAAGGAAACAACCCAAATGCCCCAAAGTAGACAAATGGATCAAAAAGTTGTGGTATGTTTATACAATGGAGTATTACTCAGTGATCAAAAAAGACAAACTCATGCCACTTGTGGATGGAGTTGAAGGTATTATGCTACCCAAAATTAATCTGAAGGAAAAAGATAAATACTGGATGGCCTCACTTATATATGGGATATAGAGAAACTAAACAAAAGGTCAAGAAAAAGTCAAAACTGACAAGCTGGCCATAGAACTGAGGCATACAGCAAAGGAGGGGGTGGTGATGGGCAAAACAGAGGAGGAATGAACACAAGGGAATATGATGATGGTTCACGGGTAGTGTGGTGTCAGGAGAACTATGGGGACTACAACAATGCAAGAAAAAATTTAAAAATAAAAATTTTTGAAATACTTCCATTGATAAATGGAGAAGATGGTAGTTAATATTTATTAAGTCCTTGCTCAGGGATTATGCTGAGTGCTTTACAGATTCTGTTATGCTACTTAATAGTCAACTGAAATTCAATGATAGAGATATATTATTTTCCCGTTTTGGTTGATTAGGCTCAATACATTTCTTTTTAAAAACAGTGAACTTACAATTCTCAACATCTACAATGGATAATTGGGCTAAATTTTCTCCCCAGTGTAGAAGATAGTGCCCTGGTGACCTGAATAAGTGAATTTAGTCTATCAGGGAGTGACTGATGAGAAAGAAACTCAGTCTCGTGGGTCTTCATTATGCTTAAATTGGTTAGAATTATAGTCTCAGCTTCTATTTACATTGGACTTTGGATGGGGAAAATATACACATATACATGTTAAATATATGTGTGTGTACATATATATATAATGTGTTGTGCTGGTTGCATTAGATTCATATGCAACCACAGAACATACAGCGTGTTTCCACTTCTGCCAGAGGAAATTTGGAAGCAGGAAAAAAGCAGTACGGGCCAAATCTTGCCTAAGATGCTGGTTAAACTGGCTCTGCCGGTGTCGCTTGCACCTGCCAGGGACACGGGTTGGAAGGGCGGCCTTGTTTCCTCCTATGGGAACCAAGCCAACCTCATCTGATCTGATTGAACCAGGCACAAGCTATCAGTAATCCCACCTCCCCAAGTAAAACTGGAAGTGTTTGGGTAGGTGGGGCATGGTTAGAGCAAGGATTAGACCAAGTGGAAACAAAGTGACCTGCCCTAGAGTGGAAGCAATTCCAAAAGAATTAGTCAAAGTATTATATTCCCACCACCAGGAAGCCATCCTCATGAGATTATGTTACCCCTCTCTACCGGAGAAACTGGTGACCCAAAGTTACACAAAGCAAGAGGTCAGTTTGACTACAAAAATTAAGAAATTCTTGATTTAGGTATGTACCTCTCCTTGATTTCTCTGTCTGCTCTTCACCACTGTCAACACCACCTCATGAAGATTAAAAAAAGGAATAGAACTGTCAAAAGAAGGTAGAAAATATAATGACAAAATGGAGTTTTTGTAAAGCTTACTAATAGTTTTAAAAAGGACTTTTAGTCTTAGACTATGTCCTTTTGATTTTTTAGTGCTAAAATGTCCTTTGTGAAATGATGGTGAAATAAGCAAGAATTGTTTGGTAAAGTTAAAAGTGTCAGTTTGCTTTTTGAAAACTTTGCTGGTCCCTAAAAGTCAACAATATGGGGGACCCCTGGGTTAGTGTACAGAAATGTCCTTAGAGGTTTTCGAAGAGGATGGAGAGAAGATTCTCCTCCTCTTTTGAGTGAGTGGAGCCACAAGGCGCTGGGTGGGCTCCAAGTGATCTGTCAGCAAATGACACAAGTGTCAAGGCCGACTTTATGTAAAATGAATCATCTTCATGATTCTCCTCAGACCTACTCAAGAACCAGTGGTCCTGTGTGGTGTCCCCTTATCTTCCTGGAAGGAACATATCTGACAGGTTAACTTACATTAAACTTTAGGAACTCACAGAAGAAGGTGTATTTGAAAACTAAGACCGGAAGCAATTGCTTTACTCCAAAGGAACAGATTGCCGATAACACTGGTCAACAAATTTTTACGAAAGTCATGTTACTAAAATAAAATTAGTCATTTCCTATCAATTTGTATGTGCTCGACACGAATATGACAGTCAAATTCTAATTTTGGCTCTAGTTTTTTTTGTAATCTGCAATACATTGATGTTTACATCATGAAATGCATGCCAATAGTAATAGGCCTACGGTTAATACCTGTAAAAAATCAAGTCATAGACTACTTCTTAGAGTTCTTCGCTTGTCTCTTGTACAGCTGTTCAGGAATAGAATAGATGGAAGACGGTTTCCATTGTGCAAAAGCACAGCCTTAAGACTCAGTTTTGAAGAGTCTAAAAACAGTCTCCATTCTTGTGGGTCATGAGTGATTTCTAAGGCATTCATGAGGCCCTCAATATCGGAACAGAATATCAGAGTACTCTCCTTTCTGAAGAAAGGCTCCAACTGCTGGTGGCACTTTGATATAAAGTAATTGTGACATCTCCTTCTAGAAGATTCCATTGTTGGAGTCTTGATCCTAGCAATTCTGCCTTGTTCTTGGATAAGTCCAAATCACGAACCAGGTCACTGTGTTCTTCCTGTGTTAGTCTGTGTGGGGTTGATGATGCACCACAGTGAAAATCTAGATCACTGCATGCTGACAGAACAGGAGAATAACAGGTCGGCTCACCCTTGTCCTCATCAGATGAATCAAGAAAATATTCTGCTGGAGGTTCTGGAATAGGAAGTCCCTCACCATATGGAACTGGTCTCAATGCAGACGGAATGTTTGGGTAAACTATTCTTTACTTCTTTGGCTTCCTTATTCCTCCGGAAAGAGGAAGAACCAAACAGAAGTAACAGTCTTTTATATGGGTGCTTGGCTCTCTCCACACCATGGGGACTGCAAACGGCATTGGTGATCTTTTGCCATTTAACTACTGTGAAAGCTGTGTTGTACATGTAGCACAGCATACATGTGGGGCCCAAGGCTTGTCTTGGTCACCAACCTTGCATCTGAAGTCAAGATGATAAGCCTTCTTTATTTGAAAAGTGATACTTTTCTTCTGGTTGGCAAATGTCACTTCCCCACAAATAAAGCAGAAATTGTCCACGCTATTAATGCACTTTCGAGGCATGAGTGTTTTCTGTATTGTGCCCAAATGGATAAAATAATAACAATCTAGCACAAAGTCTGAAATCTTTTCAATGCTCAACCTTTCTGACAGGGCTTTCTATAGTGCACTGCTGACGTCAGCTTACTTCAGCAGCCGCCTGGCAGTAGTATTGCATTGCATCAGAAAATGATGCAATTAACTCTGGATGATATGTGCATGATGGTATTATGCAATATGATGCAGTATTACATCACTCTAGGCTGATTTAGGATATTGTTGCAGTTCTACTGGATAAATTTACATGGTGAAACATATAAAATGAATTACATGAAATATCTTCAAAATGAGAGCTAATAAAAAATTTTCAGGGTTATATTCATGTTCAGCACACCAAGATACTACAGATTAGGGCCTTTTTAAGTCAGTAACAATGTCACTGTTGACCAATGTAATGGAACGCTAGGGGTAGTGAGGGACATGACTTGACACAGGACATGTCCAATTGCACAGGTGGGCATTTATCCAACCTGTTAAGTCCACCTTGATGCTGCTCCATTTACAGGTCACTTTATTTTGTAAAATATTTTCAACTTTAAGATGCTTCTGTTTTATGGTTTTCAAATCCTTTCTGCAGCATTATCTAGTCATGAGAGGTAAGTAGGGCCGGTAGCAATGTCTTTGTTTTTATAACTGAGGGAAGAAAGACTGAAGGATACAAGAAAGAACAGAATTCTATCAATATTGGGAAGTGAGAGATGTTCAGTGTGCACTGGGGCCTTAGAAGATGGGATAAGTCAGCGTTCCTGCACCTCCTGGCCTGGGAAAGGCCTCACTGCTGTGGAAACCTGGTGGTGGAGGCTCTACTCAGCAATAACACAGGATGTTGGGGAAAATTGTACCCTTCAATAATAATCAAGTATTTACACACCATTTGGTATTTCTACAGTACCAACTAGTAATTGCTGTATTATTTCAATCTTCTTAGGTCAAAGCAAATGTGGGGTGTCAGTGAGGTCTTCAGATCCCACTTTATAAATGAGGAAACAGGCTAAGGAGATTAATCTTGTGGCTGGAGGAAATCAGCAGCATAGCAGGACACTATGGTCCTTGAGTTGAATTTGGTTAGTTAATTGGAATGGTTCAGCCAAACCACAGGCCAGGAAGGGTTTGTGCATGTGTGTACGTGCAGGCATGTATGAAACATATTGTTGCTTTCGGGACCATCAACACTGTAATCAAGGTAGTAGTTCCCAGATTAAAAACTCCCTTTGCCACACATCATGGCTCATGTCCATGTTTGGGTCATGGTCAAAAGAGCCAAGAGAGAAGGAACCAAGTCTGGGAGATAGAGAAACACATGGAAACTCTGAGCTTATAACTAATGTCCAGCTCATGTGCTGGAGTCCAATCTAAGCACTTAGAACTCTGTCAGCCTCCATCATCCTCCTCTCTTCCTCATCCACACTGAGAAATATCCTCAGTCTCCTCTTTCAGCTTTTCAGGTCATCTTCAATGTACATTGTAAATATTGCCTCATTATTCCTCTTTCAGTGTAACCCAGATATACCGGCTCTTAGAGACCAAGATACTCTGTATTCCTGGAAACAGAAAAAAGAGATTATAGAATTAGAATGGGATGTTTTATGACCTAAAAAGATGATCTTATATCCGATTTTTAAATATTCCCTGGCAGTGTCAGGACAGGAGGGAGACTCGCCTGACAGTTTAATATATTTACTAGGTAAATAGTAAGCACTTGCAGTCCCTGTGACTTAATCAGACTGAAATTCATTAGGATAAAGAACTGTGCCCTTTGGTCCCATTTGCACGTAAGCAGGCTCCCAATTTCATTTAATTTTATGAAGGAAATTGTAGGCATGGATCTGACCAAGGGGGTGGCAGGAGAACAATTAGCAAGGATATTCATCAGCCCAGAAAAGAGGAAAGGAGTTAGTGGACTAAGAATAGTGCAGAGAGAACAGATTCCCTCCTTATCAACTCAGATCTATGAAAGTAATTTTACTTTCTTGTTTTTAAATTGAGGTTTGTATCAATCTCTCTCTCACTCTCTCTGGGTTTTGAAAACATTATCAGGTCATCTAAACCTTTTATGAAACATTTCAGACTTGTATGTGCATGATCCGTTGAAGATTTATTATATTTGACACCATAACTAAAGATTTTAAGGCATTCTTTTAAGCACAACTTGACTGAAACCCTGAGGGCTAGATTGCTATCTCTTGCCAGATGTCAACTTGGTTTCACAGATAGGAGCCCACGATAAGGTTAAAACTGTTTCTGGAGACATTATTTGAACCTCAAAATGTTTAACTTCATCAAGATATTAGTATTACACATTTTAAAAATCTGGGTTTTTAAGATCAGAATTCTCCTCCACTCCATTTCCCCATCTCTGTCCTCAATTTCTGTTTCTTTTGGAGAGTCAAATGACCCACTACTTTTGAATTAAAATGGGCAGAAAGGGAAGTGTAAGAGTCCATGAGTATATTAATAGAAAGTACCCAACAGGTCCTTCGGGGTTCTTTGTTACCTGCTCAGGCTACAAGAAATCTGTACCTCTCTGGTTGGAATAGGGATAAATGATGTCATTCAACAGAATTAGGACCAGAAGGGAAAATGTAGGCAAGTCCTTCGGGGGGGTGAGGGG